>JAQMYF010000013.1:21444459-21462104 GCA_030014195.1 Neosilurus mollespiculum | reverse complement strand
GTGTGTGTGTGTGTGTGTGTGTGTGTGTGTGTGTGTGTGTGTGTGTATGTGTGTGTATGTGTGTGTATGTGTGTGTACTTGCTACATACTGAGGACTGGAATATGTTTTTTAACCAACAAAGTAAGGACATTTTGCAGGTCCTCACTTCTTTAAAGGACTGTCTGAAGGTTAAGACTTGGTTTAACAGTTCAGGTTAAAATTAGGTTTAGGTTAGAGTAAAGAGATAGGGAATGCATAACATCAATGTTAGAATTGTCCCACAAAGATAGAATTGAAAAATGTGTGTGTGTTTGTGTAAGTAAAAGTGCTGCCCTTACATGCATGAAGGTGAGGAAGCGTTGGTCCTTCTTCTGTCGGCTCTTGATGAGCTCCAGAGCGAAGGGCAGGTTGCTGCAGAAGGTGCCTACTGCATGCTTCATCTTTTCCTCCTCTTCTCTGCTGAACTGCATAAGAAAATCAAGCAAGGCTTAACAGGACAGACTCTACACTGGGACAACAGTGAGACAATCGTGAGATGTCATACTCCTTTGCACTCCTAATTAAAACCTTGCACTTACCCAAGAGAGCAAATCATCTCCAATTTGGTCAACCACTGATGTTTCATTTCTCTTGCGTATGGCTGCCATCTGCTCGGAAATTGTCACTGGAGTAAATTTAAGAAGATTGCATGGAAAAAACGAATCAGAACAGGGATGGCAGATGTATGTACTCATAGTTCGTAGGTG
The DNA here is from genome assembly GCA_030014195.1 of Neosilurus mollespiculum. Taxonomy (NCBI): domain Eukaryota; kingdom Metazoa; phylum Chordata; class Actinopteri; order Siluriformes; family Plotosidae; genus Neosilurus; species Neosilurus mollespiculum. Next base: position 21,461,378 of record JAQMYF010000013.1, on the reverse strand, counting down.
TGTTTTGTTACCATGGAGCTGGATAATTTCCTCCAGGTTGCTAAACATATTTTTGATGTCAGCAGGTGGTAATATGTTGTCACGAGTCAATTTTTGGTAGAAGACATTGTCCAGGACTTTCAATGTGCGTACGTGTGCTCGTTCTGTGTAGAAGAGCTCTGAAACAATGGAAAATTACCTTCCCATGATAAACTTTTGTAGCATATATGTAATATAAATTCAGTGTCCTAAATGCATTTCAATATGGTCTTCTCTTTATATCAGTGTTATAGTTTATTCACATAATGTTAGCATCCCTACCATTAATAACTTCCTGTCTCTTGATTTCCTGGGGTGTCAATTCAGCTAGAACCTCCATCTTTACAAGCTGTTGCCAGTTTGGAGGATCCATGTCGGAGTAAACACCATCGTCCTCGCTCAGTGTCTCCTCTAGCCTTACAGATGAACAGACAATGAAAGAATTGGTATTTAACAGCAAGAGTGCTCATTAAAACACTAAATTAAATTTTCTGACAGGCACAGTACAGATCAAAGATTAAATGTTGACAGAGAAAAGGGCATGCAGCAGAAATACCTTCTGCTCAGCTTAGGTGTTCCTACATCCAAAAATCTGAAACGGAATACAATAACATCTACTTAAATGCAGCAGACTTTATTAAAGATATTTGGTCAATAGTATTTTGCATAATATTTTATTCTTAAAGTGGAGTTCCCCATAAAATCTTTGAGAGTTTTGTTTCTTTTCTATTCCAAATTATTTTATTGTGCTGATGTTTTAAAAGTTTAAGCCAGAAAAACCAGTAGAAGTGTTGAAAACTACCTTTGTTTGACAAAAATAATCTATAATACTAGCAATTCCACCTCACAGCAAGAAGCTTGTGTGCGCTTCTGTGTGGAGTCTGCACGTTCTCCCTGTGCTTGTATGGGGTTGCTCTGGGTGCTCTGGTTTCCTTCCACTGTCCATAAACATGAACCTTATGCAAACTGAATACTCTTATTTGCCCCTAGGTTTGAATGTGTTTGTGAACGGTTGCGTGTGTGTTGGCCTTGCGATGGTCTGGCGAGCTGATCGGTGTGTACCCCGTCTGTGCCTGGAGTCAGCTTTAATGGACTCCAGCATCCCAGTGAGCCTAATAAAGGATAAGGTGTAAGAAGATTAACTCTATGCTACTGATATACGGATTTTAAGATCAGCATTTTCAGATCTGTGAGGGCAGTTAAGCTTGTTTTTTTTCTGGGGAAATAGATTCTTAGTCATTGAACTGAGAAAAAATAAGGATTTAATCTAACGTATGTTAAATGACTAGGTAGAACTATAGGTATATAACAAACGATTTCACATTTTGAGCAGTTTGATTGAAATTTTAGACAGAATTTTTCTGGTTTGCAGGCACTGAGCCTGTGATGGTACATGTATGCACAAATATATGGGCAAATATACCAACTAAAAAAATCAGGTCAACCTAAGTATGAAGCTTTTCTCCAGGTGCTTGGTGGTGGGGGGCACTGCCATTATTGACTTCATTATATTGTTTAAACTGAACGGTTTTCAGCCTTATTTGCTGTCTTAGGGGGAAAAAAAAAGGTCACACGGTAAAAACTTTCATCATTAGTCAGGATCCACAGACTTGGAAATGTAGTAAGATATGTAATGAAAATCTCATTGTGAGAGGTCCTAAACTCATCTAAAAAAAAAACCTCTATCAGGAAGACAGAGAATGATGACACAAAACACATGAGATAGGCACAAATACAGTACAGGAACAAATACAGTAAAGGCAATGTGGAAGCATACCAGCAATGCGAGATTTAAAACAACATCAGTTTAAAATAACTGTGGCAGAGAGAATGTCAATTTAATGCCTCATCACAGTTTTACCACTATGGGAAAAAGGAAGAAATCGAGAATAAATTACAGCCTCTAGGAATGACTCCAAAATCCTTTTAATCATTTTTAACATTTGTTTTCTTTCAGCATAGCTTTGCTAGTATTATAGGGGGCCTGTTTCTGTTCATGTAAGCTCATTTCCTGAAGCACATGATTAATGATTTAAGCAGAATTTAATCTGACATGTTATTGCATGGTCTGTTACAAAATTTGGCCAAGATTTATTGGGGAACTTTTCATACAGTGTGAAAAAAAATCTTCTAAGATGACTAAAACAGCAACGTGTAAAAACTGGTTGCAAAGATTTCCACAGTATAGTGGAGGAAAACATTTAAATACACTGCAGACTAAAACTGTGTACCTGTCTCCGTCTCTGTCCTCATCCAAATGCTCCATGTTGTAGGGGATGTAATCACATGGGGGGTATGCCATGTCTAGCCCTTCTCCAACCTGCATACCATCACTCAAACGCTGGAGCATGGATGATGAGTTCACACCTTTAAAAGTAAATAAAATCATAAAAAAAAAACATAGTTAGTCAAGCTGGCTTTTGTGTATGCATCGTAAGTCAGAATAAAACATGATCACAGGCCTATACCATCATATATAGCAGGGAAAGTGTAGCATGATCCATCACAATGACTGCAACAGACATTTCTCAAATTCATCTTCAGACATTTCTCAAAAACAAATCAGAACATACCTTTATTCCATTGCCTCTGGAAAAGTTAAAAAGCATACTATATGTCTATGTATAATTTTTGTGTATGTAGTGTTTGAAATTAGAACAGAAATGTTGGTTAAATTGGTTGTCCGTAATTAATATTGCATTCACTGTCTACACAGGCCTACAGAACCAAATATGATATTAATACTGTAGAATGAACTGCAAGCTTTTTTAACCATCAGTAATCAGTTATAACAAGTACAAGTCTCTGGTTTTATAAGGATTAATGTGAGAGAGAGAGAGAGAAAGAGAGAGGGAGAGAGAGAGAGAGAGAGAGAGAGAGAGAGAGAGAGCGAGAGAGAGAGAGAGAGAGAGAGAGAGAGAGAGAGAGAGAGAGAGAGAGAGAGAGAGAGAGAGAGAGAGAGAGAGAGGGAGAGAGAGAGAGAGAGAGAGAGAGAGAGAGAGACAGAGAGAGAGAGAGAGAGACAGCGACATCTCCATCCAGCCCCTAGTTTGTTTAAGTTGAGTCTGAGTGGTGACCTGCAAGTGTTTCTTTTGTGTTTTAGTTGGATTTCTAATAAATATTAGGTCTATTTTATTCTTGCGTGTGTGTGATCTGCTTGTTTTATGCAATCAAGTACTGTTCCTAACTATGTATGTTCGTGCGCTAGTGAGGTAAATAAACAGAATAAATTATTATTTTTTTACTTGCTTAATATTTTATACTTACATATTTGTACACTTACTTTTATACAATAACATTATACTCACAATATAACTCTCTCTCTCTCTCTCTCTCTATATATATATATATATATATATAAATGCGAAGAACTATAAATAATATGAAGGAGTTTACTGTATATTTACTGTGTATCCAAATTAGGCAAACAGTATAGAAATTACTCTTTTTTGTTTTGTTTTGTAACAGGAAGAAAAGAGCAGGAGAATGGAAAGAACTGCTTATGAGATATGAGCATGTCATGGAGCACACCACTTCATCTAATGACAAGGGTATGAATTCCTGCTAATGGAATGGAATCCATTATATTTACTGACAATGTGACTGCTGATAAAAGCAGACGGGAGAATTAAAGGCTTTTTCACACTGACAGTGTTTGTTTTTCACGTGATTAATTTGCGTGACACTATATTTTATCGAACGTCTATCCCATAAATTAACACTTTCACATCAAAGATGAAATATAGTGTGTGAAAAAGCAAAATATATTGTTTTTTGCCACAGGGGGGATTTTTCCGAAAATTTCATCCAAAAGAAAGCATTCAACCAATCAGGCTGCTGCTTTTTGAAATGGCACACTTGCAGTTGATATATGTAAGCTGAGGAAAGATGGCAGAGACTCTAATTTACTTTGTGTGTCAGTATATGTGACTATTTGACAGGAGCAACAAATATTATAAAAATAATAATTTAAAAACTGACCCCTGGACACCCTGAAATAGGCCAGAAAGCAGCCATCACAGAACTTCACCTCCTGCTCTAAGCAATGAAATTCTTCATTTGTCAATGTTTTTTTCCCCTGCACTTCTGATTCTTTATTTGCGTCTCGCTGTATGTGACTTAGGGCTATAATATCTGCCATATAATATCTCCCAGCTGACTTCAAGGAAAAGGTGGGGTTACACTCTGGTCTATTGACACTCACATTCATACCTATCAGCAAAGTTGGCAAAGTTTGACAAAAACACAAATAAAAATATTTTGATGATTTTTTTATGTTAATTGTGTTTGACTAATTATGTGACCCAGAAGCACCAAAATGACTCCAAACATGTCTGCTTCATTTGTAAATCTAAAGTAAAGGTATATACTTAGTCATTTTGTAAAGTTAGAATTAGACTTTTAACTTTTATTGACTATTTAAGGAGCATTTTGTATTGAAATCTGAATTTGCAATATTTTATAGTTTTTTTTTTTGCAATTTATTTTAGTTTATTAAAATTAATAAGTGATGAAATAAAGACTCCTCTTCTGCATTTTTCTTGAGAAATCAGACTTTAGATTTAGTAGATTTTTTATCCAAAAATGTTTTATCTTTATTTTACTCTAAGCATGCTTCTTTGTTTACACATAATATAGGCACATTTCTGGCACTTAAAAAGAAATGGTGAGCATATGTGTGTTTATATATTAATAAATCCAGATTAATCACTTTACTTGGAAGCAGTATAGTGAACAAAACCACTGCACATGTTTGGCTTACCATTGTGTTCACAAGAAAATGGCATGTACACACAGTAATAATCAAGTGCAAATGATTTGCTGCAATATTCTTTTGCTGCACATGCACTGAAAAAATGATGACCAGCACTATAATTGGGCAGGAGATTTTGTTGATAGATCCTTCTGTCTGATAGGACTGTCTGATAGGAGACAAGCAATTATTTTGTGATTTTTTTTTTCTAAGACAATGCCTCTTCAAATTTTTGCTAATTTCTCAAAAACTGTTTGAGCACAAAGTTAATTGTTTAAAAGAGCAACTGCAATTCGCACACAGTTCCCTTAGCTTGTTAAAAATATCAAATTACTAAAATCAAAATCTGAACTATATTAGTGTTAATTTTTTTATTTCAACTTTAATATGCTGTGGTAGACAGCCTAAATGATAATAAGTGTCATTGTGTAAATATTTATGGACATGACTCAGTCAGGAAGACCTTTTAAATGAGTCCTAAATGTGCTTTATGAATTAAATCTACTTAATTACTTACTATCTAAAAGTCTGGCTGCATGCCTGTCTTCTGGATCTACCAGATCAGTAAATACTTCTAAAGCTGAGGATATAATTTTCTTTTTATAAAGAAACTGACAGTTCTACACTGCCCTTTAATGTCAACTGCATGTAAAATTAAAAACCTGATTTAGATTGGGATGTGACTATACTTGTGTGACAGAGTTGACACTGTTCTTGGGGACATAACTTCACATGCTCGAAACACCAACATTTATGACTTTTCTGTCTTTGTACATATACAGCTTAAACTGTCAACACATGAAGGTACTTTTATATCAGAACAGAGCTGAGCAAATCCAATTTTACATCTTTTTTAAAAAATAAATGGGCAGATAAAGAGTGGGACATAAAATATGCATTTCTATGAGAATGCCCCACTATGGGTGTAACATGTACATGTCCCAGAACAGTTAGGTACACAGAGAGTATGTGAACAATGCTGTGGATCTGATAAAACCCTGGCCCAAAGCAACATCTCTCCAAGATCACAATCTGTAAAAACCCCAGCTAGTTTAATACATACAGGGTTTGTGTGTATTATCTGATATAAGCTCACTGTTTTGTCAAGTTAAACACAATACACTGTGCATATTATAGCCTTGAGCTAGTATCAATGTTCTTAGTGGAATCACTCACTATGTACCCAAAGCTTTTCGAGCTCTATTCTGTTGTTTTTTCTTTCTTTCTTTCTTTCTTTTTGCTTGTCATACAAGTCAGACTTTAAAAGATCAGCTTGCACAGGTGTTGTGGGAAATAGGAGCTATCTCTAATCTAATATTGCAATCTGTAATAACTGAACACTCTTTGGAAGCAGTCAGCCAAAAACTGCCAGAAGGAGAATCTCTGAATTTTATCTGAAAATTTGAGCTGGCTATCACTGGTAAGAAAACAAATGATAAATCAATTATACAAACTCCACCAAACATATTGGAACAGAAAGAGCAATTATTGTTTAAATCAAAATGTTTCTGTTATACACTGAAGACATTTGGTCCTGAGATTTATTGATGAATATAAGACAATAGAACAGAATTTCCACTTAGAGTTTCCCGATATTTGCATCCTGAGGTGTTAAACAACTTAGGGCAGTGGTGATCCTGGAGATCTAACTCCCTGAAGGCTTTTGCTCCACCATAATCCTGCCTACCTGACCATCTAATAATCTAATCAAGACTTAAGACTTCAGAATGAACCATTATGGTTGAAGCTAAAGTCTTCATTGAGGTAGATCTCCTGGAGCTGGGTAAGGAATCACTGACTTCCATCATGAACCCTTTTCTTTAAACCCAGAAATACTGGATTATGTAACTGACACACAGATGTTTTTGCTCAGGTGTATCTCTGAATGTTTAATCTCTAAAATGGCACCCATACCCTATAACTGAAGTCTTCTAATTAAAAAGTGCTTCAGGATTTTCTCAGTGACACAAAAACTGTTTTCTCTCTATCACATTTTATAAGCCACATAATCAGACCTGGAGCCAAACCAGCGATCTCCAGGTTAATAGTAGTACACTTTGTCAGTGTGCCACTTGGGAGCCCAAGTCAACCCTTTAATGATTACTGTAAAGACATACCACTTAAGATATGATACACAGTTTTTGCAAAACAGGAATTACACCAAAATGATTTATTCAACTATATGTGATGTAAATTCCCTGTTAACTTGTGATCCATATACATGAGCTGGCTTACTGAGAATCATGGCACGGTTGGAGAATTTCTCCCCCTACACAAGACACAAGAGAACAGGAACAGAGAAATCTAAAATGAATGTGAATCTATATTTTATGGAACTGTCACTGTATTTCCTGCTCATCGGCCATGCATTCTTCTGTTTGTTGCATCAACGGGATTATGGTGAGGCTTTCCATATGGAAATCTTTCCAGTTTCTTTTCTACAAAATCTTTGCTACAAGAGCAGAATTTATTAACACGAACTTAGTTCTTGTTCTACTTTTTGTATTCTTCTAACTTGTTTTCACAGTTAACTGGTTGAAAACTACAAATTATAGTATCACTTTTACACTGGTTCACACATTTAACAAGCAAAGGAATAATACACTCAGTAGTACATAATTAGTAGCATTCTGGTAAGGTGGGTTAAGCAAAAAAGAAATATAATTTAAAAATGTCTTCGTTGTTGTTTAGCTTAATCTCACACTGACAATATAGGATACTTAACTTACTAAGTTTTTCGGTGTCACAAATTGGAAAAACGCATAAGTTCCGAACAAATCGTATGCCCAGTGGACAACAATTGTCCAACTTTCAAGGAACGTATTCGCTGAATGAGAAATGGACAAGAAACGCTTGTGGATGGAGACAAATGGTTCAAAAATGTTGCTACCTGTGAAGGTGTTAAGCTTAATAAGCTTAATAAGTGAACAATAAACAACATTAGCTAATTACCACAAAAGTTTAGGTTTCAAGCCTAGCGAAAGTAGATGACAACACGCATGACGGTGACTAAGGCTAGAAAGCAAGTTGACAGTACAAAATGAAACTTATACAGAGCTCTCAATTAACGAGCAGAAAGGGGTCAGTAAGGACATGTGACTGGGTGCAGAGGCTTTTAAAAAATGTAGTACAGCTTAGACTCTCAGAGGTATTAAAGCTCCTAATGTTCCAAACTAATTATTGCCAATGGATAAGGGTATATTTCAGTTGTGTTGTTAGTGCTTTAGCACTTGCCTGATTTGGTGAAGGTTGATGAAGGTTTTGCCTCTGGTTTGGTATCACTTGATGAAGGTTAGGCCTCTGTGTTACTCCATATATCAGGAAGATTAGGCAATATGTTTTATTTATGTGTACGGCTTCGCTAATGGAACAAAAAATGACTCCCAAACGGGACAAACCCGAAAATTATATTTTTATAGTCTATTTTAATACTTACATTTTATAGTTTCACAAACTACTGTTGTGTGCTGATTTAATTAAATAATCCACTCGGTATCTACAAGTGTTATTGCAATCATTAATACATGAAAGATTTACAATTAAACAAAAAGGAAGTGAATTGTGCGTTTCATTTTTGTGTCTGCTCATTGAGACATTAAAGTAGGCATGCATTGGGGATTCCCCACAGATTTTCAAACACTGTTGTTGTTTAGTTTTGTAAACATGAAAATAGTCTCTCGTTTTAAGAATTACTTAGCTAAGGACCATAACATTTTGTGTATAAAATACTGTGTAGACGAAGATGGTGTCTGTGAAGCTCACAAATATTTGCCATTTTTTGTGGTGTGAAGCATAAAACCATAACAATATCACTTCCATATATTTATTGCAATATAACATTAATATTCTTGCAATACAAGCAGTGCTTAATAGAGGATTACAAATAATTGACAACTTTTTCAATTCTGATTATGTTCTGTTTTTGTGATGTCCGTACAAAAACACCCGCTAAAGTTAGGATTTAGGATTTTGCACATGCTACAGAATACTTCTAGCAGACTGTACAAATTTCAATCTGTTCCACATTCATATGTCCCAAAATTATGTGCTTTCCAAAAAACTTTGTGCAGTTGGACACCATGAAACTCACAAAACTTTTTGAGCAGACTAACTTACAAAGCCTACCAATTTTAATGTACACAAAGTTAGGCCATAAAACCTGTGTGTCATTTTGAGGGCTGGTTTTGACTATCTAATGGCATGATTTAGATCTTGTTTTATATAACTTGAAAATTTAGACAAGGTGTCCCAATTTGTGATAGCAAAGCAATACACTAATTTTATTTTATTGTTTTATAATATTCAGTGGTACAATCAGATGCCACCTCAATGCCAGTAGACTATTTGCAAGCTGTGTCAGAAGAAAGCCCTTTCTCTCATCTATCAATAAACTTGAGTGCAGAGAGTCAAGGTCCTTGAAATGGAAACAAGAGAAAACACTCAACGCTTTTTTTGGCACTCAACATACTTTTTGGCAAGAAAGAAAGAAACAAAAAACGACAGTAATCTCCACCAGATGGTAGAGAATTTGGGATATTATATGAGTGTTTCTGACTCCAAAGGTCAAGAGAATGATATATGAGTATGGCATCAAAGCTGATGAAAATCTGACTGCACTACTAGGAAGCTACAACTTGTTAATGGTCGGACCTTCCAGAACAGTCCAACATAGGGTGGGTATTGAAAAGAATCACACACACACCCTTCACTTCACTATTCACTTTTTGTTGCTTTGAAGTCTGAAGTAAAACAACAACAACAAAAAAAACACAGCTGTTGTAAAAACAACTCAATGCAACAGTTCAGGAATAATAATAATAATTATTATAATTATAATAATAATAACAAATAGAATCAAACAAATAGAACATGTCTTTGCTTTAATTACAGCTATGAGTTTCTGCCAACTTTACATATCTAGACTGTGCAATATTTACCAACTCTTCCTTACAGAACTGTTTAAGCTCAGTCATATTGAATGATGACTGTTTTTAAGATTTTTAATCAGGTTTAAAAGCTCCGACTAGGCAACACAAGGACTTTAAACTTTTTCCCCTTCAGCCACTGTGTGGTCAACTTTGTTTGATGGCATTTTGCCCAATTCATTTTTTATTCTATCTTGACAAGTGCCCCAAATCCCGCTGCAGAGAAACAAATCCACAACAAGATGCTACTACCTTCATGCTTTACTGTGGGTATGGTGTTCTTTGGATGATAAGCTGTACTGGCTTTCCACCACATATACTATTTGGCATACTGAGATTAATAATGCCTTTTGATTTTTTTATTTTATTAATTTTATTTTTTACTGATCTCCTGACTTGTTCCTGAAATCTTTTGACAGTTTCTAACCCCCCATAGCTGATTTGCTTTCAGTTACACTTCCAAGTACTGGAATGCTCTAGGAATAGCTGTTTTTATGCAGAACTACTCAGAATGATTACAAATGATCTTCATTACAGTGAAGTGGAAGCCAGTTAACTTGGTTTGCAATGGAGAAGGCGATTATTTACACCTGATTAAGTATACAAGTATTTTTTGGAGGGGATGATTCCTAACCTCAGTGATTTTTTTTCTGAAGTGTTGGTATTATATCTTTTAGTTGGCTTTTATAAATTGCATTAAGTAAATACAGCTGAAAACATATTTGTGTGTGTGTGTGTGTGTGTGTGTGTGTGTGTGTGTGTGTGTGTGTTTCTTCATTTCAGGCTGCAAAGCAATAAAATGTGAACATTTTGAAGATTCTTTTTCCACCAGTCTCTCCGTGTACCTAGTGAATGAGTAAATGAATGATTCTTTTCTATACTCACTGTACACATTCAACATACACATCTATTTCCACAAAAATAATTCCACAACTACAGATTACTGTACTGGTAAAGTGGGGCATTGTTTTAATAATTCACTGAGAAACACCAGGCCAGAAAATGAGAATGTTTGGCATAGCAAAATTTCTAGCAAGATTCTGCTGGTTTGGATGATTCCACTAAGTGAACTTGTAGTTATTTTGCAAGGAAAGATGTTTGGAAATTTGTAAACATTCTTAAACTTTGATTTGGCTCATAAGTAGCTTGTTTTAATTAGATTCTTATTTTCGGAAGAGATGTGCAGAGATTGAGGACTGGTCACAGATTCCACACGCTCTCGTGTACTGTAATCTCAGAAAGCCTTAAATTATAAGTGTTATAAGTGTTACTCAATACTACATGGAGACGTGTCAATTACTGTGTTTTTAGAATACATTTAAATCAGTTATTTATCCTTTTGTGCTAATTATGCACTAAAGATGTATTTCATAACCTTTTTAAAACCTATAAATTGCAAAAGTTCCAATAATTCTGCAGCTGATTCTACCTATAATCTGTTAAACTTTTTACACCCGAGCCTACTGGCTCATCAGGCCAGAGCTTACTCAGTTTCTGTAGCGTGAACCAACTTGGAGTTGAACTCCTCCTGGATGGGACGCTAGTCCATCGCAGGTTACCTTCCCAGTATTTCTTACTGGTACTCATTTATACTGCTGGGTGGGCAAAGGCACACTTGTGATTAAGACCTTGCCCAGGGAACTTAGCACGGTGGGTTTCTAACGTGGATTTGAACCCATGACCTCTTGATCATGAGCCCACCACCCTAACCACTACACCACTGGCCACAACTATAATCTATAAGCGGTAAGCTTATTTATCTTTTTTTTTTTGTAGTGTTCCAATACTTACTACAATCCATGTCTTTTACGATTGTATCTGAGACTGGGCTGTAGGGAGGGATGCTGCTGATGATTGTGGGATTTTGGGTGAGGTCTGAGCCTTCGCTCGACTGGCTTCCCCTTAAACGTCCACCATCTATAATGTCAGACTTTCCCATCGCAGGCTGCGAGAGCTGCTTCTGAGGCCTTGGTTTGTTTCCATCTACGATGCGAGCAACTGCTTAGACACAAACACCACACACAGTATTTGATTCACTTTTTTTAAACTGGCTTAAGTAGTTAATGGCATAAAGACCTCCTTAACCAAAAAGTTAAAAGTAAAGCTTAACAGGAATAGACCAAACAGCACGTATAAAATGTAAAGAGAGAGAGAGAGACCATCAATATTACCAGGTATTGTTTCAATGCGGCTGGGTCGACGCTGAGGCCCCAGGATATTGAAACGCGGTTTCTTCACCTTTTCTTCTCCTTCTTTTTCCAGCTTGCTGCTCTTCTGTGAATATCAAGAATAAAAACACCTTTCGAGTAAATGTCCCGAAACCAAAGACGAGCTCAATTTCAAGCAGGAGTGAAAGATAGACCCACCTTGATCTTGGGCAGGAAATTTATGCGCACACGTTTGGACTCTAGGTTTCGCTGCTCTTTGACTCTCACACCTAAGTGCTTCATATAGATGTAGATCACATACTGTATAGTGGTACTGCAAGAATAAGAATGAGCCTTTTACACAATACATTCTCATCTCACATCATTGAACTAGAATGAGAGACCCAACTCGCCAATTATGACAATCAAAAGCATGCTAATGTGAAGTCTCTTCATTTACTACTCCATATGCTAGCTTCAAGCTCGTTAGGTATGGAAGGCTCCTTGTGGCCCCATCCTTCTGCTACATAAAGCTCTTGACTTACTGTACCATATGTCCCAACTGCATCCTCCATTTCTATTTCACATGAAATCATGGATGCTGAAGCCAGATGGCATTGAGCATATGTTTCCGTGCGTGTCAGTATTTGTGCTTTCATCAAAAATGTAAGTTAACTGTTTTGACTTAAGATGCATGCACATTTACATGTACAGATGGCCCCTAGGCTAATTATAAGGCGTTTTGTTATTAAAATATCAGTGTAAAGTGGACATAAAAGGTTTCCCTTACCATTTTTCCTCTTCTGCAGCTAGTGAGGACAACCTGTTGCATAATACAGATGGGTTCAGAGTTTGTAAGAGTTCTTAAGGATGCTTATTTTTTAATATATTACAAATGACTCTTACAGAATGTCGTCTATTTTGGCCAGGATGTTTTCTGCACAGGATCTCTCTCTCTCCAGGAAAGTGGTATCTTTTAACTGCACTGTGTCCAGATGAGCCAGCTCTCCCTCAGCTACGGTCAGTCCCATACTGTGCTTCTGTCTGCATGAACGTTGTGTAAAGTTATAAGAATCATGCAGCTCACCAAAACCAGTTATTCGCAAATTACCAAACAATTTCCCCCTTTTTATGGGATGTTTTACCTGATTTTCTCCCCAATTTTCATCATTCACACCATAAAACAGGGGTCTCTGACCCTGTTCCTGGAAAGCTACCTTCCTGCAGGTTTTATCTCCAACCAAAATCTAACACTTTTCTATTAGCTGATCAGAAACTCTTAAATCAATAATCAGATGGTCAGAAGTGCATGGTTAGGGTTGGAGCCTAGTTTGGATGAAGGTAGCTCTCCAGGAACAGGAATGGAAACCCATGCCATAAAATATGCTTCCTTATCAAACAATCACCAGCAACCTGGGAGGGTAAAAGCAAGCATGTGCTTCCTCCAATGCCAACCATGTGATGCCAGCTGATCAGATTCCCCCCCAAAAATGCTATGCAGGTATATTCAGGAGTGGCATAACACACTTGAGAGAAAGCAATATCTGCCCCTTGCAGGAGTGAGCTCAGCCAGTTAGCCTTCATGTGCTCCCTGCCCCAGATGAATGTGTGCATTATCCTGGGCTTGAAATAGCAAACTCTTGGGTGATAGATGCGCAAATTGATGCTGCACCACTCGAAAGCCTTTATGTTTTTTAGCTTACCTTTGCTAATATTAGACAAAGCTTGATAGCAGAGTTATATGCTTGTTGGTCACTTTATTTGGAATACTGTTTTCCCCGGCCAATTCATATAATTATCCAATCAGTCAGTTATGTGGTAGGAATGCCGTGCATTTTATATATATGACCGTATAAATATGCATGAAACTATGACCATATAAAGTTTCCAGTGGGACGCAAATCTGCTGCACACAAATATCAAAGAAACCTTTTAAACTCGTTGGCAGAAGTGATTGCAACTTATGAATTTCCCCTTACATTAATGCATGCTGTTCATAGGATTACAGACTATACTATTGAGCTGACCTTCATTAAAGTCTCTGCTATTGATTTTGCTGAACATTTCGCCTCATTATTTCTCTTTATTATACGTGCTAAAAAAAGGCATGTGCTGCCACTGACAGGAGAAAGGAATAAATGCAGTGGAAAATGATACTTATATAGACAGTGTGAGATTGATAATGCCTTATTAAACACAATTATTTTCCCACTCCCAGCAGTTCAATAGATATTTGAACGGAAGATTAGGCAGGAGTCAATTCCCTATTAAAGATTTCATTAGCCTCAAGGAAAGTGATAAAACCAGTATTCTGTGTTTTACAATAAGGGGGTAAAGTGATGAATTACTGACTGTCCAAGATGAGCACAAACATGTCATAAATATTCTCACCTGAAGTCCTCAAGTATTCTGTTCACTTCAGGGATAAGTGTGTCCTGCATTGTCTGAATATACTGCCTGTGCAAATCTTCTGGAATCAGCTCTGGTCTCCGTCGCTCTAGAAGCCCCACAGACACAACATACAATCATTTGTACAGAATAAACTTAATGATCGCTGTGTATTTGAGGACCCTTTCAAACATGTTGTATGAATGTGCACATCTGGACAGTGGGTTCTCACACAAGTACAGTGGTGCTTGGAAGTTTGTGACCTCTTTACTGCACCAATATGATGTAAAAGATGAGACTTTCTGAAAATAGGTAAAGAGAAACCCGACTAAACAAATGAGACAAAAATGTTACACTTGATCATTTATTTATTGAGGAAAATGATCCAATATTTCATTCCTATGAGTGACAAGAGTATGTAAAGTTTTACTTTCAGACCCCCTTGTGCAGTAATAACTGTAGTTAAAAACTTTTACATAATGTTTGTGACACTACAGCTTTGACTGTGGGATGCTGGTGGGTTTTCTCACACATCCGTTCAATTAAAATAAGGTCAGAATTTTGTCTTGGCCATTTCAAAACATTAGAATTATTTTTCTTTAACCATTTTTTGGTAAAATGGCATGTATTTAAGGTCATTGTCTTAATGCATGACCATTCGAGATCACTGTCCAGTAGTCAATTAACAAAGATCACTCCAAAAGCAAAACATGTAATAGTCCATGAGGTCTCAAAGGAACCCAGTATAACTTCATCTTCATCTGCTTCCTCTTGTTCCAGGTCTGGTTGTGGGGGCAGAAGCCTAAGCAGTGAGGTTCAGATGTCCCTCTCCCAAGCCACTTCCTCCAGGTCTTCTGGGGGGACACCAAGGCGTTCCCAGACAAGCCGAGAGACATAGTCCCTCCAGCGTGTTCTGGGTCAACCCCGGGGTCTCATTCCGGTTGGACATGCCCGAAATACCACACCAGGGAGGTGTTTGGGAGGCATTCTAATCAGATGCCCGAGCCACTTCAACTGGCTCCTCTCAACATGGAGGAGCAGCGGTTCTACTCCAAGCTCCTCCTGGATGGCCGAACTTCTCACACTATCTCTGAGGGAGAACCCTGCCTCCCTGCGAAGGAAACTCATTTCAGCCGCTTGTATTTGCAATCTTGTTCTTTCAGTCACTACCCAAGCTTGTGACCATAGGTGAGGTATGGAACGTAAATTGACTGGTAAATTGAGAGCTTTGTTGTCCAGCTCAGCTTCCTCTTCACCACGATGGACCAGTACAAGCTCCGCTTTACAGCAGAGGCTGCACTGATCCGCCTCTCGATCTCTTATTCCATCCTTCCCTCACTCGTGAACAAGACCCTGAGATACTTGAAATCCTCCACTTGGGGCAGGACCTCATTCCAGACCCGGAGGGTGCATTCCACCCTTTTCCGGCTGAGAACCACAGCCTCGGACTTGGAGACGTTGATTCTGATCCCAGTCGCTTCACACTCAGCTGCGAATCGCTGTGCAGGACTATCAACAGTTACCATAAATGTTTAATTACAGTTATTACTGCCCAAGGGAGTCTGAAATCAAGGGATTGCATATGTTTGCAACTCGCAGATATGTAATACTGGATCATTTTCTCAGTAAATGAATGACCAAGTGTAATATTTTTTTGTCTCAGTTGTTTAACTGAGTTCTTTTTTTCACTTTTAGAACTGATAATGCTTTAAATCATATTTATGGAGACATACAGAAAATTCTAAACTGTTTTAAAGAACTAAACACAAACTTTCAAGCACCATTGTATGAAAAACTCCTCCACAAAGTTCTGAAAAAGTGTTACTTATATTTAAGGTTAAATTAGTCAGCAAATTTAACACATCTTAATGCATAACAGCACAAGCTGTCCACTGGGCATTAATTGTTAGCCAGCAAAAAATACTTGAACAAATAGCAAAAAACATCTAATTATAATCCATGCATACACCGCTTATTATAATTGTACACCTATTAAAACTTTTAATTTAAATACACAAACTTACCAAGCTCAGAAGAAATAGATTCAGGCACAGTCACTTTTAAATTCTGTTAAATTAAATGGAGATCATGTTTAATAAATAGCATTGTAATTTATCTGACTGTAGAATCCGCAAGTACAAGAACGTTTCACTTAAAACAAATAACCTCCAAACATACCTTACTACTAAACTCATCATCAATTAGTTCACATAAAAAACAACATGTTCTTTGAGATAAAACCAATGTACCATTTGTGCAATCTAGAAGCACTTAATTATAGATAAAGGCCAGGACAAAAGCGAGCTTGTTATGAGAGAGAGTTAGTTCCTGTTCTATTCAGCTTTAACTGCATGGATGGACTTCAAGAACATGTGTATGGAAGCAAGTTTTACTCACAGCCCCTCGGTCAATGAAGAAGATGAAGATGTCCATAAAGATGCGCCTAGATTCTTTTGAGTTGATCTGCTTGTAGAGTTCAGTGTAAAGGTAGCAAAGCTGTATAGTGAAGATGAGACGGAAAACAAGTATAAACGGGGGGCAGTGGTGGCCCAGTGATAGGGTGCTGGATTACTGATCTGAAGATCAGGGGTTCAAGCCCCAATATCACCGGGTTGTCACTGCTGTCCCCCCAGTGCAGTTAACTGGGTTATCAAAGGCCAGCCATGTCTCTCACTGTCTGTGGTGAGA
>JAQMYF010000013.1:21427535-21444359 GCA_030014195.1 Neosilurus mollespiculum | reverse complement strand
CCCTTGCCCAGAGTCGGCTGAGATGGGCGCCAGCCTCCCCGTGACCCTAATTAGGATTAAGCGGTTCAGAAAATGAACGATGAACAAGTGTACACAATAATGCTGACACTAAAAACCAGAAACGTTGTCTAATATGGCACATAGAGCACTGGTTGGTGGGAACAAGATATAAGAGAGAAGTTATAAATGGGAGGAAGGTTTGGTGGCATGGTGCAAAGCAAAATTTGGTGGCATGGTGGTGTAGTGTTCAGCACGTCCACCCCACAGCAAGAAGGTCCTGGCTTTAATCCTTGCGACTGTCAAGGGCATTTCTGTGAGTTTGCATGTTCTCCCTGTGCTTGCTTGGGTTTCCTCCTGATGCTGTGGTTTCCTCCCACAAGCCAAAGTCATGCACATCATCTCAATTGCCCCGAAGTGTGAATGTGAGTGTGAATAGTTGTGTGTGTGTGTGTGTGTGTGTGTGTGTGTGTGTGTGTGTGCTGGCCCTGTGATGGACTTGCGTGCTGATTCGGGCTGTACCCCACCTTCACCTGGAGTCGTATGAGATGCACCCAAAAGATTTAAAAACAGTAAGTAGGTGGCACCTTACATCTAAAGAATGCTAAAGAGTCCTTGTCTGTCAGGTTTCCAATTTGAGCTACACAATATTGAGCATTTTCATGCAAAGCCTTTTACAACCTTCTGGCATTTTTATCAATGCTGTCATGAGTTGGGTGTCAAATCAAAAGTGTTTACTAATCTAGAAAATCCAGAATCCACAAAAAACAAGACAGACCCTTTGGTAGCTTAAAAGGTGACATGAGAAGTTCTAAAAGTTCAAACTGTAACAGGGAATCTGATTAGTATTCAGTATTTAGTACTGACCGTACATTTCAATACTGGTCTAAAGTAATATACAAGTATGAGATCTGAACCACAACATTAGCATGATTTGCAAACACATGGATGGCGAAAGTTGTATATTTTATTGCTTTAAAGCAGTTATTAATTGCTAAACGGTAGTTCAATGCAGTGTCAGGCTACAGAAAGGATTAAAACAAAATGTATTAAAATAAATGTGTCTTTGCTTGTGTAAGCAAATACTCAGTAAGGTTTCAAAATATTAGCACAAAACTAGTAAAAATTTCTTCCATCTCTAAATTGATCCACCCCACTTGGGGTCATGACCCATAGTTAATGAACCCCTTTATTGTTATATAACAATCGGCAGAATCGGGGGCATGAATATCTCATTTAGCTTTGTTTTACATAGAGGCAAAGAAATATGTGCAATCTGTTAGCGGGTTTTAGTGTGTGTGTGTGTGTGTGTGTGTGTGTGTGTGTGTGCGCATTCCATGAGTGGATTTTATTTCTCTTTTGAAAAACACTTATGTACAGCTGTAACCAAAACATGTTTCATTTTCTTCACTGCCTCAGAAGCCCTTGTCACTGACCTTGTTGTCAATACTGCAGTGGGCGGCTAGAAATTAACTCGTTATTTCAAGTTTATGTATATGATGATATGCCATCAGTAAGACTCGTAAGAAATGTATAGACCCTGGGAGTATTACTGAAGTGCTCTCATATCTGACAGTTTCTTATACCATACATGTGAAAAAAGAGTTTGCACAGGAGGGATAACAGGCAAAGTTAGATGGTCCCACTCCTTTCTTCCAAAACCAAGGTCCAGCATGTTGCCAAGGCTGTCAATCATTTCATTCCCAAATGTGTTCAAGCTTTCTTATGATATAAATAAGTAATAATAATAAACATGTATAATGATGTTTAAAAAATAGATTGTGGGAAAAATTAGTTCTTTTAAAGGAAAACTAAAGGCTCTTACAAGCTGAACATTACACAAAACTGTGATGTAAAAACCTTGTCCAACCAGGAAGAGACCCTGGGGCCGACCCAGAACATGCTGGAGGGACTATGACTCTCAGCTGTTCTGGGAACGTCTCAGTATCCCCCCAGAAGACCTGGAGGAAGTGGCTTGGGAGAGGGACATCTGGACCTCACTGCTTAGGCTGCTGCCCCCATTTTCCCAACCCCAGAACAAGCGGAAGATGATGACTGACTGAGCCTTCCAAACTGTCCTGTTACATGGAAAAATGTGTATATTTATTATTATAAGGTGGCTTTTACTTAAATTTTTACAAGTTACAAGCTACTTAAATAGTTTTAAAATAGTAAAACATTTAGGGTAAATGGTGGCCCGGTGGTAGGGTGCTGAATTACTGATCTGAAGGTCGGGGGTTCAAGCCTCACTGCCATCGGGTTGTCGCTGCTGTCCCCCCAGTGCAGCTACCTGGGTTATCAAAGGCCAGCCATATCTCTCACTATCTGCGGTGAGATGTATGTAAAAGAACCATTGCTGACTTTCAGCTGAGGTGGCTGCAATGCCGTCAGTATGATTCTGCCCTGCGATGGCCTGGCGAGCTGTCCAGGGTGTACTCTGCCTTTGCCCAGAGTCGAATGAGATTAGGATTAAGGACTAATTAGGATTAAGCGATTCTGAAAATGTTGAATAAAACATTTGACAGTTTGCATTTGCCTGTTTGCTATTGCGGTCATCTGTAATCTGCTTCACTCTCGCAAGTTCATGAAATTGGGAGAATAAGGCAAGATAATGAAACAATTATCTATGGAACAATAGGGCAAGATAATGAAAACAACAACAGTATACAGATATTAAACTAACAAATCAGACATAAACTTGTGAACTTCTGAATTAAATAACACCAGGCACATTTGCATATAATACTGCATTATGCTTGCACAAATAAGACAAGCATCTGCTCATATACGTGAACCAGCATAGAGCTCAGTGCATTTAAATGCACCACACTTCCGCGTTTACAGCTTCTTTTGCGACACGTCACGTCACCTCTCGCAGTTCAATGGCGCCCTCCGTGTGATGATTTATTATTCTTTTTTCATCACAATAGTGCATTTTGACATGTAAAGACATATGCAATATCTGCTAGCTTTTAAAAAGTTTGGGTTAAATTCCCTATTGATGTTTATTCATGTTTAAAGTTTATTTAATTGATTATTGTTTTATATCTATTCCTTCATTTGTTATTGTCTGTCATGCCAAAAAAAAGAACCAAAGTGAAACCGAACTGAAAGTAGAGCACTACCGCAGGTGTTGTGTGTTTGCAGTTGAACTAAAGCCTCTCAACTCCCAGACACCAGCGCATAGCAAGGATTCTTCACTACATCCAGGGTCATTTTACTAGCTTTTTCTGCTTGTCATTCTGTTGTATGACATCAACCTAGTAAAACTCCCGTTTTATTTGTCAGGTTTCATTACTGCATGCATAATTTCACAAGAAACAAAACACATCATAATTTATTTTTTTCACTGCAGCAAAAGTCATTCTTGGTAAGGAAAGATTAATATTAACAAAGGAATCTAACGATCTGTGTGATTTTGTGTGAAATCTTGAAATGTGGACTTCTTGTGCAAGGGCATTAGCTGTTTGAATTGGACACTGTAGACAGAAAGACAGTTTAAACAAGAAACTGACATGGAAAATAGGCTATTTTGTCATTAAAACACATGAGAAAGGGTAACGCTATACATTATACAGCAGCCAGGTGTCCCGCTGTCCATAGTTTTTTCACAGCCATTGATGGCACCATGTGCTCATTTCTAATAACCATGTGCACTATAATATTCACTCAGGGTTAAAACTTTGTGCTCACTTTTAAGATTATGGTGTAAACACCATGAGCTATTTTATCAGGTTGCTTTGTATGATAGGAAGTTGGCACTAGCTCTTTTTGATATTTACAGAGAAAACTTTTTGATATTTGTTTTGCTTCGAATGTCATCAAAAATACAGAATACACCCAAATCGCCATCATTTCATGCCAAATATTATCTAATTATATACACAATATTTCTAATGCCAGTAAAAAAACGATGTTGGTATTGAAACATGTTATGAACAAAAGAAATGTAAATACAGATGCATTCTTTATGATAACGACTATAGTATAATAATGCAGAAGCAAGGACAACAGTTGAAATTGAAGGCTATTTAACAGTTGAAAGGTTATTACCACAGAAGCAGGGTCAAACTGGGACACCACATGGTGCAGGAAAGCTGCAAGATGGGCAGGTCGGCTCTTAAGCAGCTCCAAACTCTGGAAACAGTTACATCCATGCGCCTAGAATAGAGGCGGAGAAGAGTATGAAATGACAGTTCAAAATAATCTGAACAGAGAGTACAAGATGAAAACACAGAGCTGAATGGTACCTGCTCCTGCTCATATTCTGAGTCAAAGTATTCATCTTCAGCTCCAATGATCTGGGAGGCAAGACGGGAGGAAGCACGTCTCACACCAGGAAGGAGCTGCAAATCCTGCACAAGTCAAGAAACAAGTAGTTCTATAATAAAAAGTAAGTCACTGTGTGAAAAAGTTAAACACTTGAGTTAAACATAATCTCATTTTGACCACATGATTACAGGATAAATTCAATCTCACCAGGTCAGAGGTGTCTGCATTCTCAGGTGAAGAGCATGAGTTTGGGCTGTCTCGTTGTGTGCTCTTCGGGCTGTTTGAGTCTTTCTGGCCAGGAGTTTTAGGGAAAACTAAATGGTGGTGATGAAGGGCCTGCCAGGTAGCATTCACCATGTTTAACCGTGTTAATAACATCACACCATCAAAGAAGTATACAAGCTAAAATGCTTCAGAGAGCTCTTCCTAAAAGTGATGCACTTACAGGGTAAAGGCCATCTGAACTGGCCTGATCCACATCCACTACACTACCCCCCTCACCATCTCCAACAGGCAGGGCTTCCTGAAAATAAATAAATAAATAACAAGGATAAAAAAAATTAAAATAGTGTTAGGAGGACTATAAAACAGTACAGTAAATTGGTGTTGTGTGAGCGGGAGGTATGGTGTTCTTCCTCTCTTCACCCTCTTAGAGAAACACTAGATAATGGCTAGTCCCCTCCAAAAGTACTGGAGTGTTAAGGTCAATTTCCTTTTTTTCTTGATACACTGACGCTAAACAAATGACTATGATATGACATATTAGAATTTAATTTCCCTGATATGTAAACATGTGTAAATAACTACACCATTTTTCAAATCATCAAAAATACTGGAACATGCCACTGACAGGTATTTCTCATGTGCCTTGTAAGATTCACTGTTTAAATCATTTATAGCTCTGAATGTCCACTCGGCTTAAAATGAATATGTCACCAGCTGGGCATGTGCACATGGGATGAGCCATTTTTCATTAGAAATCTCATAGAGTAAATGGCTGGCAAATGCACAGTCAGTCGTATACAAGCAGCTCTTTTAAAGTTCTGCCACATAGAAAACACATCATTCTCCACCCATGCACTTGTGCCTGCTTTCCCAAGCTTTCTAATTTTGACGGGTGATCTGGCAAAAGCACTGGCCTTCCAAGGATAGATTTGGCTCCCTCAAAGCCATATTTCAAAGCTGTAAAGCCTGAACTTATAAAAACTTTTGATTCAAGGCATCGTCTGGTGGTCAACATTATATATTCTTTGTTGTTTTAGTGTGGATGGTAAAAAGAATGCTAAGATTGATTCATACTGTAAAGCTCTCTCTTTGTTATTGCTTATATGTGTAATTTCGTTGTAGCCCACGCAAAAGTTACCTTTTGTGACTGAACTATGCATGCGTGACTGGTGACCCAATCCCTTAAAGCCTTGGGTTTTGCCTGTGAAGAATGCATTTGTTGCTAAAAAGTATAAATCATCATGAAGAACAAAGAGCTGTCTACTGAAGAAAGGCAAGCCATTTTAAACCTGAGAAAATCTACTACTGCTACTACTTCTCTATTAAAGTAATGGAAAGATCAAAGTGTGGCTTCTGGAAAGGTTCTAATCTCTACTGAATATGTAACTCATGATGGCAACAGCAAAATGAATTCAAAAGTCTAGAGAGACATTCTACAAATGGACAGAGAAATAAATGACATAATGCAATTTCCACCACGTGTATTAGGCTGCACTGTAGTGTTGCATGGGCAACAGTTTGTATAGTTGCAATGGCTGGCTCCACATGTCTCAGAAAAAGCACAGAGGAGTGCTATAAAATCATTGTTTGAAAACATTTATGATTTTAATCTTGAATCCTGAACCTCAGCTTTGCTCATATACTGCCAGCCATTAGAATAAATAAAAAGAAGGAACAATAATTTAAACCTAAAATTAGCATTGCATACTCACAAACCCTTTAACATATAAGACACATTACATCAGATACATTTAAATGCCCAACCAGGAATGCCGAGAAGTACATAAAGAAATCTCAGCTCATCACATCTCATCTTATTTTCCAAGCAGCTTTATCCATTATTAGGGTCACCAGGAAGCTGGAGCCCGTTCCAGCCAACTCCAGGCAAAGGTAGGTTCACCAGACCATTCCAGGGCCAGCACAGATACACAACCATTCCTACTCATGTTCACACCTAGGGGCAATCAAGAATATCAAATTAGCCCAACGTGAATGTCTTTGGCCTGTGGAAGGAAACTGGAGCACACACTTACCAGGCACTGGGCTTGAACCCAGGACCTTCTTGCTGTGAGGTGGAAGTGCTAACTACCACGCTACCGTGCCATCTTAGATAAGAAAGTAAACTAATAAAATTAATATGGTAAATTACATACCACGATGGAAAAAAGATAATGTAACGAAGGTTTAAAACAGGACAATGAATAATCTGTTTTAGAAATTTTCTTAATGTGATGGTGATTGTGCAATGACAGTGCTGTATTATTTCTCTAGTTCATACAAATAAATCCATGAAGACAGTGACAAGTGGAGCCGGCTTCAGGCTAAAGTACCATTTGTCCGCTACAGTTGATGAGTATGCATGATTACTGAGCCAGCTATTGTAAATGTCCTGAAGAGATGGCAGATTACATCTAATGATCCTTTTTGTTGTCTTGATTACGCACTTGTTCCTGTAAAATGAAGGAGCAGAACTATACAGTACCCTGTGATTGATGAGGTGAGGATGGACTGCAGTATAGAATTAGATCA
Source organism: Neosilurus mollespiculum (assembly GCA_030014195.1). NCBI lineage: Eukaryota > Metazoa > Chordata > Actinopteri > Siluriformes > Plotosidae > Neosilurus > Neosilurus mollespiculum. The sequence continues at coordinate 21,437,336 of JAQMYF010000013.1, read as the reverse complement.
ATAGAGTCTGGGAAGGACAGAGTTTTCAATTGCTTTTGAAAAACCAAACTGTGTTTTCAAATCAGTCATAAATTTAAAACCACCTGCCCAATATTGTGTCATTCCCCCTTGTGCTGTCAAAAAAGCTTTCAGCCACTGAGACATGAGCTCTGCAAGTCCTTGGAAGGTGTGCTGTGGTATCCAGCACAAAGATGTTCCTTTAAACAGATCCTTTAATCCTGTAAGCTGCAAGGTTGAACCTCCATGTCCACAGTCAACAGCTTGATCTCTTTGTCAGGTCCCTAAACCCAGTTCTATTTTTTACAGTGTTCCTGGTCCACAGCAATGTTTAGGTTATAATATCCATATGATCCTGGATCCAAGGTTTCCCAGCAGAACAATGCCCAATTCCAATGTCAGTTTGCTTCCTTTCCCAGAGTGCTTCCTGGTGCCATACCTTCCCCAGGTAAGCAATACACATGCTACTAGCCATCCACATGATGTAAAAGAAAATGTGATTCATCAGACCAGGCCACCTTCATTGCCCCATGGTCCAGTTATGATGTTGTCTTGCCCACTGCAAAAAACAATGTTTTTGTGTATTGAACCAGAGGCCTTCCTTCCCCTTGTACTCCCATGATATTGTCAAGGCGTCATCTGTTATTCTTCCTTAAATAATGGTGTCTGTTCCGCTCTGTTCACCCTACTTTAATAAACACTATGGGAAAACGAGAAAAGCAAACTAAAATGAATTTTTTTTTTAGTTTTAGATGTTTTAACCAAGGCAAGTCAGGTAAGCTCTGCATTTTGAAAAACAAATTAAAGCAAGATTTTTTTATGGTTTATTTTTCCCTTTTAAACTGATTACAAGTCATGACAAATTGTGGGTGTCCACTGTGTTGATTTCAGCACTATATTTTCAATGATTTTTAATTGTTAGATAGTGGACCACTCATATTGTACATATTGTGAAAAAAGACATGAAAGCAAAATCCAAAGTGCCAACTATTTAGATAATAATGAGCAGCTCTATTTTTTAATACCACCAAGAAGGACCTCAGTCCAGCCCACTAGTGGGCTCACATGACCAAGCCTAATAAAGTCACAGGTCAAAATTCTCCAATTTGGAACAGCCAATTAGCCTAATGTCATGTTTTTTCCAGAAACCAGAGCACCCGGAGGAAACCCACGCAACCAAGGAAGAACCCAGGACCTTTTGCCTGTGAGGTTGACACGCTCACCACTACATCATCATGCCGCTATACTGTCATTTAGAGATTTTTGTTCTCTTTTTTTTTTTTTTTTTTTTTAGAGATAACTGTGCACAACTTGATAAAGGCAAAAAATTCATTTATTTATTCATTTTCTAAACCGCTTAAACCTAATTAGGGTCGCAGGGAGGCTGGCACCCATCTCACCCACTTTAAAGCCACAAAATAATAACTAAAAATATTCCTCATGATGTGTATTCAGACCACATGCTTCATTAGGACATTATGGTCGACACTCCTATACCTTCTACTCTTATACCCATTGACTGTATTCTGCGTTAGCTATAAGTTACTTCAGAAAAAAAGTACATAGTAATAGAGTAATTGTAGGAAGTGTAGAACCTGTGTAGCTCTGTGTGTGTTTCTTTTCGCTTCCTGGATGTCCTTCAGTAGCCGGATGGTGGAATTCTTGACATACTCTTCCTTCATTTCCTATAAGCCAAGAAGAAAAAAAGAGAGCCTGAAGTCAGTTCCATGCCAACCTTAACATATTACATTCACAAAATCCTTCATCAACAAATTTCCAGCCAGTATGCATGAAGAAATCAACATTAGTAACAAACAGTATCACCCTCATTATAAACTAATGATGAGCTCAGTAAGCAACAGACAGCTTCCTCGATGATCTTCAACACTGCAGCTGTCAGTTAGACCACAACAGGAAAGGCATTATTCTTATCAGACAAGGTCATATTTTAAGCCCTGTGGCTACATTACAAACAATATTTATAACAGAGCCTGGGTGAAAAAAGTATCAAGAAATCTAAACAGTATTATGTACACTATCTATCTCTCTATCTATCTATGTACCTATCTATCTATCTACCTATCTTCTCATTAACTACATTGGGTCACTTTCGTGGTTTGAATGTTTTTACTGCAAAACATATCCCCTAGGACAAATACCATTCATAGTCACATTCACATCGGTGGGCTAATTAGAGTAGCCAACTGATCTAATGTGCATGTATTGCGTCTAAAGTGCATGTGCATGTGTAATGTGCATGGATAGTGGAGGAAATCAGAGCACTCAGAGAAAACCCACACAAGGAGAGAGAGCACATGCAATCCACACAGAAATGCCCTCACCAACCACAGGACTTAAACCCAGGACCTTCTTGCAGTGGGGCGAGAGTGCTAACCACTATGCAACCATGTTCCCCCATTATGGACAGTGTAGTATAATAGATTATTGACTGACACATTATTTTACGGATCAACAGGGAAATTCTGACCTGAAAATCCTGTCTTTTAATAGCCAGTGTCTTCTCTGAGTTTTCTGTTTTCAGGCTGTGCATCACACTGTTTTCTTCCTTAATGATCCGAGGTAAGGCAGGAGATACGAAGGGTGAAAGAAAAAAGCAATATAAAGCCCAAAGTCACACACACACACACACACACACACACACACACACACACACACACACAATCATCATCAGAAGAACTCGTTTTCATCCCTCAAAATGTACACACTTGGCTTGAGGTACAGTAATTAGGATTACAGGGAATATTAGATGACTGTAGATTATACTTTGGGCAACAGAAATGGCCTCCGTCTCTACCCCTATTTCTGGTCAATTTTGTCACAAGCCACAAAAATACAACTGAAAGCAAAACTGGAAACATTCATGAGATGCATTCGTACTAATGAGCACAGCTCCAGTGAAGAAAACTGATGGTACCAAGGTTAGCAAAGATAAGTCGTTGTGCTTTGCTACCTTGTATTGCCGCTTATTCCAGGTCTGTCTTGAAGAATGTGGGAAAGAGACTGAGGATGCCCCATTGTCCTCTAGCAACTCTAGGTTCAGATCAACCTCTGAAAGTGGGATCTGGGGTAATCCAGGTGGTCGTCCCAAAACAGTAAGGGCCACATAGGAGCCAGCTGAAGGTAATAAAGAGACAGGATCAGTACAGGATTCTGCATGGCTGGATTTTAATATTAATATATAAATACTCTAAAATCTATGGTTTTAATCACAGCATTCATAATTTTTGGCCTCATGAAATAGTAACAGAGGACAGACCAATCTAACAAATCTAAGCTTTTCTATTGTATTAGCAAAAGCCAGACCAAACACCAATTCACTGAAGGAGAAAAGACAAAGAAAAACAAAACAATTATAGAATATCCTTCAGAGCTGTAAGTCAGCTGGAGCCAATCCCAGATGACTTCAGGCAAGAGACAAGGTACACCCTGGGCAGGATTACAAACCACCACATGACTTACACAGAGACGAAAGATACATTCACACATTCGCATACCTAAAAATGCCCTAGGTTTAACCTAGAACCTCCTTACTGAGCACCACCATGGCACCCCTATTTACCTACAGTGGATATGAAATGTCCACACAACCTAATTATAACTGCAGGTTTTTGGATTTGTACAAATTGAACAGATTGTTTTTGGATTGAACAAATATATAATTGTTGGGGGAAACAGTTACAACAATAAAACCAACAATACCATGATTCAATAATGGCTGAATTAAGCTTGCATTGAACCATATATATGTGTATACAAAAGTTTCCACTTTCAACATGCAGTTGTTTAAAACATCACATTCCCATGTATCTTAATGCTTCTATTGTAGCTAAAAAAAAACCCCAAAAAAACAGCTACAAAATAAACTGCTGCCACCAGCATGCTACATAGTAGGTATTGTATTCTTTGCATAATTATAGGCCTTGCTTATTTGTTTATTCGTTTATTTTCTCATAATTACCTATTGGTACATTTTAAGGTCAAAGAAGGAAAATCAGCAGACATGATTCATTCGAAATACACTTATAGTCACTGTAATTTAACTTTGAGTTCTGAAAATACATGCCTTAGTCTCCTTAAAAGGTGGGACTGGTAGCACTGATCTGGTAAATACTAAAGAAGTTCATTTTTTTTCCCCTATGTAGCTGTTTATTCACTGTTACTTGGCTCACAAAAAAAAAAAAGAAAGAAAAATGAAAGTGGCATCTTGTTGACAAACATACATGTATTTTGCAGGTATTCTGTAAAACTCTTTTTTTAATTTTCTTGTACATAATATCTGAACATTAAATGTTCTGCAAGCATTTAAGATAAAAATTGAAACTTACACTTAATTAACTTCACCACTTCAACATGGTTTGAATGTGTCACCAAAGTGCCATTGACCTAAAAAAGGGTATAAATATGTTCAACTAAAATACATTCACAAAACATCTTGCAATATGTCGAGTCAGAGATTTTTGCAGTGTGTTACCCTGCTATCATTATTTTTTTTTTAAATATTAAAATTATATAAAATAATACACTGAAAATCACAGGCACAACAACCGCTGACTGTTGTATCCTGCATTAAATATATTCACACATTTAATATACGTCAATATATCAACTGAACTTTTACATGTTATGCACAATTGTAGCCAGCAGGTGGCAGACTGAACATAGAATGTCATTTGGTGATACAATTCCACTGGTCCTGGTGTACTCTTGCACTTATTTTATTGTGTCCCTGCACTGTCCCATGGTCAATTAGCTGATCAATTTCCCCTTTCTGGGAAAACATGTGAGTGAGAGCAAGGAAAATACTAAAATGTGCAAGTGGTGCTACTCCAGGGTAAGACGTGGAAACTACTAACCCAAAGAAATGTGCACACTTCCTTTACTGAACACAATGTTTGTTAATCCACTGGATTTTCTACTTAGAAGCATAACATAAGTTATAAATCAAATGAGCTCCAAGTTTAAATTAAACTGGATGGAACTGTAACAGTAATCAGACAGTTTAATTGCTATTTTAATTGGGGGCAATGGTGGCTGGGTGGTTAAAGTGCTGGCTTACTGATCCGAAGGTTGGGGGGATCAAGCCCGACTATCACCGAGTTGTCACTGCTGCCCCCTCAGTGCAGTCTCTCACTGTCCTTGGTGAGAGGCATGAAAAAGAACCATTGCATTCGTTTGAAAAGGGTAGGACATTGGATTGCCGGCAGTGTGTTTCTGCCCTGCGATGACCTGGTGAGCTGTCCAGGGTGTACCCCGCCCTCACCCAGAGTCGGCTGAGATGGGCACCAGCCTCCCCGTGACTCTAACTAGTATTAAGCAATTCAGAAAATAAATAAAGGAATGAATGAATGATAAACCCACATAAAACTCCACTATAAATACTGGCTCATAATAAATCCCGGCAACCCTTTTCACAGCTTTTGCCAAATTTGACCACCTATGCTGTAAGTGCATCATAAACTGACCTTAATGATCCTGTCCCCTGTCTGAACCCCTGCACGCATAGCAGCTCCATCTACAAAAAGAGACAACATGAGCGCACATTATATAATAATTAGAGTCTAAGTTTCTGAGTCCCATTTAATAATCACACATGCCTTCCATGCACCTTCATCATTAAGGAAATTGCTCTCAGGAATCGTTAATGTGCTGCAAAGGGCTTTATTTAAATGACATGGAAAGGCACAGCATGTTCTATTAAATTTGCGCACAAAGTTAAGAGCATACGTGGCTCAGTGCTCCACCCTGAATAGACTGCTGATTATGGGATAACACTGAGAACAATATTACAAGGAGGTGCATTAAAGTGTATCATTACACACACAGCACCCTAACAGAAACATTTATAATGTCAAATATTCAAACACAAGGTTTGGCAGAACTAACTTCATAATATGAAACAGAATATGAAATAGAACATGGGACAATAAAGTAAATTGATCTGCCACATTGGGGGAAATTTTAAAGCTTGTATGCATTTGGAAAAAACTCTGGCTTTCAGGACATGGCTTGCTATTACTTTTTGACTAAGTGCTCCGCTTCCTCTTATTTTCTCTAGTTGGTTCTGCTTACTACATATTATCAGCTACTGTGCTGACCTGCTGCCAAGTCACATCAGTCTCCCATCTGAGAGAGAGAGAGAGAGAGAGAGAGAGAGAGAGAGATCAGGTACTTACCCTCTCTGACGAGCTGCACAAACACAGGATTGTCTCCGCTGACTGTTAGACCAAAACCATTCTCATCTTTCTGAATGATCACACATCTCTGAACCAACCCTGAAATGAAAATATAACAGAATGAACTAAAAACCTAAAAAAATGAAAAATCAAGGTTATGCAAAAACTGTGCTGTATTTCCCCCATGCCTGTATCTTATTTTAACCTGTCAAACTTTAAAAACTTATAAATATGCAGTAACTAGTTTATCCTCTTCAATTTATTTCAATTCAGTTTCATTTGTATAGTGATTTTTACAATTAGCATTGTCACAAATCAGCTTTATGGCATATACAGATTAGTATATATACATACAAATTTAAACATTTCTCTATATGTATAAATCCTACACATCCCTGATGAGCCTGTGAAGATGGAGGCAAGAAAAAATGTCCTGAAACGAGAAGAGGAAGAATCTTTCAGAGGAACCAGTCTCAGAAGGGAAACCCCTCCCAATTTGGGTGATAACCAGGTAATATAGACCGTAATGATTTTTAGCTGTGTCATGTGGTTAAAAAGTACAAACTGTGTAGCAGGAAATTTACTATAAATTTAACAGGGTAACTGTAATTGTAATTGTAGTCCAAGGCCATTTTAACAAAATTGTTGTATCAACACAGGCATCTTCACAGTTTCTGAATATAAATTTAGGTCCAGATGGGACTATTATCAGCAGGAGCGAGGGGTTTCCGTGCATCCACAACCTGTCCTGTAAACACTGAGGTGGCCTGACGAGGGAACATACGCTGACTGAGATGTCAATATATCAAAAGACACCCTTCACAAACAATTTTCACACATTCGTTCTCAATCTAGAGACAATTTAGAGAAACTCCACATACTGACATGCTTCTGAAAATTGTGGAGAACCAAGAGACCCCAAAGAAAACGAAAATGGACATGGAGAGAACATGCAAAACTCCAGGACTGAATCACCTGGAGCTGTGAGGCAGCAAAAGTGCTTGAAGTACCACCGTGCCTTTAAGAGATTTAATCAAAACAACATGCAAATCCTTATTTCTTGCCATGGCTGTGGGCCTGTAAAGATGTTAAGTTAAAAATCCAGTTTAACAAACACAGTTATAAAGTAAAGTCTGTTTAAAGATGTCTGGGTTTCATAAACATCGAAGACGTTAGCTACAAAGAGTTGATGAGCCTCTATGTAACAGATGCTACTTGCTGGTTGTGTTTTTTCTTTAAGTCTTCTGCCATGTTTGCATTATTTGCAGGCATTTCAGTATCTTCAGTGTTTACCACTTAACCTGAAAGCTTTAGGTAGCAACGAGATAGCCGTCCTTACCCGCAGCAACGAGATAGCCGTCCTTACCTGCTGACTGGTTGTGGGACATGGGCTGACATGAAACTAGCTAGTTGCTGGTTTCCATGCTTCCTTCCTCTTCATCCAGCCATCGTGAGATTGACTAAGGTAGACTTTACTTTACAGAAGCACTGGTATTGCTTTCTTTGAATTGGCCAGGAATAGGCTGATCTTGTGTATGAGAAAAAGAATTGCCTTCCATCCCTTGATGTTTGATTTGCATACAAAGTCTTGTTTTCAACTCATATGACATGTGAAGCCTATCTTCCCACGGTACTATGAGCTCCACTACATAGATGGTTCTAGATGTCTGGGCGTTGTGAAGTTACTTCCACATATGTCCTGCACAACTTTCACTTCTGGATTTCAAAATTAAGCTCCCAGTCAGAGAATCTTGACAGAACTGAACTTATTAGAGTACTTAGTAGGGTTGCAGGATTTGTTCCTTTCACCTTCTTTGTGAAGCGGTATGCACATCGATGGTTATTGTGAGGAGTTTTGTTGGTTGATCATCTTCCTTTGTTGGTCCGCTCATGTGGCAATGTCTCTGAGAATATTGTCATGTCTCCACTGATATCTCCCTTCCACAAGAGCTTTAGGCGATGCTGTGAGAATGTGGTTGAGAAAGAAATTAGTTCCTTTACACAAAGGACATGATGCATTTTTTCACAGCATAGAAAGCGGAATCTTCATTGGTCTGTGGACCAGTGTTCTTTCCATGTGAGTGGACGTTGTAATGTGGATTCCCATCTAGTCCAGCTTCCTTGGTTACCTAGAGCAAGTGCCTTCAGAGAACTGCTGTTTTCAGCTTATTTTCTTTATAGTAATCCAGGCCTAGTCTTCCATTGCAGACTATCCCAATTCATTCTTGGTAACCCAAGTCTTCTTCTGCTATCCTTACTGCTGTGTGCAGATTCCATTTTCTCCCTGTACTCATGGCCTTGTCTCCATGGTGTACTGTTGTGTCTTTGGGTAAACAGAGGGTAGAGACTGTTTTAACTTTGGGAGTTTAAAATTCCTCTGAAGATAAAGGTAAGTTGGGCTTTGCTGATATGCTGTTTCTAGGGGAGCTTCTCTGCTTTTCTAAAATGCATCAATTTCTTGGACAGGGTTTGTTACAATTCTTGAAGCCCTTCTTTTTTAGAACTTGGACAGTTCTTCCATGTCTTCTTGATCCTACAAAGATCTTGATTCAATCTGGCTATCTGACTCTGTCTTCTGTTCGGTCCTTCTTGGCATTTCTCTTTCCTGACCACAACTCCAAAGGTGTTCTTACATTCTTCATACAGTGTCTTACTTAAGAGCTCGGTCTTCTTGCATGCATTTCCTTTTAAGGAGCTCTTCAGAATGCTATCACGATTGAAGTCCAGAGCTTTTCACCTCTTATCTGTTAATGGTGGTAGCTGTAATCGTGACCTCTTTTCCTGGGATACTATTATATTTTTTTGCTCTTACTTCTTGAACCCCTGTGTAAGGGTTGGTATCAACTGAGGGGCTAATCTTGTTAGCTTTCCAAAGTGTGCTTACCTTACATTAAATTTAAAATTCGAGCATGACAGAATAAAGTGATAAATCATCTGAAAATACAATACACAGATTTAGGCACTGCCTAAAAGCAGAGCTTCCCATAGATATATCTATTGATAAGTGTCCAAGGCTGGTGTTACAAGAGTACTGTGGCATCTTTATCATCTAAATCAACTTCAGTCCTGAAGGAAATAAATAAATAATCACAGCATGAGTGGCTGCTTCCTGGTTCATGCTTTTGGACTCCAGACACAACAATAAAGTTATTATAATTCCCTTTACACTGTACTCAAAAGAGAAAGACACTGAATTGGTATATTAATGAGTAGAATTGTAAAGTATAAAAAATGAAACAGCAGCATAAGAACTTCCTGATAATGGAAACTGGCAAGTCTAGGTGTAAAAGCTAAGGACTGTCAGAAAGTAAAGTAGCAGGAGTAGTACCTTTTTATTGAATAAGTCAGAAACAGGATTAGTTTCATAATACAATCTGAGGATCTAATAACATGTTTTTAGATTCATACACCATCTGCAGGAAACATCACTGAAAGCAGAAGGACAAAAGACTTGATTACACCAAAATACACTCAATGATGTTAAACACCTATTATGGGTAACAGGCAGTACAGCTTTCGGACCTAAAGTGTCCTGTAAATGTAAATTTACGTTAAACGTAATTAAGTCTGTTAATTCAACAATCCGCATATAATATCACATATATATATA
>JAQMYF010000013.1:21391949-21406432 GCA_030014195.1 Neosilurus mollespiculum | reverse complement strand
GCTGAGATGGGCGCCAGCCTCCCCGCGACCCTAATTAGGAATAAGCGGTTCAGAAAATGAATGAATGAATGAATTTCGGTGTGGTTATACCATGTGATTTATACAAAATAAAAAAACTGCAATCTTTTTAAAAATTAACTGAGTATATAAAGAGTGGGACTTAAATTATGCTTTTCTAAGCGAATGACCCGTTTTGATTGTTTTCACAACGTCTCTGGTCCATGTACAATGTGATAAAAAAACCCAGAATGTTGGCTGTAGTTTGAACAGCTCTTAAGAGTTTGCCTCGTGCAGCTCACCAGATTTATACAAGCTTTCCATGACTTTGTGGCTCAGACGATTTTTATAAACTGCTGGCCAATTTTTCCAGACTTGCTTAATATTTAAAAAAAAAAATTCTGTGATAGAAAATGCTTGTTGTTTAATTCATCTCAAAGCTAGCTTTACGTTAAGGTCCACTTTAGCTTCTCCACTTTAAACTTGTCTTACTGTGCAAACCACTCTAAAGTAAACAGTGAATTGGGGCATTTAAGTTTTGACAGAAATGTACTTGGTTAGGCACTTGTAATTTGTTGACACTGGCATCTTTTGAATCTCATTAACAGTTTGAATAAATTGCTTTTCAACTTCAAAAACATAAAGGGCATACTGTGTAGCTTTCTTCATAATTTTTGGGACTGTATTTTGTTGAATTTCTAGAATTTCAACATCAGTAACAATCGCAAACTACACGTGTTTTCTGTCATTTTCAGGTTCAAGAATTATCCACTCAGAATAAAAATGATTTTTTTTAAGTTTTTGATCACTAGATACCGGACCAACCAGATCGCACCATTCCCATGTAGCACATATTGATGTCTATTAACCGGGAGATAGACAACCAATAAGATTGCACTGTTCCAGAGTAGTATATACTAATTATATTTCACATGTTCATGCTGATTGTCATTTTAAGCTAGAACACAGGAACAGATCTTGTCTCTTAGTTTATGTGAATTTGTGAACTCTGTAGAAATAGCAAAACAGACTACTTCTAAAGTACCAAAATTGTTTTATTTTATTTATATCAGCTAATATTACTAGATGTTTAATTCCAATGCTAAAAAATGCATTATGCATGCAGGCTTTATAATTTTTCCTTAATTCTGGCACTTTTTTTTTTTCAAGAATTTAACTGAAATGTGTAGACTAAGAGCATGACAGACTATACAGTACTGCTGAGGCTAGATTTGGTTCTATCCCATTATCATAATGGACCTCTTCGATCGATGATGACTTGTTCTGGAGGCTATTCTTCCTCTTAACATGCTTTCAGAATCTTGTCATTCAACTCACCATGGATATACACTCACCAAGTGCTTCACCAGGAACACCTGTATACCTGCTCATTTATATACTTATGCAGTCAGCCAATCCTGCAGCAGCACAGTGCAAAAAATCATGGCGATATTGAATTGTATGATGCTCACCTCAATCATCAGTAACAGTGGTTGTTGGTGCCAGATGGGCTGGTTTAAGTAATTCAGAAACTGCTGATTTCTTGGGAACTTCACACACAACAGCTTCTATCATTTTCATTTTGTTTGGCTGAGTATGGCTTGGAAAATGCGTCATTAACACAGGGACCTGTATGACAGACGCTTCATATAACTTAGTACTAATCTATAATAAACTTATTTTAATAGTGTAATTAAATGAAAACACATAACACTTTATGATTCTGTAAGGAGTTGTTTACGTAATTTATGGACGAAGACTAGAGTGTCTGTGCTTTTGTAATACTCAGAAGTAAAGCTGTAACTTTGTATTTTCCACCACAGGAAAGTCTTCAGGACAGAGAATTTTTTGTTTTTTCTTTTGAGACAAGCTTTTTTTCTGTAGTACAATTAACTGAGAGAAAGAGAGAGAGAGAGAGAGAGAGAGAGAGAGAGAGAGAAAGAGAGATAAATATTATAAATATTGTATTATTTAACTTTATTGAAATGGATAGGAAAACGAATTAATTATGAATGATTAGTAAAATATTTACAGATAATGAAAAACACCCATTTTATGCTTATGCTTTACGTTTAAGGTGGATCTCTGTTATTTTGCAATAATTAGCCATTCATTTAAAGGTAATTATCAGTAATTTTCACTGCAGAAAGTTAAAGAGAAGCAAATATTAGATCATATCAAAGATATCATATTCCTTTGTCCCCACTGTAAAAAACAGTGGCTTAGGACCACAAACCAAACTGAGTTCCAGAGCTATTTTCAGTGTGTGCACTCTTTTTTTCCTTCTTTTTTTTGTGTGTAATGTTAAATTAAGTATTCCCAATTTAAAAATTCACTGTTATTTATTAACAGAATTCTATTTTAGATTTCAGTTTTTAATACATTTTAATCAAATTCCATTGAAATTAAAATAAAATAAAGATTTTCACCAAAAAAATTCTTGTTTGATTCTTTCAGCATTCCTCACCTTGTGCAATTATTTGCACTCAATAATTATAATTTAAAAAAGAAAATCTTCTAAGAATTATTTGACATATAAAATATTATGCCTTTGTGTCCCTAATAGCCCCCCATACGGGCTTCCACGGTGGAAATATAGTAATAAATGGACACCCACAGCACACTTTCTACCAGTACCTGCTCTGCTTTGAAACAGAGCTCCACAGTTGGCTGTTAAATGCTATAAAATCATGTAACCATATCACATGTTTATTGTTGCAATTTGGAGCACAAGTGCAGAGTTCCATGTTGATAATGAGCCAGGAATCTCACAGGCTCTCCATGAAAGAACTGAGCGTTGTGGTGCTTTTGCTAGCCATGCACGTTTATACTACTCCTAAAAGAAAAATTTCCCATCACAGTTCTATGAAATCACAGCTAATTTCTAATATTAATATTTAAACATTAATTTCGATGATGGACAGCCAAGGAGACGTGAACTAATCAATACCCATAACCTTTTACAGAAGAAATCATGAGCATAGCAGCTGGCTTATTGCCTAATGGTTTTGTGTCGGCAGTTTTAATTCCACTTGATCTCTGGCTTATGCGACATGCTGTAATGCAATGCCAACACACTTTCTCAATCAGGCATTACAGATTTTTTTTTATTTGTGCCTTTTTTTTCTCTTCAATCGATCTGGTCTGGTGGCTGGCATTATTTTGACGTACATACTGTAAGCAAGTGTGCTTTTGTTGTACCAGGGAATTTATGTACTGTGAAGAACTTTATAAGAGCCAAAGATATGAAACCTGATGAATTCTTTCATTATATTTGGTGCCTCTTGCACTTTGACTGGTTGCCAATTTTCAGAGTAAATTACGACTCCTCTACCCGATGAAAAATTAAGTAACTGATGACTGTATCAGTTTTGTGCAATCACTGTATCTAAGTTAATCAGTAAAATGCTGGATTAACTATGGTAGTCGGTTACTTGTCAATTGTATTTGAAATAATTTATTTATTTTTATGTGTTGTATGTGATGTATAAAGAATGTGTTTAATAAAACTGCCATTTTCAGTAATAGAGAAATAACACTGAATTATTTACAACTTATTTGCAAAGACTGCGTGCCCTTGCATTCATTACTTATTTGCATTAATACACTGCGTTCTAATATTTTGTGTGCGTTCTAATATTTGGCCATGGCATTGTTTTATTTTATTTAGCATTTATTTCCATCCAGAGTTTGACTTTCTTTGAGGTTAAGACTTTCTTAATGTCAGGAATCTATGGTGAGTCTATGGTGAAATGATTCCTCATGAACCAGAAGAAAGTCAACCGGGAAGAAAAAGTCCATTGATGGGACAACCTGGTCATTGAGTACATTTAGGTCATCAGCTAAGTTCATTTTATTGCAACATTATGTTGCTGAGCCTCGACCTGACCAAGTGAAGCAACAATGCGCAATAATGTGCCATAATCAAAACTGACGGTGGTCCAACAAAATGTTAAAGTGCACAACAGTTTTTTGGGGCTGGTAGTGTATTTACACAACACTATTTTAATGACTAACCATAACAAAAGTCAATAACTTTTACATGCTAAAAAACACAACATTGTTTTCTATATATTAAATGTTTCAGGCTTCAAAAAGTAAGCAAGTAATTCAGTTTGTGACTGAGTGAATTTCATGTGACTAGTGATTATAAACATGCCTTTCTTCCCACACTAACTAAAAGAAATCCCACATGCAGCTCCTTCTCCAGAGACCAAGCAGAAGCAAAAGTAGACGGAATAGCGCCTGCCCCCTGCTCCTGCAGGCTTGGGCAACACCCAGAATTACAAAAAGCACATTGACAAAGCTCATGACTCACCTGATGCCAGGCTTACACACTTCTATTTACATCGCACAATTTCGGGTTTCTAGGTGTGTGGAGAGGCTTTCAGAAGTACTTTTGTCAGCTAGACTACAGGTGCTCATAGGTGTGGTTCCCCTCCAGGCTAAAAACAAGCCGGGTATAGAGCACTACTATTGCAGAATGCTATGGGTTTCTACAACAGTTCTCATTTACTTATGTTTTCTTTTAGGTGATTTGTTTATTATTATTATTATTATTATTATTATTATTATATATTTTTTATGCTTTTCATTTTATTTTAAAAGTTCTAATTCATGTCTGAGCTATTACATTTTAAAGGTCTCTCTTCTTTAAGGTGCATGGAAAAACGAGAAAGAAATGATATTATTATAATGATATTATAATGACATATAACTTTTGGTTAAAACAGAGTAAAGCCTTTACTGGTATATGTTTAAGCAGAATGTTCATCATGACTGTCTGGTGCATATTAAAATGGCACATAGACATTAGTGTTCGAACTGAATTATTTATATTTATATATATATATATATATATATATATATATATTTTTTTTTTTTTTTTTTTTTTTAATTGCATTGATTACTTAGTTTACACACAGAAACACACAGGTATGTGGACACCAAGCAAAATAAAGTCTGATGCAAGCTGTCATATAAATCTCCTGTTTAATACATGCAGTCCGCTCATAGTTGAATATGAACTAAAAGAAAATTAACAAGGCTTATGTGTGATGTAGAATGAAGATAGCACAACTTATACACCATTAACACATACACTGAAAAGTGTTTACTTAATGTTATCCTGACAGCCTATGAATATTTACAGTAAACTTTTGCCCCAGTTTCAGTGGGAATTGGAACCATTGGATTAACATGTTGTGACTGGTCATGCCGCTACCGGCTGTGTTTCCCACAGGTCTGAAATATACTTGAGGTAGAAGTATACAGCCAGCAGAAAAGTCTGGTATTACCTGCCACCTCAAAAATGGTCTACTACATGTGACTTCAGATCACAGTGGAATCTGCTCTACTCATTTTTATTTATTTTTATTTATTTGGTATATACTTTAATTATTTTTATTGTTTTAACACAGAAGGGGGGGGGGGGAATCACAATTTACTTTTAAATGTAAATGTAGTCAGTAATTTCTGCACTCCATGTTGTCGTTGTAACGAAAATAATAACGTGGTTAGCTATTAGGTCAAATCATTCCAGCACAACACACTTGCTTTTAGCGCTACAATACTTTCTGTTCATAACTACTTATCTCTCACCGAATGTTCTCATTATTAATACTTATTTGCTAAAATTAATCACCAACGTAAAATATATAAGAAATTAAAGTCTGTAGAACTTATTTGCAAGAAATAGCCTCTGGCCTGCATTTCAGATGGAATCCAAGTTTTATACCATAACTCCATAATGCTGCAGTCAGCATAGACTAGCTTTTGTGTTATATGCTGGGCTATAGGTGTGATAATATGAACTCAAAGCTTCACGAGCCTTTAATCCCCAGGCTACAAACCATGGGAAGCCTTGAGGTAGCCTTTGATTGCCCTGGTATGGTACTAAGTTGGCGGCTCAACAGCAAGCAAAGTAATCATTGGCTGGAAATTGAAATTAATTCATTATACGCCATATCTGGTATAATATGTTTTCCATGTCTCATGAAGGTTCATGTTCTGTAACATTTAGTTACATGCAGTTAGATGGGAATACATAGCACCCGGTAATTTACTGTTATGAAAGACTGAGTAGGAATGAAAATTAGTCTGTGTTATATGTGAAAGGAGCCATATTAACTGAAATGTTAAACAGCCACTTGCTGACTTTGCTTTAAATGAATAAATGCAGTTTGCTATTTTGTTATAAGAGGATACTTATTAAACTTTGGTTCCCTTATACTTCCTTCAAAATTAATGTCCAAACAGGGTTATAGCCATGTTAATTTTAACTTGAAAGTCACAGCCTGTGTTGTCAAACTAGGATTAGTAACCCACCTAACGAGGTTTCATGGACAACGGAAAGACAACGGTTGATTTCACCACTCTAATCGCTAACAGCTGGGGCAAGACAAACTTACAGTGATGTTGTCATTAAATAAAGGTGAGATGCTGGCAGGAATATTTTCAAAAACATTGTTGGTGAATGAGAACTGGATCAACATGGGGATGGGATAATATCTAGTTCTTGATTCAAACCGGTGTTACATGCTCAACATGCTGGAGTACCTGCTTGCACTAATAGACTCTCTAATAAACTCTCTTTTTTTTAACCATTACACTGTTATGAGCATACCTAACAATCTCTCTCTCTCTCTCTCTCTCTCTCTCTCTCTCTCTCTCTCTCTCTCGTCTCTTTGTATGTTTATCCGGATTCACCAAAATGATGATGGGTTTCCCTTTTGAGTCTCGTGTTGACTGAGGGAGTTTTTCCTTGCCACCATTGCTTCGGGTTTGCTCATTGGGGATGTGTAAGGTTTATAGAGAAATGTTTAAATTCTTTACCAAATTTGTTTTTAACTACTAACATGCAACAATGTCAGTTTTAAAAGGCACTATACAAATAAAACTGAATTGAATTGAACTTTCAACAACAATTTTCTGCTCAACACCGTATCATAAACAATATCAAAATCAAGTTGACCTCTGTAACACCGTCTTAAGTATTCATCATCTTGCTTTGCGTGTTTAATCATCTAGTGTTGCGTATTTTTAAATCCAAGTCAAAATCTTGCAATGTTGTACATACAATTATAATTTTTTTTATTATGGACATGGCTTTTATTTTATTTTGAAAATTGTGGAAGGTGTAAGCGGTGCTGTTCACAGATAGATAATGTTACCATTCCACTGAATTCTGGGAGTTTTTTATAAATATAGTTACAGTGAGTTGTAGAAATACCTATCCTTATTTGTCACTACTGTTTTTCAGGTTCGGTCACAGTCCAATATTTTATGTTTTTTCCCTGTCTTGCAAGTTACTGCAAAGAGCAGCCAACCTAATTCCCCAACTGCTATAAGAAAATGAATAACAGAGACTATTTAAGGCCACATTATGCCAATTTTAAGAAAGTGCACGTCCCATCAAAAATTTTTCAAAGCATTCAAGCATGGACAGTGCAAAAGGGCAATAAATGGAGATCGAGTGACTATTTAAATGTGGTTAATATAAAGGTTTAAGCACTGCCCAAAAGGGGAGCTCTGAAAATGTTTGCATTTATAAGTTTACAGAAACATGCATATGTAAAGTAAAAGAATAAGCTGTGAAGTGCATTTTTCTTCATTCAACAATCTTCATTTATTGGGTTGTCTGTGTGGCCAGGTGAGCACGGATGCGACAAATAAATGGAGCTCATGGCTTTACGACATTTGCATAAGCAAGGAGCTCTGGAACTCTGCTAAAATAGACTAGCTGAGTTGGTTTTATATTTTTATTTCTCATATTAAGTATGGGATAATTTTAAACATCATCTCATTTACTACCTGGATAATTACTAAAAAAAAAAAAAAAAAAAAATCAATAATCTGATGCATAACACTGGTTTTCAAAATGATTTTATTGGTTCCTCTAATGACGTGAAGCATTCAATAAGTTGCTTTCTTGTTAGCTAAACAAATTTCTTGTCTTTCATTAATCTGCCCATCTTTGCATCTTTTGCGAGTGTTTGTGTCCGTTGTGTAAGATCCAACAGTTCTTTGTACATGATGTTGAATTTTAAGGCACCATCACTCAGGTTTTATTAGCCATGCTACTGTGCCATGCTGCTCGGCAGTACGCTAAAGCCAAGCACACACTAGAGTCTCTGGTGTCCTGAAACTGGATCAACCAAAACAACAAACTAGTGGATGAGTGGTACAAGCATCCATGTTTGTACTGTATAATATTAATTTGCTGGATTATTCTATATAAATAATATAATATATTTTGAAAAAAATCGCCAGCATTGTTGGAAAAATAAGATTGATTCCTTTCTCCCAACATCACTCATGCAGTACGCTGTCATTATTTATGACAGCTAATTTCTAGTAGTACAAAGTTTTGGCAAATAAAATCTGCCTTCATATATAACAACATTAGTCACATGAAAAAGCTAATTCAGTCATGTGACTCTTGTGTGACCCTGAAGCACTGAAAGTGAGAAAATGGCGTTGCTCATGTGCAGATAAACTTGATTCAGTATATTCAGTCATAGGCAACAGAATCTCCCGTATCAGGCAACTTGAGTCATCCACGTTTGCTGGGCTTAAGGAACCACTGATTACTCTCAGCTGTTATTGGTTTGTCAGTGTGTCTGTCAGACAGAGTATATAAACTTCAATTTTATTTTATTATTATTACTAAATGTACTGGTATTCCTTTTTTCCAGAACCTGGCTGTTTGATATATAGTATCAGTGCCTTCATCAGTAGTGTGTTTATAGATTTTCATAATGACCATGTGGCTTGTTGGGTTTTAGCAACAGGTTTTAAGATTAATTTCTGGACCTGACTTTGTTATCATAGTATCACAACAAAGCTATTACATTTGTGAGCCTGTTAATCTGGCTGCACTGGCTGGGTGTGAATGTTAAAGGTGCAGTATGTGATGCTAACCCAATACACTTTTGTCAAATTCAGCAAATGTGTGCTTAAAAATAAGCTGGTGTTGTGCAGAGCCCACCTGGCTCTGTAGATGAGAAACAAATAAAGTGGCTCAGAGCAAGCCACACAACACTACTCTAGCCAATCAGCAACTGTTGCTGATTGGCTAGAGAGGAGATGCGGTGTCTGTGTTAGTGTCATTACTTTGAAAATGGGCACCCATGAATTTATTACCTCATTACTTTTTTGTCTTATTATCTTATTAACTTGAAGAGTAAGAGAAAATGAGATGGGTGAAGGATGAAAGGACGGTACAGCTTCCATAAAACAAGTTACAGACTTATTAAAAACACACTGGAGTGTGCTGTTATTGGAAAATTAACCTTGCAAGGAGGAGAGCAGTTGTTCACACAATGTGAACAATCCAAGGTTGTTGTTGGTGGTGTTGTTGTTCATACTGAATTTACATATTAAGAATGAAAAATATTTGCTGATCCTAAGATTCCATGACAGTGGTGGCCCGGTGGTAGGGTGCTGGATTACTGATCCCAAGGACCAAAAGGCCATGTCTCTCACTGTCTGTGGTGAGAGGCATGTAAAAGAACCACTGCTGATTTTCGTCAAGAGTAGCTGCATAGCCGTCAGCGTGTTTCTGCCCTGCGATGGCCTGGCGAGTCTGCCCTCACCCAGAGTCGGCTGAGATGGGCGCCAGCCTCCCCGCGACCCTACTTAGGCAGTTCAGAAAATGAATGAATGTATGAAAGATTCCGTGAAAACAAAATTCAGAGGATCTACTGCTCAAAAAAAGAAGTGAGAGAAATGAAGAGAGATAGAATCATGCATGAATGCAAAAGCAGCAGCCGAGTGTGAGCCCAGCCTACCCCAACTCTTCATTTACACTCTGGCATGAGCATGTGTCAGTTTTCAAGCCTAGAAAAAGTACTAAACCTAAACCTAGCCCATAATTCCTGTGGGGCTTGACACAACTTGGAGGATGCAAATCTTAAAATTGATGCGCCTAAGATGTCCTTTCATGATACAGACCTTTTATTTGACAGCAAATATCAGAACCACACTCATACAATTCATGCCAAGATCTGAGAGAGATTTCCCTGACGATGCTACCTCACCAGCACTTTTTTTGAGATCAGACGATTTTTGACATTTGGTTCATATGGAGCATTGCAGTGCTTGGCGGAGGTTTGTGCTCTCCGAGTGCTCATTGTTCTTCATATGTTGGATATGACATCCCAAGTAATTTCTTATAAAAGCATATTACTGTGCTTGCATTTTTTTTCCACTTACTCTACAAAAATTGGTGATAGAACCAGATTCAGGTATCTGCTGATTAATTTGATGTCCTCTCAGATTCTCACTGGCTACTTCTCAGACATTTTTTTTTTTTAAATACAATCTAAAGGCCTTTCAGGCAGGTCTGAGCTACTCAAGTCATCACAAGAAAAGCACTGATTTATTAATCCTCAGTACCCATAGTTTTCCTGCTCTGGGTCATGTTGGATCCGGAGCTTAGCCTGAGAAAACTGGACACATGGAGATTATGAGAAACTCCACAGAGACAGTAAACCTGACCTCGGGATCAAACAGAGTAGTGTTAAGCTATACGAATCAATAATAATCAGTGATAAGAGAAGAAATTAATTGTTAACCATATTAATGAACCATATTTACTCACTCATTCACTCATTTGTCGACCCGCTTACTCCGACTAAGGTCATGTGGAGGCTGGAGCCTGTCTCAGCCAACTCTGTGCGAAAGCGGGGTACACCCTGAACAGCTTGCCAGACCATTGCACGGCCAACACGCACACAATAGTGTGCAATTTGGAACAGCCAGTTAGCCTAACGTGCATTTTTTTTGGACTGTGGGAGGAAATCAGAGGACCTGGAAAAAACCCACGCAAGCACGGTGTGAACATGCAAACTTCACACAGAAACTCCCAAGCCCGGGACTTCTTGCTGTAAGGTGGACATGCTAACCGCTACACCACCATGCCGCCACACGGTGGTATTTACTGTATGTAGAAATCAGGGGATAAGAAAGTAAAAGCAAAATAAAATGACAATACGTACATAACTATTTTTGTAAAGTAATTACTAAGTAAAAAGTAAACAACACCATAATTTAAAAAACCACAAGGTCATGGATGTGAGACAAGATCAGCCGCTTGCTGTCTATTTAATAGATGTAGATCGTATCTGAGGCCTGTGGGGGATGATTTAGTGTAGCAGTTGCATGATCGGCATCCAGTCTAACAAGTGGAGCTTTGAAGCTTAAAATGCAAACATGTAATTCCCAATACAGAATGCAGACTGCCACTGTTCAGACAGGAAACAATGTCACCAACACAGGAAATAAAGGACCATAAAGATAGATTCAAGTGAGCCTTCTGTAATGTCAGACACTACTGTAGGCTTTTTAAAACTCATGCCATGAAAGGAAACAAAAAGGTATTGAGCTCCGAGAAAGAGTCTGTTTTGAAAAACAACTTGAACTGCATCGATTTAATTTCTCACCACACCCATGCACATAGTGCAAACCTGTTAGTTACATCAGTTAGAATAAAATTAACAAAAACAACCCTAACAATGGAATTATTCACACATTATTCACAAGGGGAAACTTTTATAAAACTATAAAACATGCTCTATTGGAAACAAAGTGTAAAGCCTCAAAGTACTGCATGCAAAGAAAAAAAAAAAGCCTGACATTAAGTAACTCTTGAGTGTGAGACTGTCCGACTTAAGTTTAGCCCTTTTTCCAGTGCCAGTAAACAACTGATCTATTGTATGATTTACGGGTGCAGTGTTACTGGTCAAGTGAAAACTGGTATATTATACTGCTGTTAGGTTGAACATAAGGTATAATTTTCATGTTCCAGGTATGTTGAGCATTATTTTTTATTTTTTTTTCAACACCATTGCAATTAGGATGACTTCTGCCTTTTGCCCTGTGTTTATGAGATCCACTCTGGGTCCACTGTGGTCATGACCAAAATAAAGCAGTTACTGAACATTAATAACTGAGTGAATGAACAAAAAACAAACAAATGAATTTATTACCGAGTTTTATTTCCTTCCGCTAAATCCTACTAGGAGGCTGGTGCCTATCTCAGCCGACACCGGGCAAAGGCGGGGTACACCCTGAACAGCTCAGCAGATTAATCACACTTACACCTAGATCAGCTAGTTGCCCTATTGTGCATGTCTTTGGACTGAGGGAGGAAACCAGAGTACCCGGAGGAAACCCACACAAGCACAGGGAGAAAATGAAAACTCCAAACAGAAACACCCAAATCTGGGAATCAAACCCAGGACCTTCTTGTTGCGAGGCGGATGTGCTAAGCAGTACGCCACTGTGCCACCCTCCGTTTCAGCAGATAAACCAATATCACTTTATCTGTTCTGTAATCAAACTCATACTGAGTCACCGTCTGTTTACTGGTGTTTTTCCACTGACAGTCTTCATAAACAATAAGTGTGCAGTCTGTCATGAAGTGCCTTAATTGGTAGATCCATAAATTAAAACCAAAATGCACACAGAAGGGTGGAAATGTCTGAAAGCTAAAGTGTGTACAGTGTACATGTCACAAGTAGTACACTCTTAAAACACTCTTAAAACAAGTCAGATAACATTTGGATTATATTTTAACTTAAAATTTTCATTAGTTAGAGTGACTGACAAAACCGTAAACTTTACTATTAAATTAGTTGTTTGATATTTTTATGACTAATCACATGTCGGTTAAACCAACAAGTAAAAATATTTGGTTGTTCTTACTAACAAAAATAGTGTCCAAGTCACGTGTTCATCCAAGTGCACAAAATACAACGGACCCTGCCAGGCATGGCTTTGTTTACCGAATCGCATATTGGGTAGACTGATTATCATACTCGCTAGCCATCACCCTGCTAGCAAGTCTGAAATTGTTCATTAAAGTTGCGAAAGTTGCGTATGTCACGCAAAACTGTGAACCTGTAAATTCTACTGGTGCTAGTGGCTCGGTGGTTAGGGCTCTGGATTACTGATCCGAGGGTCAGGAGTTCAAGCCCCAGTACCACCAAGGTGCCTCTGTTGGGCCCTTAACCCTAAATTGTTCAGCTGTAATGATAAATGGAAGTCTCCGGATAACAGTGTCTGCAAAATTGCATTTATATAGAACTGTATATGTTCCAACAGTCATCACATTTTTAAAATCTAGCCAATCTGTGTAGCACATTTCTTACATTATGTGCAACATGATTCATTTATTTGTGATTAACTCTAATTTGAATTCGTTCAAATAACTATGTTTTATAGACTGGCTCTAAATGAACATACGGGATGAGTGTACTATTTTATTAGTCATGAGGACTAATAGGTTTTAAGAGTGTAGTGTAACATGTACACCTATAACTGTGCAGTGGGTTGAATGGATAAACAGATCTTACCTGTCAGGGGGTGTTGGCTGTGTGTCGCTCATTGGGCTTCTGTTTTACAGCTGTTATCTGATTTAAATCCAAATGGCATATTTAAGGTCATAGGAAAGTACAGAGCATCACACTTTCATAGGAAGGCAGAGAGAATCACAGGAAAGTACAGTGAGTGCAGAGCATCAGTGGGTTGGAGAGCAGAGAAGAGTCTCCACAGCACAAAAAGGTCTAGACCATCTTTATCAGTATTTACTGCATCTTCAAGGCAAGAAACAGGCTCCACACTCCTGCATGGATCATTAGATGACCAAATGTTCGATTCTAGCACTTAGACTGATGTGATCTGCCTGAAATCCTGGCTTTCTTCAGCTTCTCTCCACCTCGATTAGAATACAACCCTCTCTGCTGTATAGTAAAACAAGCCTGTGTTTCCTTGCGACTAATCGCACAGGCGAAGATGAGTCGATTATTCCAACATTTCAACGTCTGTCAATATCACACCCTCAACTTGTTTTTCCATCCGTGTGACATTTTTTTTTTTTAAATCGTCACCTAAGAAATATTAAGCAGCACAAAAACTATCGCTTTTCTGCATAAATATACAAAATAAATAATGATTAAATTCTACTAGTCGTCTATAATAACATTCGGAATCTGCCGGCCTATAAACAAACTAACTGCTACTGAAGCTAAAAGCTAACTCCAGCTAGCATCCAGACAGAGTAGAGAGAGGGCTCAAAACAAATAAACACCTCAGAGAGAGAGAGAGAGAGAGAGAGGGGGGGGGGGGGGGTTTATGAAGTTATTAAAGTCTCCGACAGCAGTTTAAAAAGTTTTAGATTCGTTTTTCTGTGCACAGATTCCCATGAAGCGCAAACAAACGTCCTTCTTCTGAAAATAAACCGCCCGAGTTAAAAAAACAGACCGAAAGTGCGCAGAAACATAAAGACTTGCTCTGGTTTTTAAAGCTTTGTCCGTTGACGTATGAAGCGTCCAAAACATAAAGCGCGTGCGTTCCGGATAATCCAGAAAATGGGGAAAGTGTGTGTGTGTGTGTGTGTGTGTGTGCTGTAGCGCTGAGCTGTGGAGCCGTATGTCCGGCCACACACACTGACACAGAGTCTCTCTCTCTCTCTCTCACACACA
>JAQMYF010000013.1:21359543-21390077 GCA_030014195.1 Neosilurus mollespiculum | reverse complement strand
TGGGAGGAAACCGGAGTACCCGGAGGAAACCCACGCAAGCACAGGGAGAACATGCAAACTCCACACAGAAACGCCCGGGCTGGGACTTGGACCCAGGACCTTCTTGCTGTGAGGCGGACTTGCTAACCACTACGCCACCGTGCCGCCCGTATCTTTTCATTATTCTTTTATTTTTAAGTCTGAATTTTATTTAATTTTCCAAACCACTAAATCTGTTGTTAGGATCACGAGAGGCTAGAGCGCATCCCAGCTAAATCTGGGTGATGGTGGGGTACACCTTGAACAGGTTGCAGAAGGTGGCATTTGACCCTAAAAAAAAAAAATCTTATTGTATATTTGCACAATTGCTATAGCTGTTAATGTGTCAACCCGCAAAGTATGTGAACTTTGTGAAACACTGACAAAATGATGTCATCACAAAGCGCAAGCTGTGCCAAAACCTAATCATGATTATTCAAGTGTCTACCATCAGGTACCTACTTTAGGAAAAAGAAAGGAGAATTAGGCAAT
This sequence comes from Neosilurus mollespiculum, assembly GCA_030014195.1. Classification (NCBI taxonomy): domain Eukaryota; kingdom Metazoa; phylum Chordata; class Actinopteri; order Siluriformes; family Plotosidae; genus Neosilurus; species Neosilurus mollespiculum. The sequence continues at coordinate 21,389,567 of JAQMYF010000013.1, read as the reverse complement.
AAAGGCATGTAGCTGTGCAATCTCTTTATGGTTATAGTATACATACGAAGACACACACGTACCACTCACTCATTTACTCATTTGCAGAACTGCTTAATCCTATCAGGGTCATGGGGAGGCTGGAGCCTATCTCAGCCGACTCGGGGTGAAGGCGGGGTTCTTTGGACTGTGTGAGGAAACTGGAGCACCCAGAGGAAACCCACACAAGCATGCAAATTCCACATAGAAATGTTCTTGCGGAGCCTGGGATAACCACTATGTGAATGATTTTTGTTCTAAGGAAATAGGGTACGTGTTAGTATGTCTGCAGTCCAAGAGTTCCTAATAAGTTATTACTTTTTGCATGAGCTATATATTGTTCATGTTATTATTACTAGATATTTCGAAGCCTTTGTAAATTGTGCTAAAGTAAAGTAATATTACGATTGTCATTACATTTACATAGACAGGAATTTTCCAATAGGTCTAACACTGGGATCTAATTGGATAATTAGAAGTTCAACTTTATCTTCAACTTAGACAGATCATGCATGTGTCCAAGTACCCAAAAGACATATAAGGTCAGTGAATGTGTGTTCACTCCACCAGTCATGTTGCTTTGTTTGTGGCTTTTATGTTTATCAGAACTTTCAGGGAGTTTTGCTTGAGTAAGCAAAGCCATGAGACAAGGACACATCTTAATTAAATACACTTTATCACTTTATAGTAACTTGAGCACACTCAAATGGAATATGATATTTTTTCTCCTTTCTTCTATAAATATTGTTTGTTTGCTTTGCATAAATGATTCTCTATAATTCACTGTTAGGAAAATCTATAGTGTTTTTGCACTTATTTTAGGATTACTGATCCTAAGGTCTGGGGTTCAAGCCCCACTATCAACGGAATGCCACTGCTGTCCCCCCAGTGCAGCTAACTGGTTCATCAAAAGCTGGCCATGTCTCTCACTGTCTATGGTGAGAGGCATGTAAAAGTACCATTGCTGATTTTTGTCAAGAATAGGCTGCATCACAGAAGCATGTCAGCGTGTTTCTGCCCTGCGATGGCCCAGCGAGCTGTCCAGCAGTTGCCCAGAGTCGGCTGAGATGGGCGCCAGCCTCCCCACAACCCTAATTAGGATTAAGCAGTTCAGAAAATGAATGAATGAAAGTTGCTGTGATATCAATCATAATCTCATAAATAAATGTGGGTTTGGTGTATCAGCAGAGTGTACTTTTTTTTAATTTCACAGAACATCTATTCATCTATGTATCATTTGTAGCACTTATAAGTCAGGGTCAAGGATAAAACTGGAGCCAATCAGAGCTGACTTCAGGTGAGAGGCGGAGTCACCAGTCTATTACAGGGTTATCACAATTACACCTACGGTAATAGTAGGGTAGCCAATTGACCCAGTGTGTAGATCTTTCAACTGCTGCAGAAAACTGGAGTACCCAGAGGAAATCCATACCATGAGGGGAGAATATGCAAACACTGAAACTTCTCAGTGTGAGGCAACATTTATAACCACTTGCTTATATTTAAAAATAAATAAATAAATAAATAAATAAAAAGGTTATTGATTATAATAAACACATTTGATAAAACAAAGTAACAAAAGTAAATGAATAAAAATATAAAAAGATCCAAAAATATACATCCAGGAACATCTTGTTAGGATTTTACCAAGAGGCTGGACCCAAATACAGTACTTCCAGAAACACAGACTGTAGTTCTACAAAGACTTCTTTATTAACAACCTGAGTTAAAGGAAACCATGAATAAAGTCCTTGAGATGGGATCTTTTTTAGGCTGAGGAGGACTGGGCAGCGGCAGGGTTCCAAGGTATTCAGTGGCAGGCAGTGAAGCACACCAAAGAAGAATCTTGGATCTGAGACGAGGACAAGAGGCAAGGGAAGAGTTCAAAGGAAAGACAAAACAACATAGAAATTTAGAGACCCGCAAGGAAGGCGTTTTCTTGATCTAGTAGTTACCACACTAGAACTGACAAGTTGACAGGGAGTGAAGTAACCATGCTTTATACTGCAGGTGTTACTGGAATTGGAAACAGGTGTACTGAATGTGCAGCTGAGTGGTGTAATCAGGAAGCTGCACCCATTCCTCTAGACACACAAAACTCCGACAAGACATACACACAGGGGAGGGGGAAAACACAAGACACATCAGGAAGAGAGGTAGAAGAGAAGCCCGGATCCTAATATTTATATTATCTTAAGATGTTTCAGCAGTATGTCAGGATGGAAGGAAAACATCCCCATGGATAAATGAGGACTATCTTTATAGTTGTGGAAATTTGAATGACGTTTCTACCAGATCCCCTTGCATGAATCAGCACGGTTAGCAGGAAGTGTTGTTACCACCTCCTGTTCATGGACAGAGTTGGATTTTGGAGGCAAAAACTTGGACAAAAAAATCATCTGTACACAACATTGTCCCATTCCTTCCCATTTTTTTCCTCAGGTCTTATCTGGCCAATTTCCAACCAGTTGCTATAAAAGGACAACTTACAACTGGAGATGCTGAAGACTAACATGCAAAGTAAAGACAGCCCTCTTTTTACTTTGGAACTTCAAACTCACGACAATAAAGCAAATGATTTCCGGGAGCCCATTTACATGTTCTTAGCTGAATTGCAACTTTGTTGCACTGCATTTTATCCTAATTTTCTCCTTCACATGAAAAATTAAACAATATAGACTTTTGACTTGCCCTCCCCCTATAACCCGCCTGTACATACCTCCTGAAGATGGACATCTGATAAACCAATATGGGGAAAATTCAGAATGGCAGCCAAAATCCACCTTTTTGCATGTGGTGAGGAAACCATATTCCTTCAGTAGGATTGTAGTATGTTTATATGTATGTTTTCAGGACTGAGGAGTCCAAATAAAATATCAAAACTGTGTTATGACTTATTTCTGTAGTTCTAATGTTCCATTTGCTCTGTACAATGTTATTGTACATGTAGTTCAATGTTACAGCATCATTCATTACTCTGTGTTGCTCGTAGGAAGATAACTCTATCTACACTTTACCCTGGTCTATTATGCTAGGTATTAACTGTGTTTCAGCTTGTTTTCAGGTTTTCTGGCTGATGAGACCACTGATCAGTAATGGCAGCTTCAACTTCAGTCATCCATGATCTATATAGAAACGAATGGGCTTCCCAATGATGTCCTACCAACAAAAATGACTATCATTGGAAATATGATGTATCTACTATTTTTAGGCTAAAAAAAGATCACAAAAACTTGTTACAGAGATGTATATTAAAAACCCTAAAATTTCTATAGACAATATAAGTCTGATGTCAGTATGGAAGACTCAAAGTTGCCACTAACAACCTGCTACAATCATATGCTCTTGAAAAATTTATTTAAAATGTCTGTTCATTACATTAATTTGATAACTGTTTGGTTGATAACATTCTTTTCATGGTTTCTTGATCTAACTCTGTACCCTATTGTATGACTGTCTTGGAATTTCTATTATTTATGCTTAAATCCTCTTCAGGGGGATATGTACAAGGGGTTACAGGGGACATAAATGCATTTTTTTGAAAATCAAAGAAGCTGAGGTAGAAGGAGCAAGTGAATTTATCAAACAGAGCGCCTCTAACTTTGGACACTATTAATGCAGTTATTAATTTTGTAACTTTAACTGATGACTTTGCATCAAGGAAAGCAAGAACGGTTGAGGCTTGGATCAGAACTGTGGGTTTATTTTGTGTATTTTTATTGTTGGGAGAATCATCTTCTTTTCTCTGGAGTCATTCTGAACACACACTCATCTTCTCTTCAGCCAGAGAGTCCTGGTAATTGAATGAGCAACAGATGTAATATAAATGAATGATCAAGAATAAACAAGTACAAATACAGATATAAAATATTAATACAAATGCAAATATGGATAAGAATAAATCACAGATACGTGTTTTTGGTCTTTGGTCATTTCTGTATCTTGGGTACCTAAACATTGTATATACCAATTTCCAGCTTCATATTTGTATTTATAGCTGGGATATTGCCTTTTAAAAATTGAAAAAAAAGCTCAACATTTTTTGTGAGTGAAAAATAGGATTTAGGGTACCCTTCTTTAAAAAATATATATCGACAAAACATGATATTAAGCAGAAATATATTGCATCAAACATATGTACAAACTTCCAAAAACAATTTTTATTGAAAATCGGAGTCAGTGACCTATGAAGATTTCGGAATTCCTGCTGATTTCACACGGAATTTGTTTACATTTTGATTTTGATACAATGTATTAATCCCGCAAGGGAAATTATTGCCTCTGCATTTAACCCATCCAAAGAGAGCACACACACACGTAAGCAGTGAGCACATACACACTCCAAACAGCGGGCTGCCACATGCATTGGGGGCACCCGGAAAGCAGTTGGGGGTGCCATGCTCAAGGGCACTTCAGCCACTCTGTCGCCGCCACCCATTTTTCCTGCAGTTCGGGAATCGACCAGGGAACCTTTCGGTCCCAAAGCCCCTTCTCAACCATTAGGCTATGGCTGCCCCCTGTACACTCATAACCCATGTACACTCACTGGTTATAAAATGGTCACTGCAAACACGAATCCAATCCTTGTTTACATCCATTCTGCTCTGGATATGTTACTGAACCTTGTCGCTTACCTTAATTTCTGAACAGTTCTTCTGCATGCACACCCTAGATTTTAATAAATGCCCGTACCCAATAAAACCTCTTGTCTTTTTCCTTATTCTAGAGGCTAGAACAACTGACTATAGCACTTTTACTTGGCATGTCGTTTCCTTGTGTACACAGGCACCGCGTGCCTGCATACATGGGCATTTATGGGCAGTGGCTCAGTGGTTAAGGCTCTGGATTACTGTTCTGAAGGTGGGCAGTTCAAGCCCCAGTACCACCAAGTGGTCCTTGAGCAAGCCCCTTAACCCCCAGTTGCTCAGATGTATAAAAAGGATGAATATAGGTCACTCTGGATGAGTGCCTGCCAAATGCCATAAATGTAAATATACATGGTGCCTGCACAGTACCTTTTCTTTGGTTTTCAAGCTGTGACGCATATTGAAGGCCATACAATATACACTCAGTCACACCTAAGGATGCCTAACACCACTAAACCTAATGTGTGCATGTCTTTGGACTGCGAAAGGAAACCGGACTACCAGGAGGAAACCTACACAAACACAGGGAGAACATGTAAACTCCATTCCAAAACACCCTTATCGATCCTGGGATTGAACCCAAAAACTACTGGGACATGATCTTGCTAACCACTATGTCACAATGTGGCCCTCTTGTTGAAACATTCATCTTCTAAATGGATATTAAGGTTTTTTCACTTGCTTTTATTTCCTCTTCTTTTGTCCTCTGTGTCTGCTGGAGTTTTTTCTCCAATCTCTCCACTGTCTCTTGCAGTTCTTTTACTTGTTCCTTCAGGTCAAGGTTCTGCAACTCCAGTGTACTCTGCATGGATGAAATAGATAAAGGACATGAAATATTCAAACACAGCACTCAAACAAAACAACACAACACTCAATACATTTTTAAAAGGATTCAGGTCAGTAGATTTTCTCACTTACCTTAAATAACTTCACCTGTGCTTTCTGTAATCTTGCTTCCAACATCTCCTTGGTCTCTTCCAGTTCTTTTACCTTTTGAATCAGGATGGAATTTTTGCGCTCCAGCTCAGCACTGTACTCTTGAGTACTATAAAGTTTGTCGTAAGATTCAGCTAGAGAGGCCTGGAAATTCAGGACACAAATTTTATCAGCTTTATGTACTTCTACCACATTCAAACATTTTAAGGACATTGTACTAAAAGTTGTATGTTACACTATTTGGCTATATTCAATCCATTTGTATACAAAAATATTCTTTGATACAAAATGACTTAATGAGAAGAAATTCTTACTAAAGCTCCTTCATAATGGGTCCTATAGCTGCTGTTTTCCTGTTGTTCTCGCTCCAGATCCTAATGCACAGCCATGAGGCAGATAAGGGTTCAAAGATATGCCATATATATATGAATAGAGACAAGCTTTTATACTGTATTTTTTTACATGGTGTTAAACATTTTATTGGTGTATTGGGATGAAATTTTACAGAAGGCATGGTGCTTCATGTGTAGCCTTAAACTCACAATGTGTGTTCACATGTAATAAAGTAGTTAGTGATAAATTCAGAAACTGTTTCAGCACTCTTACTAGATTTTTTAACAAATCAGTTCTAAAGTACTTAAAACCTGTACCTAATTAAAACAAGTACCTGGGAGAGGGGCTCGAAGGTGAGTGCCTGGCGGTCGGGCTTCTGCCTATGGAGCTCTGCCGGAGCCAGCCTGAAGAGGAGACATGGGTCTACCCTCCCATGGACCCACCACCTCTGGGGCTATAGGGGTTGGGTGCAGTGTGAGCCGGGTCGCCGCCAAAGGCATGGGTTCTGCCGACTAGATATAGTCAGGCTCACCTCGACACATAGCTTGGGCTCTGGAACCACCCATCTTGTGAGGGGACAGTTGAGAAATGACAAATTCAGAATACCCTCCCTTTTTGGAGTCCCTAGTGGGTGTGCTAGAGGGTGCTCCCCCTGGGGACTCTCATCCTGGAAGACTTCATCACCCATGTGGGCAATGACAGTGTGAACTGGAAGGGTGTGATTGGTAGGTACGGCCTCTCCAATCTGAACCTGAATAGTGTTTCATTGTTGGATTTCTGTGCTCATCACAGTTTGTCCATCACAAACACCATGTTCGAATATAAGGGTGTCCATAAGTGCACTTGGCACCAGGACACCCTGGGCCACAGTTCAATGATTGACTTTGTATTCGTGTAATCAGACTTTCAGCCGCATGTTCTGGACTCTCGGGTGAAGAGAGGAGCTGAGCTGTCAACTGATCACCACCTGGTGGTGAGCTGGCTCCGATGGCAGAGGAGGCTGCCCTCCAGACCTGGGGGACCCAAGTGTGTAGCTAGGGTCTCCTGGGAACATTTGGCGGAGTCTCCTGTCAGATTTGCCTTTAACTCCCACCTCCGGCAGAGCTACCACCACATCCCAATGGAGGCCGTGGACATGGAGTCCAAATGGGCCATGTTCTGTGTCTCTATTATTGAGGCAGCAGCCCAGAGCGGTCATTGGGTGCAACCCCCGAACCAGGTGGTGGACACCTGCAGTGAGGGGGGGCCATCAAGCTGAAGAAGTAAGCCTATCGGGTCCTTTAGGACTGTGGGACTCCCGAGGCAGTGGACAGGTACCGACCGACAAGGCTATTGCCATCTTAATAAATAAAATCTCATAAATCTTGGGTGTGGGACAAGTTCGGTGGTTCAAAAAGGTTCTGGACCACCATCTGATGCCTCAGGAAGGGGGAAGCAGTACTCCACAAACACTGTTTACAGTGTAAGTGGGGAGCTGCTCACCTCGACTGGGAAGGTTGTCTGGAGGTGGAAGGAATATTTCAAGGACCTCCTCAATCCCACCAACACACCCTCTGTGGAAGAGAAAGAGCCTGGGGTTCAAAGGAGGGTCTGCCCATTACTGTAAATACCTCAAGGTGCTGGATGTTGTAGGACTGTCTTGGTTGACATGTCTCTGCAATATTGCGTGGTCATCGGTGGCCTTACCTCTGGATTGGCAAACCGAGGTGGTAGTTCTTTTTAAAAATGTGTTTTTAAACTTCATCATGGAATCACACTTCTCAACCTGCCCAGGACAGTCTATTCAGGAGTTCTGGAGAGGAGGATCCAACCGATGGTTGAACCTCGGATTCAGGAGGAACAATGTGGTTTGCGTCCCGGCCACAGCACTCTTGACCAGCTCTACACACTCTACAGGATCCTGGAGGGGGCATGGGAGTTTGCCCAACCTGTCCACATGTGCTTTGCGGACTTAGAGAATGCTTTTGACCGTGTCCCTCCAGCTAACTTGAGGGGTGTGCTCTGGGAATATGGTATACCGGATCCATTGCTACGGGCCGTTCGGTCTCTGTATTGCCGGAGCCGAGCTTGGTCCGCATTGGAAACAATGTTGAGTTGGGGTTGTGTGGCAGTTGGACTCCAAGGCTCTCAATTTACCAGTCGATTTACGTTCCTACCCTCACCTATAGTCACGAGCTAAAGTATTCTTTTCAGGGGAAGATTTTTTTTTTTTGTACTTTTTTACATGTGATTGTAAATGTTTCTTTTATGTGCAGTTCTAAATTGTTTTTATTTTCTCACTTACGTTCAACTTCTTGTCAGACATCTGGTGGGCTTCCTGCAACAGTGAGTCTTGCATGGATGGTTCCTGCTCCTTCTGGACCGATTTCTCATTCTCTAGAGTGTTCTGAGTGCATGAAATTGATAGGGACAAAATTATTGAAAATAATACAAATAGCCAATATTAGTATTTCTGACTCAAAAATACTGTTAGCATTGAGACATGTGCAGTGAGAACTTTCTGACACTTTCTGAAGTATTATGGCTCAGGATTGTCCTGTTCTCTGATTTGGAAAAAATACTGTAGTTCAGAAGGACAGTCTGCTCATTCTCAGTCATACTAGATATAAAGAAGATCAACAGGATGTCTAATTGAGATCAATTACAATCCAGATCTTTATCTAAATGAGTAAAATCTCCAACTTTATGTATTTGTTCAACTGAGCTACAAAATAATCTTCCTACATCAAACAGCAGACATGTCTTCAAGTGAAGAAAAATTTACCTTAATGTACTCATTTTGGAGCAAAACTATCCTGTGATCCTGTTGTTCTTCCTCTTTCTCCTAGAAGACAACCATTTAATAGAAGAGGTTTGAACTTTGAGTGTTTAATGTTCTCATACATAATGGGTCATTTTAAGATGTTTCATGTTATGCGATAGACCAGTTAGTGTTTCTACCAGGGGACTCTTTGTCTCTCTGTCACAATGACTGGCAGTTTGTCGCATGATCTACACACTCTGAGATATCATAGCTTCCAGTTGTTGGATGACCCATAAAATGGGACGGACCACTTAGTAATGATCTTACATGATGACCCAGACTCTGTGTCTTTCTATCACTTTCTTTTGTCACTGTGTCTTATCATCCATCCATGCATCATTTGTAGCACTTATAAGAAAGGGTTGCATGAAAGCTGGTGCTAGTTACACCTGAGAGGCAGGGTTAAATCCTAAACTTGTCACCAGTCAATTACAGGGCTAACACAGACACAAAAATGGCAACCATTCACACTCACATTCACCCCAATAGTAGAGTAGCCAGTCGACTTAATGTGCAGGTCTTTGGACTGCTACAGAAAACTGTAGTATCCAGAGGAAACCAATGCCAGCAGGGTAGAACATGCAAACTCCACACAGAAAGACCCTTGAGTTTAGAACCCAGAACCTTCTCAATAAACAATAAACACTGAGACACGGTGCTGTCCAGGTTAAAGAAAAAGGGAAAAAGTAATTGATTATCGCAATCAAATATTCGATAAAATAAAGTAACAAAATTAAATAAAGAATAATATAAAAAAGAACCATACATATAAATCCAGCACAGTATACATTACATTACAGTATGCATTACAAAAATACAGTGTCTTATCGTATAGTATCTTATAATGTTCCAGCAGTATGTCAGGATCAAAGAAAGGAAGGAAAACATCAACCTGGATGAAGGAAGACAGACTCAGTCTTTATAACTCTGGAAATTTGAATGAAGTTTCTACCAGAGCCCTATGCATGAATCAGCCCAGATAGCAGTTGTGAAATGGACATGGGGTGGGCATTTATGAGGCAAAAACTGGAGAAAAATATCATCTGTACTTTAACACTGTAACCCAGTCGCATAAGTCCGAGTAAATGGGGAGGGTTGCTTTAGGAAGGGCTTACAACATAATACCCTGTGCCAAATAAAGCATGCAGATTCTAAATAGAATGTTAATACTGGATCAGCCGAGGCCCAGGTTACATGATCACCACCAGAAATAGGGCTACTGTTGGGTCAAGGAGAAGAAGAGGAAGATGCATCCAGAGACAGAGAGAAACAGCAGAAAAGCTAAGCATATTCAGGTCAGAGTAGGGACTTTGAATGTATGTATAATGACTGGTTAATGGAGAGAGCTGTCTGATATGATAAAGTGGAGAAAAGTGTGTGCACAAGAGACCAGGTGGAAAGGTAATAAGGCCAAGTACATTGGATGTGGATTCAAGATGTTCTACCATGGATTGAAATGGCATAATGTAGTAATCCTGAAGAAAGAGCTCATCAGAAGTGTGTTAGAAGTGAACAGAAAGCCTGACAGAGCGATTAGTGTTAAGCTAGAAAGTGAAGGATTGATGTTGAATATCATCAGTGCATACTCACCACAAGAAGGTTGTGAGAGAAGGAATTCCTTCTGGAGAGAGTTAGATAAAGTGGTTGAGCATGTTCCCAAGGTTGAAAAAGTGGTGATTGCAGCAGAACTAAATGGGCATGCTGGTGAGGGGAATAAATAAGATGAGGAAGTTATGTGTAACCATATGTTATATGGTGTCTAGGAATGCTGAATGGCAGATGGTTGTAGATTTTACAAAAAGAATGTAAATGGCAGTCATGAATACAAATTTTAAGAAGAGGGATGAACACAGGGTCACTTATAAGAGTGGAGGAAGGGTAGATTATGACCTATGCAAGAGACACAGCGTTAAAGCTGGGGTTGATAACATTTAGCTGTATACACAAACTGTTGCATTGGTTGAAATGGTCTTTACATCACCTGTTGTAATCCATAACTTATGAGGTCTGAAAAAGGTCAGAAAAAAATCCATAATTTATAGCCAGTGTAACATGTAAAAACACCAACCAATCACTGCCTCATGGACTGTTGAAAAATATCCAATCAGATGTCTCCTAGCCTGACCATGACCCTACTGTGCACAAACATGCAGTAAGTGTATGTCCTCACAGAAGTTGTTGCCACTGACACTGCCATTGACACTGCCAGAGAAATTGTCTTGAAACTCTACTGGAGAATGTAACAAAAAAAAAAAAAAAAAAAAAAACAACCTAAATTACCATTGCCATGGTTATTTGTTACCAATCATCCTGATAAACAGGCAAAGAAGAGAAAAACAGAAAGAAGCAGAAAGAGTTTCAGACAAAGCAAGAAGACAAATAAGAGCAAACAACGGTATTGCTTTTAAGAGACCATGCCAATTGAGGGAGTTGAAAGGCCTAACAAATAATGCCAAGGTGAGTGAACTTCTGAAATATAAGTAGGTGTGCAATTTGTGTTGTAATTATAGAGTTTTTAAAGTATTATGATGTTTTTTGCCCATTTTTAAAGTGACATGCTTTAAGGATCCATTCCAAATTATCCATGCTCTCTAGAGCTATCCATAGAATATAATGCGCACCCATGTGAATGCATTTCTTCACAGTTGGTGTAATAGTCTCAGCTAAACTACTACTCTGTGAATTGTAGCAATTATTCTCATGAAAAATAAAACAATATACAATTCGGTTCATAAGTATGTCAACAAAGACACCATTACCGTAATTTTGCTTAGGTGCAATACTGATGCAAATGCTTTACACTCATTGACTGTCTGTAGTCGGGAAACCGTAGACATCGTCTACTGAGATTAGATGCCTTACCAAGCCTTTCTAAGACTTCTGTTGCTGCTTGTTTGTGTTTCTTTCTTGAGCTAAGGTCAAGGGAGCAGGTGAATTTATCAAAGAGCACCTCTAACTGTGGATGCTACTAAAGCAATCAATAAAATTTGGTTCTTATTCTCAAAGTTGGTAAACTGTAATTGATGAATTTGCATCAAGAAATTCAAGAAAGGTTTAGATGTAAAATGTAGTTTTGTGTGTATAAATATTGCTTCAAGATTCAGCTTCTGTTTCACTTGAGTCCGGATTCTAAACACTCAATTTTTCTTCAGCCAGAGAGTCCTGTACTTTACCAAGCAACAGATAGAAATGGTCACGAATAAACAAATACAAAGTTAGATAAAAAAAAAACCAACAAACAGATATTAATGAAACTGAAAGGTGCCACTTCACAGATAATGAAGTCCACACTCAATGTGCAGGACATCTGGGTATCTACAGGCTTTAAAGATTTTAAAACATTAAATCTCAGCCAGAGTGCTGAAAAATAATAGGTATACTGGGAAATATTTCACTGATGTATGTAAATGGATTTTTATGGAAAGCTATTATCTTAATGTGATCCATTAATATATCCCTCCAAATTTTCACTAGGATTAGCAATATCAAAACGTGTTTAAATATCCATCTGCTCTCCACATTCACTTTCAGCAAAATCAATAATTGGCCTTCTCGTTATTTTGGTTGTGTGACTGGCCTCATTGTCTTGTTGTAGCATTCAATCAATCATTCGTTTATCAATATGCAAATTTAATCCAATGATAGGGCCCAGGGAGGCTGAAGCCTATCTCAGCCAACTCTGTGTAAAGGTGGGGTACACCATGAACTGCTCCCTAGTCCATTGCAGGGCTAACACCATCCATCCATCCATTTTCTGTCGCTTATACAAGGTCAGGTCACAGCGATAACAGGTCTAGGAGGGAAACCCAGGCATTCCTTTCCCCAGCAACACTCTCCAGCTCCTACTGGGGGATCCTGAGACATTCCAAGGCCAGATGGGATACATAATCCCTCCTGTGAGTTGGATATATTTTTTTATTAAGTGTTTCTTTCACTTACGTTCATTTCCTCTTCTTTCATCCTCTGTGTCTGCTGGAGTTTTTTCTCCAACCTCTCCACTGTCTCTTGCAGTTCTTTTACTTGTTCCATCAGGTCAAGGTTCTGCAACTCCAGTGTACTCTGCAAGAATGAAATTGATAAAGGTCAAAAAATATTCAAACACCACAACACAGCATTCAAACAAATCAACACAGCACTCACTACATTTTTAATGGGATTCAAGTCAGTAGATTGGTCATTTACCTTAAATAACTTGACATGTGCTTTCTGTAATCTTTCCTCCAACTTCCCATTGGTCTCTTCTAGTTCTTTCACCTTCTGAATCAGGATGGAATTTTTGTGCTCCAGCTCAGCACTGTATTCTTGAGTACTATAAAGTTTGTCATTAGTCTCAGCCAAAGAGGCCTGGAAATTCAGGACACAAATATCATCAGCTTTATGTACTTCTACCACATTCAAACAATTTAAGGACATTGTACTAAAAGTTGTATGTTACACTATTTGGCTATATTCAATCCATTTGGATACAAAAATATTCTTTGATACAAAATGAATTAATGAGAAGAAATTCTTACTAGAGCTCCTTCATAATGGGTCCTATAGCTGCTGTTTTCCTGTCGTTCTCGCTCCAGATCCTAATGCACAGCCATGAGGCAGACAAGGGTTCAAAGTTATGCCATACATATATGAATAGAGACAAGCTTTTTAAATTTTTTTACAGTTTTATGAAAACGTTTAGGCACCTCTCTGAGGCTGCATAATAATTTACTTCACACTTCAATTGTCTTCACAGAAAATTATCACAGTGGCATGCCATTCATTTTCTAATAAAAGCTAAGTACAGGGGTACTTAGAAAAAGATTTTAGTGCAGCAGTATTATGTTGTTCATCATTCATTGTTAATTTTCTGAACCGCTTAATCCTAATTAGGGTCGGGGGAGACTGGCGCCCATCTCAGCCAACACTGGGTGATGGCAGAGTACACCCTGGACATCTCGCCATGCCATCGCAGGGCAGAAACACGCTGATGGCTATGCAGCCTGCTCTTGACGAAAATCAGCAATGGAGTATTATGTTGTATGAAATTAAATAAGACGTGCAAATAATTTGGGAACCCTTGACATTTTGTTGATTTGAAAACCTGTAACTACTTAGCACTGATTAATTGAAACACAAAATTGGTTTGGCATTAAGCCTTGAACTTCATAAAGGTGCATCCATTCATGAGAAAAGGTATTTAAGGTGGCCAACTGCAAGTTTTTCTTCTCTTTGAATCTCCTCTGAAGAGTAGCAACATGGAGGCATCAAAACAACTCTCAATGACCTGAAAACAAAGACTGAAATATCTAAAAAATTTCAGCTGTCAGTTTCCACTGTGAGGAAATTAAAGACCACAGGCACATGTCTTGTTAAGGCCAGAAGTGGCAGGCCAAGAAAAATATTGGAGAGGGAAAGGCAAAGGATGGTGAGAGCGGTACTGGGAATCTTGTTAAAGTTGAGGGTTGCATGGCTTCCGCTCAATATCAGCAGATTGAGAATAATGAATCAGTCACAAAGTTGAAGTTACGCCGGGGCGTGTCTTCAACAAGACAACGACCCAAAACACTGCTCAAACTCTATTCAGGCATTCATGCAGAGTAACAAGTACAATGTTCTTGAATGGCCATCCAAGTCTTCAGACCTGAATATCATGGAAAATCTGTGGAATGATTTAAAGCAGGCTGTCCATGCTTGGCAAACCATCAAACCTAACTGAACAGGAGATGGTTTGTAAGAAGGAATGATCCAAAATACCTTCATCCAGAATCCAGACACTCATTAGAGGCTACTAGAAGTGTCTAGAGGCTGTTATTATTGGAAAAGGAGGCTCTACTAAATATTGTTGTGATTTTTCTGTAGGGGTGCCCACATTTATGCACCTGTCAATTTTTTTTTTTTTTGATGCATATTGCACATTTTATAGTAATCCATCAAACCTCATGTGACAACTGAAATATTACTGTGCCCATCAGTTATTTGATAGATCAAAATGAAATTGCTGAGCCAAACACCTAATGATTTATAAATGGAAATTGTCAGGGGGAGAAACTTTTTTGTACAACTGTAAATAAGGACATGGTGGTAAACATTTCATTGGTGTATTCTGATAATTTTACAAAAGGCAGTGTTTCCTGTTTAGCCTTAAATTCACAGCATGTTCAGAAGTGAGACATTTAGAAATTGTTTCAGTGCTCTTGTTGCATTTTAAAGTATCCTTTTCAGTGTGCAGATTTATAAAAATATTTTTGACATATGATTGTAAAAGTCTTTTTGTCACTTACATTCAACTTCTTGTCATGCATCTGGTGGGCTTCCTGAAGTTCTCCCAGCAATGTCTCCACTGAGTCTTGCATTGATGTTACCTGCTCCTTCAGGAACGAGTTCTCATTCTCCAGAGTGTTCTAAGTGCATGAAATTGATGGGGACAAAATTATTCAGACACCACAAATAACCAACATTAGTACTTTTTGTATTAAAAATACTGATGGCATTTACAGCTTTGAGACGTGTGCAGTGAGAAATTTCTGATACTTTCTTAAGCATTATGGTTCAGGTTTGTCCAGATCTCTGATTTGGAATAAATATTGTTCAAAAAGTCAGCTTGTTCTCTCAGTCATACGAGATCAACAGGATGTCTAATTGAGATCAATTACACTGTAGATTTCCAAACAAATGTTTAAAATCTCCAACATTATCTATTTATTCGTAAGCAATCTTCCAACAACAAACAGATGATTTGTCTTTAAGAGAAAAAAGTTTACCTTAATATATTCATTCTGGGACAAAAGGGTCCTAAGATCCTGCAGCTTTTTCTTTTTTGCCTAAAAGACAGCCATAGAGTAGAAGAGGTTTGAACTTAATAGTTTTTTAATGTTCACATACACAATGGATCATTCTAATCTGAATTGGTCTGGCGTAGACCAATTAGTGTTGCTTTTCTGGGAAACTCTGTTCTTTTGTCTCTTTGGTTTTCTGTCTTTTTGTCTCCAGCTCTGTCACATGCTCACCCAGGTCCGACAACAATAGAGTCAACAATAGAGTCAACAATAGAGTGGCTAAATGCCTCATGTTACAGGGTGCCCTTATGTCAGTCTTCCTTCTGGTTCTCTCTTTTTAGTTATGCAGTCATAATCATGTCAGAGTCCCTGCTTGCAAATAGTGCTCATAAACTCACTTCTTTAACCATTGCACTTATGAGCATACCTAACAACCCCCCCCTCTCTCTCACACTCTCTCTGTTTTTGCTGAGGTACACATGCTACTTCTGAGATACCAGTGGTCCTGATCCTTCTGCTTTCTGAATCCTGTGATCCGTCCTGAAGTACTACTACTGTTTGGAGCTCTCATCTTAGAGGCCCATTGCTCCTGCTGATGATGATCCATATGGGCCTAAATATACACTCAGAAACTGTGAAGATGACTTTTCACTGCTGATGATATAAACTATTTTACTAAAATGATTTAGGACTACAGTTACCATTACAGTTATAAGATAACCAACTATACTTCAATGTTACACTATAGTGAAGTTTCTGCAGCATGGTTTGTGTTTTTATATGGTTTCACCCAAATGATTGGTTTCCTTTTGGAGTCTGGTTCTTCTCAGGGTTTATATCTCGTCTTGACTGAGGGAGGTGTTCCTTGCCACATCGCTGCGGGCTTGCTCAATAGGGATGTGTAGGATTTGTAAAAGAAATGCTTAAATTTGTATCAAATTTGTTTTTACTGTGTTAAGCTGCCCCCCAGTGCAGCTAACTGGGTTATCAAAGGGCAGCAATGTCTCTCACTGTCTATGGTGAGAGGCATGTAAAAGAACCATTGCTGATTTTTGTCAAGAGTAGGCTGCATAGGTGTCAGCATGTTTCTGCCCTGCGATGGCCTGGTGAGCTGTTCAGGGTGTACTCTGCCCCCGCCCAGAGTCGGCTGCATTACTTTAAATTCCTCTTGAGACAGTCGTTATATCTGAGGTACGGACAACCAACATTTCTGGACCCATGACAGAGTTCCCCACAGAATATTGACTTATAGAAGTCTTTCACTGCCCATGCGAACTACATGTCCAGACCTTCTCATTTGCTTTTGAGTGAACAAGGCTTCAACACTGGGCATCTAAGGTCAAGATTTCACAAGATTTCCATGTTAGTCACCTTATCTTCCCCAGGGTATGTTCATAATGTGTCAGAGGTGAGATGGCTGAATTATCTGAAGCTTCTTAATGAGCCTTCTGTGAAGAGTGCAAGATTCCATTGCATACAATTGGCAAGAAAGAACAACTGCTTGGTAAACTTTACATTTTGTGCTTAAGAAAATTCCTGGTCTTTTAAATACCCTGGTCTGAAGCTTAGCAAAAGCAGCAGACTAAGAAATGACACATTTGCCTATGATGCCATGTTTGCCTCTGATTCTGATTTATTTATTTATGCCTTTAGGGTTCTGCAATTGTGTCTTTTCTCCACATGTGCTCCCCAGTTCACATTGCACCCCAAGCACAATGTGACAGAATGCTTTGCCAAACCAAGTACTCAGGAGAACTGAATTGGCGGTCGGTTCAAAGTGCACAGCTCTACCAGTGGCCCAAAGCTCATCAGTCCATCATGCCCCTTTGCATCCACCGGCACCTGGCCAAGCCCTCATTCAACAAAGGTCCCTCTCTCCAAATGGTATTCAAGGGTTCTCAAAGGTGATCTGGACTTTCTCCCTGCTCTCTGGTTGACAAAGGTCCTGGTCTACAAGTGGTATTCGGGGGTTTCTGAAGACTTTCTGGATTTTTTCCTACTCCCTGGTAGACAAAGGTTATGCTCTCCGAGGGGTGTTGAGGTATTTAATGAGCCATCTGGATTTATTCTATTTATCCCGGTCGACAAAGATCCTACTCCCTGGGCAATATTCTGGGATTTCTAAAGACTTTCCAGATTTTTTCTTTACTCTCTGGTCAACAAGGGTCCCATGTGCCACCGCTATTCAGGGAAGTCAAAAATCTGGACTCTCTCCCCATTCCCTGGTCGACAAAGGTCCTGCTCTCGGAGCAGTATTTGGGGTCTGTGTTTGGTTGTCCTGATTCTCTGCGTGCTCCTCGATCGACAGTAATTCCAGAGCCTGAGTACTTTAGTGTTGGAGTTCTCGGTAGTGAGAAGGTTGCCTTTTTGTGAATGTAGAGGTTTTGTGTGTGGTTTTTGCATTTGCTCAAAATGGCAGCTCAGATTACCTGGCCTCCTTGAAGTCTCTAGGTGGTTTCCAGAAATGGGTACCAACTCGGGACTCCATTGTTCTCCTTGGGGACTTCAATGCCCATGTGAGTAATGATGGAGTATGATTGAAAGAAATGTCCTCCCCAATCTGATCCCAAGTGGTGTTTTGTTTTGTTTTGTTGGAATTCTGTGCTAGTCATGGACTTTCCATAACAAACATGCTGTTCGAGCATAATGTGGTTCATAAATGTACTTGGTACCAGGCCACCTTAGGCCAACGGTCAATAATCCCCTGGTATTGGGACATTATTCAAAGAGCCATCCAGATTTATTCCACACTCCTGGTAGATAAGTGAATATTGTGAGTGTTATTCTGGGGTTTCTGAAGGCCTTCCAGATTTTTGGTCCCAGCACTAAGCAGTATTCAGGAAAGTAAAAAAACAACAACTCTGGACTTTCTCCCTGCTCTGCAGTTGACAAAGGTCCATCTCTCAGAGCAGTATTTGGGGTCTATGACTGATTCTCTCCATGCTCTCTGATCGACAGAAGTCCTGTACGCTGAATGCATTGGTGTTGGAATTGTCCTCGGTGAGCGAGATTTGAAGATTATGTGAGGAGTGCTGCTGGAGTACAGAGTACCATGGCCACTGTTGTGAGCTATCTGGTCCATGTACATCTGAACTAAGAGCTGTGTATGCATCCTCTGCACTAAGTTGAACTCATGTTGTTCTGGAAAAAGTTAGGTCTTTCTGATAATCCAGGCCCTCCCAGTAATTCATGTTAGCCTGGTTACTCATGTCAACCTGGCAACGCATGTCAGCCTGGTTACTCATGTCACTCTGATAGTTCATGTCACTCTGATAACTCATATCCATCTGATAATTCATGCCATCATGGTAATTTGTGTCAACCCGATTCATGCCGGTGTGGGTTACCCATGTCAATCTGTGCACTTGGTTCATTGTATTACCCCTAGATCACTCATTTTGTTCATGCGAGATTGTTAGCTCATTTACTCATGCCAATCTATTAACTCAGAGCACTCCCTTAACTCATACCAGTGTTTGCTCATGCCTCTCTGTTAACACACATCTCGCTGCTAACCCAGATCAATATGTTAACCAATGCGATACTTTTAATCTGGGTCTGCCAGCATGTGCAAGTGATTCACTGTGTGCGAGTGACTCAGAACATGCGAGTGATTCAGTGCGTGCAAGTGATTCTAACTGGGTTCCTAACCGTGCCTGCGTGTTCCAATCCCTGTGTTTGCTTGTGATAGAACCAGTTTGCGAACTTGCAGGAGAACCTGTCCATATGTCTGAGTTTGTCTCTTTGATTATGTTTCGGTTTAACAGACCTAATAAGCTTGTCTGTTTGTTGCTTAAGGGCGTGAGACCATTTGCCAGAGTTAAAAAGCTTGTCTTTCTGTTGGTTAGGGTCTAGTAGCTCCCCTGCCTGTTTAATTGAGTGTATGTGTTCATCCATCCGTTTGTTTGTTAGGGCATGTGAGTTCTTCCATTCGTTTGCTGGAGCTGAAGAGCTTGTCTGTCTGTTGGTTGGGGCCAAAAATTTTGTGTGCTGAAGCCAGGGTGCCAATTTTTGTTTTCCTTAGTGAGTGGCCTCGTGTTGTTTGCTAAAGGTAGATAGTGTGTTCCTTTGTTTGCCAATGCTGACACACCAACTAAGACCAATATTCCTCAAGGTGCCCGAGCCTGCGTGTGTGCCTGGGTCAGTTCGGATGTTTGTCTTTATGCCTGAGCCAACACCAGCTTTGGCACCAGTGCCTCAGGCTACAGGCCCAGGTTAACTCAGAGATAAAGAGTTGGGTGCCTCAGGAGTAGCGCCCTTAAGTTCCGTGCAGCACAAGAAGGACAGCATTGTAGGAGGACTGCATCTCCCAGCATGCACTGTGGCTGCGGCATAAGGATGCACAACTAGTGGTGCTTCAGAGCGACTGATTAATAGGCTATGAACAAAGAGACGATTTTTTTTTTTGCCTCGTTGCGAGGCATTAATCATATTGGATATTCTTCTACCAGCAACGTGAGTAAGATGCTGTGCCTTATTAAAGTTATTTTGGAAAAAAGCCATAAATACAGTTTTCATTTTCATTTATAACCTCCTCTACCTACAGAGGAAATGTTTATGAGGGAAAATGACTGTAATGAATATAAGGCACATTATTTCCTGTCTCTCCATCTGAACTAAAAGCCCCCCCCCCCTTTTTTTTGTTTGTTTGACATTTACTGTAAGTGTTTAAAAATGTTGCTATTGACTGGACAGGGTGCAAGCAAGTGCTTTGTAATGGTGCAGGAGCTCTGTGCACATTTCAATGACTGTGTTTATAAATGGAACAGATTTATGAAAATAGTCATGGCTTTAAATTTAAAAAAAAAGTTAAAAAATACCACAATCATCTTATTGTGCTTCTTCTTCAGGGTGCAATAAGCCTTTCTTGCTTTCTGAAGTGCCTGAGAAACAAAAGAGGTACAAACTTTAGTGCCACTTTGATTTAATGTAGAAAAGGAGCATGAATTTGTTATTCGTACCATATAAAATTCACAAATATTCATATGATTATAAAACTGCTCACCTTCTGTAAGCTCACATTCTTCTTCACCTCTATGTTTATACTACTAATCCTCCTTTGTAGGGTTGGAGTGACCTTACATGTCCTTTTTCTCTTCTCCGACTTCTCATACATCTGATAAACAGATAAAGTTCAAACCTTCGTGTTAAAGGGTCACTTTACTTTTTTATTTTTATTTTACTTTTTTATAAAAAAATTTTAAGAGAGATTTTGTGCAGATAACATTCAAATAAATTATCATAAAGAGTTTACTTCTTTTAACTCTTCCAGCTGAGCATACTTCTCCTGTAGGTCTCTGTGGGCTTGGCGCTCTTGCTCCAGCTCCTAAAAGACAGCCATGGGTCAGAACATTTCTTAATGATACCCAGTATGATATATTAAAAAAAAAAAAACAGATCAAAACACAACTTTTTTACTCTCGGTTGTATTGATGCTCATAAAATTCAGATGTACTCTTTAAAGCAAGTTTCTTTTCACTCACCGTGATTTTCATCTCAGACTCTGTGGAAAGTTCTGAAAGTGGTTTCTCCAGCTCAGTCACTTCTTGCCCTTGGCCTATATGCAAAAACATTTAAAGATTGTCTAATCATGCCTTCAATCAGAGAAGTTATGTAATACAATGAGTACGAATTTCACAAATTGTTGAAAAACATTATTATTATTGTTAAGAGCACTTAGGGATGCTCTTACAGGGACCAGTCTCCTCTGTCCCTCTGTCTGTTCCTTTGTCTCTCTGTCATGATGAGGATGATGACATCACAGAGTACTGATTGACCTACACTCTGTGATGCTACACACTCTGTGATGCTACACACTCTGTGATGGTACACACTCTGTGATGCTACCACCCTGGAACATCTCACCCGCAGAGCCTATGCACGGCTTTTAGTTATGATTATTTTTTATGATGATGATGATGATGATTATTATTAAATGGATAGAGAATTACATGTAATTTTGGAGTTGTTTTTTTCACTCTATACTGAGAGCCCACTATTTGGTTTAACGTGGCCACCACTGTGTTGCCTATATAAGGTATATCTACATCCCTGAGTAAGAAGAATGGTTGTTTTTAAAATTTAATTCTACAGTGAGAATTCCATTTAACAGTGCAGGTTACACCATGACCCAGAAACCCTGCTAGAAATATCCCTACCTTCAAGGGCAGGCTTGTTCTCCATTTCCTGCTCCCCTACCCTAAAGTTTGTGTAATAACTGTAAGAAAGTGTAGCAGCTGAACACTCTGCTCTTAATCCTATGATGTTGCTTAAATTCTCCATTCTATCATTTGTTTATTTATTGTGTTTTAACAACAGTTGCAGACTATACTAGCACATTATCACCATTAGGACATTTAATAAGCAGTCTGATGAGTTTATTTTACGTGCCCCTTCCCTGTGGCATCACGTGCACTGTTGTGATGCTACTTTCCATTCCAGTTTCATGCCACACTACATTTTTTGTGAGATGTCCCATGTAATGAGATCGAACATTTAATGACGCTTATGTGTCTCCCTCTGTCTCAGTCCCTGTGTACAATGTTCTGCCTGTGTGTCACATGATCTACCCACTGAGATGGTGTCACAGAGAGTGGCATCATCACCAACTGATTGACCTACACACTCTGTGATGATGCTACCCTGGGACATCACCCACAGAGTTTTATGTAGTGCTTCTAGTTTTATATTTAAAAATATATATTTATAAGAAATAAAAAAGCAGCAAATAATAATATTAATAATAATAATGCCGTGCAATGGCCTTGCCAGCTGTCCAGGGTGTACCATGCGCAAGCCCAGAGTCGGCTGAGATAGGCGCCAACCTCCCCGCGACCCTAATTAGGAATGACTGGTTCAGAAAATGAATGAATGAATGAATAATAATAATAATAATACGCTGTACTAGAAATATGTTGAATATGGTGATTGCTTGTAAAAAGTACAATCAGAACTTAGTACATTAAATTATGAATTATGAAATATCCAGCTTCAAGCAGAACTCATTACACAGAAAATTCACAAACGTCATAAAACCATAAAAAGCCACATGGGGAAAAAACACAGAGGACTATAACAGGTATCAGAGACAGTGCAGGGAATATAACTGAAAATGAAAAATAAATAATAAGGAAAAGGAAATAAGAAAAAATATCAAGTCCCAGCAAAGAAAATAAACAAAGAAGAAGAACAGAAAATAAATGTTTTACTCCTGTTATGAGTCACCACAATGGATCATTCTCCTGTATCTCACTCTGTCCTCTGCATCCCTCTCCATCACGCCAATCACCTGCATGTCCTCCCTCAACACATCCATAAATCTCCTTTTGGCCTTCCTTTTCTCCTTCTACCAGGCAGTTCCATCCTCACTAGTCTTCTACGAATATACCTTTCCATCCCCCATTTGCACAAGTCCAAACCATCTTAATCTGGCCTCTCTGACTTTATCCCCAAACACTCCTACCTGTGCTGTTCCTTGAACATATTAATTTTTAATTGTGTCCATTCTTGTCACTCCCATAGAAAATCGCATCATCTTCATCTATACTATTTATAGCTCCGCCCCCATCTTATGGTCAGCACTACCATCTCGAAACCATACAGCATAGCTGGCCTCACTACTGTCTTATAAACCTTTCCCTTCATTTCCCTTCTAACACAATTCACTCCATCCACTCTTCTCCATCCATTCAACCCTGCCTGCACTCTCTTCTTCACTTCTCTACCACATGCTCCATGAGCTTGAAGAGTGGACCCCATATTTAAATTCATCTACCTTTTATAACCTCTACTGCTTGCAGCGGCACTCTTCAGTCACCCTCCCTCCTATTCACACACATGCACTCCGTCTTACTCCTGCTGCCTTCCATTCTCTCCAGTGTGTAGCTCCACCTCTTCAGACTCATCTCCACCTGTTTCCTGCTTTCACTACAGATCACATTTTCAGCATTTGGCAGATGCTCTTATCCAGAATGACTTACATGTATCATTTTTATACAACTGAGCAACTGAGGGTTAAGGGCCTTGCTCAAGGGCCCAACAATGGCAACTTGGGGGTACTGGGGCTTGAATCTCTGACCTTTGGATCAGCAATCCGTAGCCTTAACCACTGAGCCACCACTGCCCCTTGATCCTAGCTACTAGCACCTAGATCCCAATGTCATCTGCAAATATATTATTAGCCCATGGAGACTCTTGTCTGACCTCTTTGAACCAGTCTATCATTCCTACCACACACCTCGCCACTGTCACACTGTCCTCATCCATGTGTACAGCCCGGTTAAAATCTTCACTGCCATCTCGCCTCAACATCTACATGCCCCCACTGTTATATCATCTGAGCCGACTGCCTATCCACTTCATATCCTCTTCAAAGCTGCCCTCACTTTATCCTTAGTAATCCCTCACACTTGCTGGCCCACTCTCTCCACATCCTCTAAGCATTTCTTTCTCATTTTCTAATTCATCAGATTCTCAAAATATTCTTTCCACCTTCCCAGCACACTCTCCTCACACATTGTCAGCACATTGCCATGTGCATCCTTTATGTGGCATCTTTTTCTGTTCGATCCCTCTGCATAGCCAGTCATAATACATCCTTTCTCCTTTTTTGTTTAGCTTCTCATACAACTATTTGCCTCTTTCTTAGCTGTTGCTACCTCTCTTCACTTTACAGTGCATCTCTGTACTCCTGTCTACTTTCTTCATCTCTCAGAATTTCCTTATTTAGTTATTTATTATTATTATTATTATTTTTACTAATCTCTTCCCCTTGATGCTCTCCTAAACTCCCTTGTCCACCACCAAGTCCGTTTGGCCTCCTTATTCTGTACAGATGCCATCCCAAGTACCTTCCTAACTTTCTTCCTCACCGCAACTGCTGTAGCTGTCCAGTCATCCAGCATCCCCTTGCTGCTAACAGCTGTATTACCTCATCTGTGAATTTCTCACAGTTATCCTTTAGCTTCCACCATCTGATCGTTGGTTCTCTTTTCTTTGAAAAAGTCCAGGAGCTGAGAGAGAGAGAGAGAGAGAGAGAGAGACACTATTTCTGCCAGTACAGAAAATTGCATTTTGTTTCATGATAATAAGAAAGTGCTTCAGAAATCATGAAAAAAAATCATTATTTGCAATTGGCAATTAAGCAATTAATACAATTAAAATGACTAGAGAAATCTGGCCCTGAAGGGGCATACACACAGAAAGCAATGAGTAGCAATCGAATCACTTTGGTGCAGAATGAGAAGTGAATCACTTTGTGAGACAAGTGAATCAATTAGCGAAAGCACTTGATGAAGTTTATAATACAGCTATGCTGTAAGGTTTGGAGACGGTAGTGCTGACACAAAGACAGGAGGTGGAACTGGAAGTGGCAGAGATGAAGATGCTACAATTTTCTCTAAGAGTGAAAAGAATGGACAGAATTTAAAATTATTGTATTAAGAGTAACAGCACATGGAGAAGTGTTTGAAGAAAGTGAGAGAGGCCAGATCGAGATGGTTTGGACGTGCAGAGGAGGGCTGAAGGGTATATTGGTAGAAGAATTTTGAGAACGGAACTGCCTGGTAAGAAGAAAAGAGAAAGTCCAAAGAGGAGATTTATGGGTGTGGTGAGGGAGAACACAAAGGTGATTGGCATGATTGGCATGATGGATCGTTATTACTATCACACAGCAAATATAGAACAGAAATTCAGTAGGAAAGATAGTAGCAAGAACATGCTCAGGTTAGCTAGCTAATCTACATAATATATTTCGTGTATAGCTCTAAATAAATGCATAAAAATATATACTCAAAGGAAATTAGAACTGTTCTGAAAACTTGGACCCAAGCGTCACGTTTCTGGTAAATTATTTTTATAAAACCTGTGTGTGTAGTTGTAAAGCACAGGATATAAAAGCATGACAATAATGAGCTGCTCTTTTATTTTGATGTAGGTGGAACAATTAAACTTGTGTTCATTGTTTCTACAATAATGTTTTAGGGAGCTCAATATTTGAAAGTTTAGCTCAGTTTAACTCTATTCCCACTACACGCCCACTTTCGGGTTGTTTGAGAACGTTTTGCTGGACATCGCTCATTTCGCTGACTTTGATTAACTTTAAATGGTTGCTTAGCTCTTCTCTTCCTGTGTGCACACCCACTGACGTTCTCATTTTCCAAACCTTTGTTTTAATGTAATTCACAACTTGTGTGTCCCTCGATCTCTTGTCTAAAGGGTCTAGTTGTGTGTGTCTTGAAATGCGTAGCATTACAGAATGTGTAGGTCAGTGAATAAGTGATTATAATCAAGGAAATAGTCAATGAATAAGTGATAAGGGACATCAAGTCCGACCCCCGTAAGAGCAGTGCTAAGTGGTTAATCCCATTACAAGGGACATCCCACAACTGGAGGCATTGCCCCTGTAGCAGCTTCTCTCTCTGAAATCACAGAGTGTGTAAGCCATGTATCACATTGGCAAACATTGTGACAGAGACACAATGAGACAGAGAGAGAGAGAGAGAGACACACAGAGTCCAGCCCCTGGTAGAACACAGGTAGACATCCCAACGTTACATGGGACATCCCACAATAACACACTATTTAATAAGTAAAAAAAAAAATAAAAAATCAAGACAAAAAATCCATACTAGTGTCCAAAGAGAGCTGGCTCCACACTAGAGGTCCTCATGTTAGCCATTTCAGCACTATTACCCCATATTACTTGTATGATGGGTGACGGGCCAGCAGCACCCATAACAGGTGCCAGCCCCGGCTATTTTTAAGGTGCATTGCTAGTTAACATTTCTTTCAAATCAATACTAAAGATCTTGTTGCTGTTACAAGAATCTCCTCAACCAACTTCAGCTCCCTTCTTGACAGTCCCAGCATGGACAGGAAGGTATGCACATACAGGTGAAACTCGAAAAATTAGAATATCGTGCAAAAGTTCATTTATTTCAGTAATTCAACTTAAAAGGTGAAACTAATATGTTATATAGACTCATTACATGCAACGTGAAATATTTTAAGCCTTTATTTGTTATAATTTTGATTATGGCTTACAGCTTATGAAAACCCCAAATCCAAAATGTCAGAAAATTTTAATATTACATGAAATCAATAAAAAAAGGATTTTAAATACAGAAATGGCAGCCCTCTATATCAGAAAGATATAATCATGCATATGTACTCAGTACTTGGCCCTTAATGCGGCGTGGCATGCTAACAGCCTGTGGCACTGCTAAGGTGTTATGGAAGACCAGGATGCTTCAAAATCGGCCTTCAGCACTTCTGCATTGTGCGGTCTCATATCTCTCTTCTTTCTCTTGGCAATGCCCCATAGATTCTCTATGGGGTTCTGGTCAGGCGAGTTTGCTGGTCAGTCCAGCACAGTAATCCCACTGTCACTGAACCAGGTTTTGGTACTTTTGGCAGTGTGGGCAGGTGCCAAGTCCTGCTAGAAAATGAAGGCAGCATCTCCATAAAGCGTGTCTGCTGACGGAAGCATGAAGTGCTCTAAAATGTTCTGGTAGAAGTCTGCGTTGATTCTGAGCTTAATAAAACACAGGTGACCAACACCAGCAGATGATATGGCTCCCCAAATTAACACAGACTGTGGAAACTTCACACTGGACTTCAAGCATGCTGGATTGTGTGCCTCTCCATTCTTCCTCCAGACTCTGGGACCTTGGTTTCCAAATGAGATGCAAAATTTACTGTCATCAGAAAAGAGGACTTTTGGACCACAGAGCAACAGACCAGTTCTTTTTTTCTTTAGCCCAGGTGAGATGCTTCTGACTTTGTTTGATATTCAGGAGCGGCTTGACAAGAGGAATACGACATTTGAAGCCCATGTCCAAAAGCTTCACCACACTTTTGAATGGCCTTTTCCAGCCTGCGGTCATCCCTGCTGCTCGTGCACCTTTTTCTTCCACTCTTTTCCCTTCCACTTAACTTTCTATTAATGTGCTTTGATACAGCACTTTGAGAACATCCAGCTTCTATTTCAATTAACTTTTAAGGGTTTCCCTCCTTGTGGAGGGGGTCATTGATGGTTTTCTGCACAACTGTCAGGTCAGCAGTCCTCCCCATGATTGTGAATTCCTCTGAACCAGACTGAAAAACCTTTTAAAGGATCAGAAACCCTTTGCAGGTGTTTTGGATTAATTAGCTGATTAGATTGTGACACTTTGAGCCTACAATATTGAACCTTTTCACAATATTCTAAATTTCTAAGATTTTGGATTTGGGGTTTTCATAAGCTGTAAGCCATAATCATCAAAATTATAAATAAAGGCTTGAAATATTTCACTTTGACTAAGTCAGTACACTTTGATGCCTTATATTCATGGACTGACTGGATATTTTCTTGCCATGGTACTCTTAGCTCGACCAGATTTAAAGGCTTGGTAGCACGAAACCACATTACCATGTTAACGAATCTCAATACTCACTGTCTTAGCAGGGAAGATTTGCTCCTCTAAGTCCACAAGCACTCGCTATTCATTGTCACTGCAATAAAACTGCAATGGGATGTACTAACCTCTTTTCCATGGCATCAGACCCAGCCTTCACAAATCGCATGGGTATTTCTTGACTCTGATTTGATTTGGTTTACCTTATGAACTGTTGATTTCTCAATAACTTTAGGATCATAGTCACATATTATGTGTTTTATCTTATATACTATAGGTGTGAGCACCAATAATAATTGCCTTACAAAATGCCATGAGTAAGACACTAGTGAATAGGGCACCCTGAGATGGAAAACGTATGGTAGGATGATGGGTGAAAAATGAAATACATTTAAAATGCAAAGACATGAAATACAATAAAAATGAATACAACTAAAAAGGTATCTGAATTAATTAACAGTTGTTAAAGTTTGGCATGTTTAAACTGTAAAA
The DNA here is from genome assembly GCA_030014195.1 of Neosilurus mollespiculum. Classification (NCBI taxonomy): domain Eukaryota; kingdom Metazoa; phylum Chordata; class Actinopteri; order Siluriformes; family Plotosidae; genus Neosilurus; species Neosilurus mollespiculum. Next base: position 21,361,189 of record JAQMYF010000013.1, on the reverse strand, counting down.
GCTGGCTGCAACAACAGTGTCACAATATCACCACATAATTCTTGTGAGGAAGATGGCAAGAAATCACAAGAATGTTCAACTTAATGGTCTGGCAATTAATTAAGTGTGCTAATTCTCTCACTCACTTGCTGAGCCACTTAATCCTTCTTAGATCATAGGGAGGTGAGACTAGAGCCTGTTTCAGCCAAAACTTGGAGAATGTGGGGTACACCATGAACAGCTTGCCAGACCATCGTAGGGTCAACATCCACTCATAACCATTTACACTCACATCCACACCTAGGGGCAATTAGCCTAATGTGCATGTCTGCTGACTGTGGGAGAAAACCGGAGTACCCGGAGGAAACATATGCAAGCACAGGGAGAACATGCAAACTCCACACTGAAATGCCAGAGCCCGAGAAATTAATCCAGGAACTTCTTGCTGTGAGGCAGACGTGCAAACCAATATGCCCCCATGCCGCCCACTGTGTTAATTAACATATTTATTATAAGTGTGTGTGTGTGTGTGTGTGTGTGTGTATAAATGAACAAGAGAATTATAGGCTGTAACATTAAATTTCTTTGAAAAGAAAGTTAAGTAGGGTTCCAGCAGGACTGGAGGACAAAGTTTTAGTGAAAGTTCCAGGATCCAATGGAGTTATGAGAATTAATTCACAGGCTCTTGTTCATGTTTTTCATTGGGTAAATATTAAAAGCCCACAAACAGACATTAAGTAATCAATAGCATTGTTTTTTCCAAACAAACCAAAAAAAACAAAAAAACAACAACAACAAAAAAAAAAACCCTAAATGTGGAGATAGGATTTTAGCAACGGTATGCTGCTTAATGGCTGTGGATGTGAAGTTGTTTTTTTTTTTTATGAAGTTAAGAGTGACTTTTCCTCCATGAGTGCTAAAAACATTTTTTCTTTTCTTTTAATTTGCTGTCCCACTTTATCAGCATGGTACTGGTAAAGTGGGATGGAAGACAATCTACCCCAATAAAAAATATTTCACCAGACAAATGATTTATTTTTAGCCTTTTTAGTACAGTTTACAATCATCTTACACGTATAAAACATTTAAAGACCCTACGTCAAGTTTTAGCTTTTTATAACCTTACTATATTTTAACTCAGAATGTTATGACATTTCACTTACCATTCCCTTTGGCACTCCTGATTTTGAAGATAGTTTGGCAACATCCCCAGGAATAACATCACTTTTACACAATATTTACCACTTAACATCTTACATCTTAAAGATTAATTAAACAAGAGGTTTTGATCTGTAAAGCACAACTACATGAAGATACTAAGGGTCAAGCTTAAGTGTCCCACTTTATCAATGTTCACCCTAGTAATCTCACTCAGTAACACTCACAGACAATAAAAACCTTTTTATATATAAAAAAAATAAACAAACATTTAAGTGTAAAAATAATACAAAATTACTGCATACTATATGCTTTTGTATTTATTACCACTGTCAAAATTAGTTGAAATCATAAATTTTTATAAAAATGTAAAATCCCTAATAAATGTTCATGTAACATTGCACAGATTAAAAAAATGTCAAAAATTCCAACATTTTTCTCAAATAAGCAAACATCTGAATGCTTCACAGTGTGTTGTTTACAATTACCATGTCTAATTTTATATATAT
>JAQMYF010000013.1:21334049-21349049 GCA_030014195.1 Neosilurus mollespiculum | reverse complement strand
AGGGTACCTACCTCTCTGTCTTTTTCTCTCTGTCAGGATGATGATGATGATGATGATGATGATGTCACAGATATGGGTGGCTGTCTGTGGCTGCGACCTCATCACCTACTGATTGACCCTCATACTCTGTGACGCCATCCGACCTGCAGAGCTTAACACACTCCTTCAGATTTATACACATACACATGTGCAGTAGGGTGTGCATTATTACCACGGAGTATTAGGGCCACATTAAGAAAAATGTTTTTTGACAGACTTCAAGAATAAAGTTGTAATATTACGAGTAATTTTACGAGAATAAAGTCGTAATATTACGAGAATAAAGTCGTGAGTTTACGAGAATTAAGTTGTAAACCTGTTTTAAAAGAGGAAAGTCGCTAAAATGAGAGCCGTGGAGCATTTTGTTAAGTTATACTTCAACGTAGGTTTCACAAACCAGGAGATACTTAATCTTTTGGCACATCAGCACCACATTATTATTAGTATTAGAACTTTGAAAAGAATCTGCAAGAAAATGCATCTATTCCGCAGAAAGAACTAAGCGGACTTGGATGCATTTGTGGAGGGGAAAATGGCTGGAACTGGTCGACTGCAGGGTTATAGATGGATGCATCAGCAGGCCATTCAGAGGGGTTTTGTGGTTTCTCAAGAAACAATCCGGCTGATAATTAAGATTTTGGATCCAGAGGGAGTCGAGCGCCGGCGAGCACGGCGTCTCCGACGCCGGCAGTACACCTGCAGAGGCCACAACGCTTTATGGCACATGTCTAATCGGGGACTGTCCCCTAAAATCGCGGACGTCTGGTCACCTTATGGTTGACTGCAGTTTTTTAAGCGAAGAGACGCTACGTTGAATACACAGTCTCCATTCTCCCTCGTAATGTCACATGCTATTCATTAAACCGTCACAATTATGCCGAAGCTGTTAAATGAAAGTAAAAATAAATACAGCATAGTTAAGCTAAAATCCTGCATAGTTCCTCTTTAATCCGTAGGCTACCTAAAAACTCAGTTTTCCATGACATTAACCCTGCCTGTGTTACACTGTACGACTTTATTCTCGTAATATTATTATGACTTTATTCTCGTAATATTATTATGACTTTTTTTCTCGTATTATTATGACTTTATTCTCGTAATATTACGACTTTTTTTCTCGTAATATTATGACTTTATTCTCGAAGTCTGTGAAAACTATTTTTCTTAATGTGGCCCTAATACTCCGTCGTACATTATTGATATTGGTGATAATGAATTCTTATGTGATTAATAGTTTTGCATAAAATAAAGACTTCACTTTAAAACTGACACCCGTAACTAAAAAAAAAAAAAAAAAAAAAATGCCCGGAAGCTTTTCTGATTTGTACTACACACACAATGTAATCCCAGCACTAATCATACCTCCAATATAGCGCCAGAAAGCTCCTTCCGCTAGTGGTAGTCTAGTATTATGAGATATCTATGGCAGAGGAGCCAGAAGAGCGTTGAAGCTCAATCCAAACGTCTGAAAACAACAGCGGCCTCTGGTGGTTGGGAAATTCTACTGCACGTTCTTACTCGTACACAAGTAATGTAAGGGTTCTCAAGCAGTTCACAGAAAAGGACACACGCTGTCAAATATATTCAAGTAGAGATATCCCAATCCCAAAAATGTGTGTGTGTGTGTGTGTGTGTGTGTGTGTGTGTGTGTGTGTTGGCCCGGCAGTGGTCTGGCAAACTGTTCAGGGTGTCCCCCAAAGTCAGCCCAGAGTCAGTTGAGACCCGTGACCCTAGTAGGATTAAACAGTTCGGCCAATGAATGAGTGAATCAGAGAGTTCATCAGACGCCCACTAGGGGGAGACGTTTCATTATAACTATGCCAAGTAACAATAATATATTTGTACCTGGCACAGATACATTACATTCGATGAGTGCTCCTCTATTTTATTTTATTAAAGTTAGGTTGTGATTTCCTCCACTATAATCACAGACCCACTGCCTTCACCTCACAGAGCGACTGGGATCCTGGAACACATTTTAAGAATGCATCTTGGTTCTGAGGAGAATTTTTAAAGTTAGTTTTGAAACAAATATTATGTAGATTATATTATTATATTATATTAGGATATACATCCAGAATCATATAAAATATGCATAGCAGCATGAAAACTTTAGAAATACTCTTGTCCAATTCCAATAATATTAATAAATAATAATTTATCAAAATTACATGTTGAAAAGTGTAAGGAATAGCAAGCTTTGGAAAGTAAGCAGTGTGGTGCGATTCAGTGTAAATACAGATGGCTGGCACCACCCCGGAGTTTATAATTTTCCATTAACTACGACAAAGTGTTTTATTTCATTTCACATTGTGATAGATTTGATTAACTGCTGGGTCTACTGGACAGGTGTCAATTAGGAGACATACAACAAGCCCCGACTTAGTATATGTAAAGTCACACAATCTAAAATTAACTCAGAAATGTAGCTAGAAAAGTGGAGGAGCATAGCGTGGATAATTGCGAACATATTGTGTCAGAGGAATGAAAACTTAAAAACAAACATAAAAGAGAGAAAATAATGTTGATTTTTTTTTTCATGGCTCAGATTAAAAATAACGCCAAAGTAAAGTTAGAAAAGAAGACTCATCAGGTTATCATTGGCCACTGATTAGGAGCTTGTGCACTGTGGTGCCTGAATGCCGTGATGCTTTGGTGAATGAGTTTTAGGGTGAGGAGAAAGAGGACCCTACTTAGAATAATGGCCAAGGACCCAGGATTTACAAATCAATTCCTGCTCTTGCACTACAGCAGTATCCCAACTATTCACTCATCCTCAGTAATTACCTCATCCTGCTCATGGATATAAAAACATATCATATAAAAATACATATATAATTCTTGAAAATTAAAAATACATCCTTACCATCAAATACTGTAACTTTATATTTTGTTCCATGAATGTTTTGTGAAATTTGTGTAGAATGGATCAGAAAGTGAGTTAGCGGAGAATACTATTTAACCATTCCGGATGACTCACACCGAATGTGATGGGCTTTCCTCCAGAATTTGAAAATATTTTGATTGAATAATAAAATAATCATAAAATTTGGCTTTTGCGCGCGCGCGCGCACACACACACACACACACACACACACACACACACACACACACACACACACACACACGTAGAAGGTTAGCACACACACTTGGAGCAGTGGGCTGCTACACACTGCAGCACCCAGAGAGCAGCTTGGGGTTTGGTGCCTTGCTTAAGGGTACTGGAGGAAGGGAAGGTGCAGCTCACTTGCCCCGCTGCCACACACTTTTCCTTTTGTCCCAAAGTCTCTTCTCTAATCATTAGGCCACGGCTGCCCCAATTAGAGCGTGAACGTAGTCTCACCCTTAGCAGATAAAACCCTCTCAATTTGAATAATTCTCCATATTACACACCACCTCATTCCATAACTGCTATGTATTTCTTGGGATGCTGAAATTAGTATTTATTTTGTTTCTTTTTCATTTGCATTCAATAAAAGACTTTCTGAAACACTTTATTTCAAACTATTACTTCATACTCATTCAACATTTTCATAGAAAAATATTATTTTGTACACAATTCTATAACATTTATCCATAAAATAATCAGTAAACACTGATGCATCAAGGCACTTTAAAATCCCCAAAACTGACTTTGGGCAGGTATGATTTGGCATTGAACATTTATCACTACTGTAATTTTTCCATAAAAAGATTATGAGTAGCTGAGTCAGTTGTATAATAGCGTAAACAATTAACACATCGCTATGGGCAAGTTTACTTGCAGAGAAAAGAAGCAAATCAAAACTCCCTCTCATGGCAAGAACACTTTTGGTCCTGCTTGATAAAGATCATTCATGTCCTGCATGTCTTGAATTAAAACCTTTTATGTAAGAACACTTATGGGAATTTGAGAATGAATTGATGGATCTTGTTGAAGACTTGCTGGTTTTTCAAATTGTGTCCAGGGGGTGGCAGCGTTGAATGTAAAATGGCACCGTATAATCTTGGCGTCAGTGGGAAAAACATGGCAAATAAATAATAAACGCATAGTTAGTTAAGGGGCAAAAATGCTTGAGATATTCAAATGTGTGTAGAAAAGAAATTAAATCTACTTGTGATGTGTTGTTCCAACAACCAATCAAAGAAGCTCATAGTTAGGAGACACCTGGTGACACCCACCTGGTGAGTTAAAGGAAAATTCCACCCTGTAGCATGTTTAGAATTAAATATCTTGGTGATTCTGATGCTTATTTTTTAAGGTATTGTTAAATTTCTGATATTTCAGTGATCAGTTAACTTATGAAATCACAGCAGGACACGTCTAGCACTGTTACAGACTCGTCGTGATACCTCAGGGTAATAAAATACTAAAAAAAAAACACCAAACAAACAAACCAAAAAAAAACGTTCTGAACACGTGCAATAGTCATGTGCTTTTTCAATAAATTCCCATAACAAATAAATTAGGAAACATGGTGAACAGAAACCAGCTTGGAAACCTGACTGAACATGTTTTAGGTAAATCAACAGATTATAGCTTGTTAGACTATTGATTCACAGTTGCCTGGTCTACAGGAAGTGGATGTGCAGGTTCCCATTCCACCGCCAATAATCATAGCAAAAAGATTTTTCTGAACAGTCTGAAATTGCTGCGGCCTGCTGTGTGGAAACCCACAAGAACCCGTGCAGACAACGCCGTTCCTCATCTCCTCTTAAGCCCCAGGTGCTTGACTCTGTGTGAGATTGTCACACATGCTAAAAAAACAGATAGTCAAGTTCAAATGGCTCAGGGCTCAAACAAACAAGTAATAATGAAAAACAAAACAGATTTGCTGAGTTAACGTTGAATGTTAAGTCTCCTCCTCCCACAGACAAAGCTGTTTATGAGGTGTGTAGTATGTAAAGTTGTAGCCTTTGCTGCAGCTCTTGATGCCACACTTGTAAGGAGTGCTGTGGCCCAAGGAGTCCTTGTTACGGCAATATTTGAGCAGACATGGGTACCACTCGAGCCTCATACTGTAGCTGCAGGAGCAAGACTGCCAAAGGTCCTTCACCACACGGCAGCTCTGCAACCCTGGAACGTCCACAGGCTGAGGTAGGGTCTCAAACATGGAGCCCTCGATACCTGCAAACAAGATTGTTGCTTTTAGTGCATACTGCTAGAACAATGCATACTTAAAGGGATACTGCAGCAGATGTGAGATTACTACAAACAAGAGCGAACATGTTAAGCTGTACTATGAAAAGAACAGATATTTATTCAGACCTCATCAATAATCGAAATCTGCTGTGGTCAATAAATATATACACAAAACACATTTCTGTGAAGAGCTTTTAAATATTATGCATTCACAAGGATTTGGAAGTAAAACTGTCATTTGGTCTCACAGGTCTATAACTAATTTTTCATTATGGTGAGACTGTTAAATTCAGACTCTTTAAACAGTATAAATGTAAAAAACCAGTCTTGTCATAAATCACACAGAACTCTATGTTTGATATTCAGGCATTTTTGACACCCAAAAAGTAAATGTGTAATTTATTATTTTCTGCTGTCACAAATGTAAATATCCATGGTCTGAGGGAAATAAAAAACCTCCAAGATATAAAACTACAGCTGTGAGAAAACTCACTGAAGAAGAAGAAAATGTGTAACATGATCTAACTGTTGAATGATCTCCCCTTCAAAACATCGGGCCCGGATTGTGTTATGCACTACAGCATCTTCAGGTGGTACACTACATCCGTGTAAAATGTTATCAAAATCCATCAAGCAGTTTAGGAGGAGTTGCACTTCCACGCTTCCATGGAGAGACAGACTTTTTCTATTTCTATATATACACCCCCCAACCTTTGTTTGTGGAGGTATAAGGAACTGTAGATAAGACATTGTATAAGGAACAATATCACCACATTCTTTAATGTTGTTGTCTTTTGTTGCTTATCTGGTGAAACGGGTCATATTTCATTGTGTGCAAAACGGACATATATTAGGCTCCCGAGTGGCGCATGACAAGGTGCGTGACTATCAACCCGGAGATCGCAAGTTCGAATCCGGGTTGATGCCACAGCCATCCGTGACCGCGAGTCCATGGGAGCTAATTGACCGCGCTCTCACGGGAGGGAGGGATGGCATATGCTCACTTCCCTGTCACTCACAGCGATCACCAGCCAATCATGGGCGTCTGTGAGCTCATTTGTACGAGGGGGGGCGGATAGCGCCGCCCCCAAATACGCATGCGCAACAGTTCGAAGGGAGGGGGCGTGTGCTTGCTTGCGCCCCTCCCTGGTCAGTGGTGGTTGTGTGATGGGGAAAGCAAAAGTTGATGGGTGGGAAATGGATACGACTAAATTAGGGAGAAAAATGGGGGAAAAAAATAACCCCCTAACCCCCCCCCCCAAAAAAAAAGACATATATTACAATGACATTTTTATGTAGTTATACTGTTGTTTTCCTTCGGCTTTTGATAAAAACCCAGTAAGAATCAGTTACTGTCGTTTAGATGTATACGTTTCGGTAGCCTATCTCTGCACAGATTTTAGTAAACTTAACTTTTGATGATGCCGATAAAATTAGCATAACTCTGTCCTGATCGGTAATTTGCTTCAATAGACGAATTAAAGTTTCTTGTTTTTTGTTTTCTAGAGTTTACTTGCTGACAATTTAATACCAATTTGCTTTTGCATTTTCATGAATTAATACTTCTTCCCAAACTGTAGTTTAATCGGTGAAAATCCACTTGCAAAAGTTAGACTCCAGATGTCGGTCCATGACAGAAGGTTACGAAAACAAACATACTTGACCTCCTTAAGAATTACTATTGGCCAAAAACTGCTAATTTATGCACACATCATCATCAGTGTGGATTCATTTGTCTGTCCGGCTGTTCCGTGAAACGTGAAAATTACTCCTGCCGTCTTTATCTGGCCTTAGCACTGCATAAGTGCAAATTAAAAGGTTATTTAAAGTACCTCCATCATCAGTATTCATCTACACTCCTTACTAATTCGAATACTCTCTTCTGTAAAACATGAACAGCAGTAGTTAATACCAGAAGCTTCCACCTAGTATCACACACATGTTCTGATGTAGATGCGGCAAGCTGGCTAATTTAATAGCTCGTAATGCTCTGATGTGTTTCAGTGGCTTGTACAACTAATGTACCTTAAAGTGAAATGAACGGCAATGCTTCCATACTCTCCTGTTACACATGAACATATGCATATTTTCATTATCAGGTAACTTTTACTTAGAGTTTGGAAGTTGCAAACTACTAAAATCCATCTGAAAGTTTGCATTAGCCAAATTAGGCAAATACAAAAGTATACAGATATTAAACTAACAAATGAGATATAAACTACTGAACTTCTGAATAAAATAAAACTATGCACAGATACAAATCATGCACACTTCCGTTTACACGCAGCAAACAATCGTATATATGAAAGAAAAGAACACTGCGCCATGTATTATTCATATGCAGATCAGTTCCATATTAAAGAGAAAACACGGGGTGATCACATGACTTTTCACTTCTTTTCGCAGTACGATGTCACCCTCCTGTGTACAGAGTTATTGTTCATTTTTATATTTTCTACACGAAAAAAGGTTCATTAAACATTGAGTTTTAATAAAAACAGACAAACTATTCAGGCAAGGTTTTATTAAGTTTGGGTTTAATTTCCTTTTAAGAAGTTATCTTCTGTTGATTTTTTTTCATCACTACAGGTATTGTTCGTTCACAAAATGAAAGTGTTTTTCTCAGCACCGGTAGATTAAAATTGAGACATATTTGTCCTATATACAGTACCATAAATACAGTCATTATGGTAACTGTGTGATGGAATAGAAAAAAGTTTTTTTTTTCATCTGCCGTTTATAAGAATGGAAAAGTGTAGAATTAGCGTTTTACACACATTTCCCATCTGCATGCACTGGAAATAAAGTACACGGTTTCACTGTACATGTATGTTTGTGTGCCAGTGCATTTGCTATTTCTAGTTGTGCTGACACTAAAGAATGAAAATGACTGGGCCGGAGCGTTTAAGAGGAAAACGGCAGTATTCTGGGGCTCGATTTATCGGGTGTTTTTGGCAGGCTGTAATTAGAAGCACTTGCCTGTGTCCAGCCACTGGCGCATGTCGGCCTCACGCGTGTACACGGCGTCGTGTGCCACACTGCACGTGTTGTAGATGAGGGTACTCAGCTGCCATGCGAGCATCACATTAACCGCCACATTCATGCTGAGTGTCTCCGTCGGCCTCTTCTCCTCTGCCATCCTTACAGTGTGTGGGTTTTTCTGTGCACAAACCAATGTTAATTCAGTTACTCAACATGCCAGCATGCCCAAACCAACACAAATCCTTCATTTTGGTTACACATTTTTAGCATTGAACCCAAGATCCAATATTATAGGTCTTGCATAAAATCCATACACACCTACATACATCCTACACCAATGTTTCTCAACAAAGGATCCATGGGATTTAAAAAAACAAACAAACAAATATTTACACATCCTGCCATTTTTGTTAAATATTTCAAAATATATGGAGGTAGCAGGTAGGTGTAGTCGAATCACATCAAGAATGTCCTGGGTTCCAGCCTTGCAGCCAACTGAGGTCTTTCTGTGTCGCATTTGCATGTTCTCCCTGTCCTTGTGTGGGTTTCCTCAAGGTACTACGGTTTCCTCCCACAGCCCAAACATTAGGTTGACTGCCTACTCTAAATTGTCCCTATGTATGACTGTGAGTGAAAGGTTGTTTGTGTCTGTGTTAGCCCTGGGATAGGCTGGCACCCTTTTCTGAGTGTACCTGCCTCTAAACTGAAGTCAGCTGAGATTGGCTCCCGCTTCCCCTGTGACCCTGATGGACAAGCGTTATAAATAATAACTAGAATACATTTACAAAAATTTTAGAGCCATTCAATTTCAGAAAAGCCACAGATTTAAATTAACTATTATGTCATGCATGGCAGCCCAGTGGTATAGTGTTTTGAATGCCCGCCTCACAGCAACAAAGTCCTGGGTTTGAGTCTCGGGCTCGGCGAGGGTGTTTTTGTGTGGAGTTTGAATGCTCTCCCCATTTTTACCTGGGTTTCTTCTGGGTACTCCAGTTTCCTCCCACAATCTAAAGATATGCACATTAGGTTAACTGGCTGTTCACAATTGCCTCTAGGCGCGTGTGTGAGTGGTTGTGTGTGCATTGGCCCTGCGATGGAATGGTGAGCTGTTCAGGGGGTATATGGCCTTTGCTCAGAATCAGCTTCAGATAAGCTCCAAACCCTCCCATGATGGAAGTAGGATTAAGGGATTCGGAAAAAGAATGAATGAATTAAAACTTTTTCCCCCCACCATGTTTGATATAATGCACTCACCGAGCACTTTATCAGGATAACCGGTACACCTACAAATGCATCATAAATCACCCCATTGTACAGCAGCAGATTAAAGAATAAAACGATGCAGATGCAGGTCAGCAAGTTTAAGTAATTCACATCAACCATAAAAATGTGCTTTCAGTCATTTTGACGGTAGCATGAGGGTTGATGCCAGAAAGGCTGGTTTGAGTATTTCTACTCCTGGGATTTTCACATACTGTACAACAGTCTCTACTCGATCTTTACACAGAATAGTGCTATAGGCCTGCAGATGGAAACACCTTTGTTGGTGGGAAACTAAACAAAAGTCAAGTTGCACACCAGAAAGTCTGCGGTATGTCAGCAGAAAAGCATGTGACAATGTACAACACATCAAACCTTGAGGTGGATCAGTTAAACAGCTGAAGGTTGTTACTGGGTTCTACTTCTGGCAGCCAAGAACAAAACACTAAGCCTGCTGTGGGTACAGGTTCACCAAGACTAGAAAGAAGGGATGGAGGGAAGGATGGATGGAGGGAGGATTACACAGATGGATACTTTATTGTTTCCAAGGGAAACATAGCCTGGTCCAATGAAACTCGATTTCCACAGAGGCACAAAGTTAGTATGGTCGGAATTTGGTGCCAACCGCATGAATCCTTGGACCAAACCTGCCTTGCATCAGTTCACAGTTTATTTAGTATCGTTGATACCCATGTGCCATGTACCTCATGGCCAGAATTTACTCATCTTTCACTTGCTACTTCCAGCATGATAACACACCTTGTCACAAAGCACAACTCATCCAAACTGTGAAAAAAAGTGTTCTTCAGAAACCTTCCCTGTAGTGCTCTAAGTAGAAACAAAGTTGTTGTGCTATTCACATGGAGGATTGACTCAAGGCATGCTGGCATTTCGACCTCTAGGTCTTTTCATTGCTTGTATTTGTAGGGTTTAAGTCATATTTTTATTTAGATATTTTTTTATGCTGTGGTGTGCCAATAATTTTGAAACAAATGTTTTGCAAAGCATCATACAACTTAAAAGGACTTTTGTCTGAAAGCAGAGTTATATATAATTAAATAAATATATTTTTATATTCTTAAGTACCATATAAAACACTGCACATTTCCCTTAATATTTGCATAATTTTATCAGGGTGCCAAAAGATTTAGAGCAGACTGGTTTACACAAACTGCTGCACAAGTTGGTGGCAGGATATTTTCTTTTGTAGCTTTGCTTCTATTTTCACTGTTTTTATGATAAAGAAAACTTACATAGTACAAGCTGGTATGTGAGGCAAAAATATTACTGGGTGGGTGGATGCTGATTGATCTTCATACTGCATCTCCCAGTTTACTATAATATCACTATTAATCCAATAAAAGCCCTGATTCTCTGAGACGCTCCTCTGCTCTCACTCTTCTTTTTCTGCGTGCTGTGTGGCTCTGGAGGCGGACACTGACCTGCCGGAGTCTGGCCATGGACTCGCTGGAGATGATCTCATTGTGGCTGAGGCGTGTGATGAAGCACAGTGCCTGGTACTGGCTCTGCCCCCTCTCCAACTCTCCCAGGATTAATGCACGGAAGATCTTCACATCCTGAACAACAGAGAAACACAATTTGACATATGTGTATGGTGTCTAAAGTAAACACATCAATATATACACACTATATGGCCAAAATGTTGTAGACATCTGACCATCACCCTCCACGTGTGCTTACTGTACATACCATCCAGATTTTGTCCCTACTTTGATTTAATAACATCATCAACTCTTCTGGAAAAGCTTTCCACTAGATTTTGGCTGTCAGGATTTTGTGGTATTCAGCCTCAAGGGCATTATTGAGGTCAGGCACTGATGTTGAGCAAAGAGGCCCAGGGTGCAATTCTAGGGGTTTAGGTCAGGGCTCTGTGCAGGCCACTCAAGTTCTTCCACTACAATACTGGTAGACCATGTCTTCACCGATCTTTCATCAACATTGTCATGCTGGATCAAGTTTGGGTAATTTACTTCCAGTGACAGGAAACTGCAACGCTACCGTTTTCAAAGACATTGTAACAATTGTGAAATCAATGGGCTTAGAGTACAATAGGTACAATACAGGTTTCCTTGAACTCTAAAGGGAATATTCACATTTTAAAAAAGATATCATGAAGATTCCGTGGAAAGACACCACACCTCTACAATGAAAATCTAATCAAAGTTTACAATCGGAGATGAGTGTCACTCTGAATACTGACAGACTGTGGATCATTTTTCTCATAACTTGAGGTAAAAGTTTCTCAGAATATTTAAACACATTTTTATCTATTCACTTAATCCATGCTCGTTTTGACGCTAACATCACCAGAGGGGGAAAAATGATCAATTTAGTCAATTCTGTTTAACATTTTAAACATTTTAAAATATTGTCTCTGGCACCCGTACAGAGTGTGTAAGCATGCAGTTCGGCTTTCATTATGTGAGGAAAGCAAAGTTTTAAACATCTGCAGGCAAAATGTTCTAATCACTCTAAGATCCAACAAGGCAAGGTTAGAAACCAAAGAACGTTATAACAATTTCACACCACTTTGGTGAAATTGATGAGTCTTTCACTAGCACTATAAACAAAATAGATTTCATATAAAAATAAAACGATGGCAAGCCTCTTGCGGAGCTGTGACCAAGCCCATGTTTTGCTACGGAAAAGACTGAAAATTGACTTAACACATAAATAAAATAGGAGATGCACAATAGTATGATGTAAATAAATAAAATAAATAAAATTCTCTCTGGTTTCAAATAAGTTGACTGGTTCAGGAGCCAGACATCGTCCCCAATGGACGACGATGACACATCGTGATCCCTATGTGTTGCTCCAGCTTTGCTGGCAAGGCAACAATAATAAAAATAGATCCATATTTTCTGAAAGTACATATTTCAAATTATATTAATGGCAGTGAAAACCCCCATTTTCTGTTTGATTTGGCTGGTTGCCAGTTTTTAAACAGGTTTTCCCAGATCATCACACATAATCTATTGAGTCATAACACATAACATGACATACTGCAGTTGTGCAAATGATACCTCTTGCTACATCTCTATTTTAACATTCAAACATGAAGGTAAGGTCTACAGTGGACATTATTAGCCTATACACCAGGGTTAATATTGCAAGATGTTGTAAGGTAAAAAAAAAAAGAAAGAAAGAAAGAAAGAAAAAAGAAACAAAAATAAAGCATGTCAAATCATCAGAATTCAAGTGCAAAACAGCTAGAAAATGGGAGGGTGGACTTACAGCAACCTGGTTGCACACTTGTGTTCACCTCTTGAATAAAAAGCTGGTAAAGCATTTCTGCGTCTTTAGCAGCCCGAGAGTCGTTTTGAGGAATAATCCACCAAAATACATCTTGATTGGGCGATTTTTTCACACTCTTTACGGTCTATCGCACTGTGCTTATGAACGTTGCAGAATGTACATTCACCACATTTATTCACCTTGCAAAAATTCTGCAAATAGTTTCCAATGGTAGTCACCATGTTCGTCAATTTCACTTTCTTTTGCCAAGGTTTAAAACTTTAAAAGACTTTAAAAAAAGGTTTAAAACTTCTGAGCAACATCAGGTGAACATTGTTTTCAAATAGTCGCCATAGTCACCAACTGTTGCTGAAGAATACTTGCAGAATACTTGGCGAATAGCTCACAAACTCTGTGTGTAGTTGGTGAACTCGGCAAGCTTTTGGAGAAGTCAGAGAATCACTCATTATTATCTCACTGGCTGATTCGTCTCCACTTTTGGCAAAAATGTTCATCACTTAGTGAGATACTTGCAAAAATGCTCCAGATTTATCTGATTGAGAAGGGATCTATTTGCAAATCATTCCAGAGGTTTTAAAAAAGATTCCATGAAAAAAAGTCATCCAAGCCCACCAAAATAACCATACATTGTGCCAAAATGTGTTTGTGGTCTGATGACAGCATGATAGAAATGTTGGGGCACAACTTTAAAAGATAGATTTCATGCAAAAATAAGACTGCTCACCCTGTGAAGCATGGTGGAGGCACCACAATGCTATCTGGCAGCTTCTCTTCCACCTCCACCGTGATGCTCAATTTAAGGTAAGAGGGAATCTTATAGAGCTTGAAATCTGTATTGACCCAAAGCTCAAATTCACGGTATTGACCCAATACCGTGACCCAAATGATAATGACCCAAAGCTCAAATTCACGGTATTGTATATACACCCATACAGTGTACAGTTTGTAAATGATCCAAAGTTCTTGGTAAAGTGTAAGGCCACTGGCTTACTTTCAAACTCTGCCTTTAAGTGAAGTGACTGCAGTCAGATTCAGAGTGTGAATTACAGATTTATAGAGCGTTCAGCCGGAGCAGCAGAAAGACACTGTATATTTCAGTACATGACAGGGTTACCACTGGCAACACGACCGGAACCCTGGCAGGAATCCTGTATCTATAAAGAGTTCCATGTGAGGGAATGACGGGAAGCCACAGACAAGAGCGAGATCGCAGACCTGTCTATTCATTCATCAACTGTACCCACCTCCCACCACACACACACACACACACACACACACACACACACGCACACATGAAGAACTCAGAGCATAAGGCCAGAAAAAGGAGAATGGCTTCAAGAGCCTTGTTCTTCCTGCACAATCAACACTAACAAAGACCAGCTGACTTTTGTTTGCTCTGGAGTTTAATCGTCTCCAACTTTCCGCACAAAACGTTTCAATGTCAGTGCAATAACAAAACACCTCTGCATGCAGTTAGCCGATATCACCCTGCAGTCCAGACACACAGGCAGCCAAAAAAAAAAAAAAAAAAAAAACCTCAGCCTTTTCTGCCTTTTTATTTGAACGCTGATCAAAAAACGTCCAGATTCTTCAGGTTGGTTGGGGAAAAGAACTGGCCCGTAACAAGGCTATGGTGCCAGGAGACACGACTCATGGAGACACATGTCTCAGATGACAGATCAATTGGTGGAACAGAAGAGAAGAAAGAAGACCTCCCGGTCTCAAAGAAGAGAGTGAGGAAGGAACTAATTGCCCTGACAGTGAGCATAAATGCAGATGAAGAACACAGACCCATAATTATACTGCTGTGCCTGGTGACATCACATGAGTCTGGCTTTCAATTACATTACACTCATATCAGAGACCTCATCATTTCTGTTATGCAAAAAGCCATGGTTTTACTGCCTGGCTATTTCCTCTTGTTAACTTAAAGTGCATGTCTTATTTGTGTTTCCTCTCTGGACTCTGGTTTCAATTCTTGTGTCAAAGGTGGTGAATAAACACTGTAGCCTGCTGGTCCTCATCTTTACCACCCCATATCCCAACTGTCTCTCAGCCCGGCTCTCTGTCTCTCTCTCTCGATTGGTCAGCCTCTTCCTCAGCCGCTTTACCCAGTGATATTGGGACATTTGACAAAATTCAATATTGAATGGTCTGTTTCAATTAAGTGATGTTCTGTGAATAAAGCTGGAGTTTCTTCTTTCGTAACAGTTTCAGAAAGGATCCTATCTTCATTGGCTCTTCAAATTCAAATTCAAATTCAAATTCAAATTTATTCATCACATACAAATTATACACAGTACAATATGTAGTGAAAT
>JAQMYF010000013.1:21301398-21327295 GCA_030014195.1 Neosilurus mollespiculum | reverse complement strand
GGACCTCACTGCTTAGGCTGCTGCACCCGCGACCCAACCCCGGAAGAAGCGGAAGATGATGATGATGATGATGATGATGATGATATTAGTGCATTAATATAAACCTATGATTTGCCTTTAAGCTTATGGTTAAATCTGCTGTTACAGAAACATTACAACACCACCACACAGTAATTATGCTATAGAACAAATCTACGCCTACAATTAAAGGATTCTACGAGTACAATACCATCCACAAACAATCAAATACTGAACGTTCCATTGTATGGCAGATTTTTCAGCCTATAATTTGTATTATCACTATATAATCAAGATGTCTTGAGCCCCTTCTAATGCATTGTAAATGACCAGCACTGTTGGTCCTTGGGTGAGTCAGTAGAGACTGTTGCCACAATGATCCTGGCATGTTAGGCTCAACAAGTACTTTTTTGTACTCTACAGCCCTACAGGCTACTTTAACTTCAAATGAAAGTTTCATTTTTTTCAACCTCTTTTATTACATGCAGTCTGATGGACTGCCCTATTTCTGTAATTTACTACAAAAGCTTGTACATAGTATTGTAAAATGATATTGCCCACAGTTTACATGCAGTACACCCTTCAGAACTTTAATTGAACAAACTGTGACACACTTTGAAGGTTCTTTCATTATATACAGTTTTTTATATACTTATTTTATTTCTCTTTTTTTTTGGTGCTGGTTTCTCTGAGGGGCGGCACAGTGGCGTAGTGGTTAGAACGTCTGCCTCACAGCAAGAAGGTCCTGGATTCAATTCCTGGGCTCGGCAATAGTGTTTATGTGTGAAGTTTGCATGTTCTCTCCTTGCTTGCGTGTTTCCTCCAGGTACTCGGGTTTCATCCCACAGTCCATACACATGCACATTAGTCTATTGGCTGTTCCTATTTGCCCCTAGATGTGAGTGTGAATGTTTGTGTGTATGTTGGCCCTACTATGGTCTGGCGAGCTGTTCATGGTGTACCCTGCCTTCGCCCAGAGTTGACTGAGATAGGCTCTAGCCTCCCTGCAACCCTAGTAGTAGTAAGCAGTTCAGCAAATGAACAAACTAATAAATGAATAAACTTTATGGGAGATATCAAATAAAATTTTGTTGTATAACTACAGTGAGAATAAAGTATTAAAATTTAGCACTTCAGTTTATTCTGTACTAGAATGCATTGCGTTGCTCGTCTATCAAAGTTATATAATGTTATTTGAGGACTTTGTGCTTGTATTAATGACAAACCCTACCACATTTATTAATAAATGTCTTTGTTAAATGCTCTCTTTGAACATGGAGGAAATAGAAGCTCCATAAACAGCCCTAGATTTCACTTACACACAAGTACATGTCGAGAAACAACACATTAGAGATGCACTGAACCTGGATCAGCTTCTGTTCACACTAAGACACACACACACTTTTTGATTTTCGACTCGTTCCGTCAAGTAGAAATGGTTTAAAAGCATGAACACCTCTCTCGGTGGACACATAGCCGTGCCTTATCACATATAATACAGCTTTCTCTGGAGCATGCCAGGAGTTTGCTGCACTTCCTGTTTTCCCTTCTCCTCACAGTGTGGGCCTGACTGAAGAGGCCCGCTCTTCTGATACCCCAAAATAGCCTGCTTAGTCTATCCTTCATCCAGTGAGCGAGAAGTTTGAATATTATATATTATTTTAAATCCCAGGCAGGTTTTACCAGGTTTCTGACTTGGTTTCAATATTTAGTTAATCAAGCAAAGCTTAGCCTTCCTGTTCTTCATGACTGCTAAAAAGGTTGAGCCACTTGAAAATATACATGCAGCAAGAGAGCGCTGCGACTTAACTGTGGCACGGAGCCAAAGACTAAAGCAAACAAGCTGCAAGGCAAGCAGAAAGCTGGAGAGATTAAAATGTTTAAGGTTAGGGTGGATTAATGCTTGCAAAAAGAAATTAAGAAAAATAGCATTGTGTGACATTTTTCTCACAGAAGCACAGGGGATTATGAGTCATTCGGCTGCAGTGGAGGTATTTGCACTGGTAGGTTAAGTGGCCCAATGAAAAGGCACAGGTGCAAGTCGGCCTTTAAACTCTTTTTGTAAAAAGACTAGCGATTCCTCACAATAGCATGTAAAAGGGGGAGGAAGTCAAGCTGAAGAGAACTGCTTGAGTTGAGGCTAATTACACTAAGAATGTGAAAGCCTTCATACCTGGACCACGCTAGAGGAAACACATTAAAAAAAAGCAGAATCCCTCCTAATGTCAGAACAACGACGGAAGCAAAGAGAGTACACAGATTTTTAATTTATATATATATATATATATATATATATACACTATATTAATCCTGAAAGGGAAATTTTGCCTCTGCATTTAACCCATCCAAAGTGAGCACATACACACATGGACAGTGAGCACACACACAAACACAAACAGACACACACACTCAGAGCAGTGGGCAGTCTCATTGCAGCACCCGGAGAGCAGTTGGAGGTTAGGTGCCTTGCTCAAGGGCACTTCAGCCATGAAGCTGGAGGAACTGGAGGGAAGAGGTCCTACTCCTGCAGCCACATATTTTTCCTGCCGGTCTGGGAATTGAACTAACGACTTTTCAGTCCCAAACCCGCTTCTCTAACCATTAGACCACAGCTGCCCCCAAGATTTATGGTTTATTAAACAACACCAAGTTTACGAATCTGCATTTTGTTTGTTACGACATGGTAGTAACTGTTAAAGCTGACTTGAGTGTAAAAAACCCACAACATTGAGCGAGACTTAGATCAGGAAATGTTCCACTAAAACCAAAAAACATAACAGGAAGTACCAACAGTAGCTCATCGCTGAGGTCATACTAAACAAGGGATATTGGAAAAGGGCACTCCAGTAGCATCTGCTTTGTGCCATATGATCTTCGGCCTCTACTTGTGTGGCTGACAGAAGAATGTTTACTTTCAGCCAACTGCCTGTTTGTGTTCAATGGAACATCAACTGTTTTACTGAAGCCTTTCCTACTCCATGCAGCAGCAAACACGCATGACCTAGCAGGACCACATGAGCACAGCAGCCAATGGCACAGCATAGTATACTACAGCTAATTAACCCCCCATCCCCCCCGTCTTGAGGAAAATTCTCTTAATAATTTTCGCACACAATAATAAATCAAGTTCACGAAACAGGTTTCATAATATCCATGCACTCCGATCAATATTCCACCGTTGCTTATCATGCCAAACTGTTGCACAAGAGACAGAGGGGGTGATGCGAGAGAGTGGAGGAGGTACACATTCGACCTCTTTAAAGTGCAGAAACACAGCAGTCTTCTTGTTGAAGCAGCTTCATTCCTACAAAAGCACTCTGTAAAAATGGAGTACCAAATATAAATCATTGACCAAAAAGCTGGTGTTTGTAAAACTTTTGAGGTTGAACAACAAAGCAGGCTGTGCTCTGATCAGGGTTTGTTAGCTGTCTCAATTTTTTTATGATGACTACACACAAATTAAATGGAATATCTGTCGATTAGACCACCCGATTTTGTTAAAGCAAACTCCAGTGAGGACTGGCAACATGGCATCATGAATGTCAGCTTTAACCTAAACACACCAAAGTCCATCACTGTCACTGGTGGAATGTGTTTTAGAGTACTGGGTCACGAGGAGTCAGTGCGCTTGGCTGCGTCTGCCGCTCTCTGGGATCAGGCCTCTTTCATTATCTGAAGCGCTCAAAGGGCCAACAAGGCTTGGCTCCATCCTGAATAAAGATATCAGCGCTTGGTGAATGGAGCCACTGAAGAGTCCTCGGGGAGAGGGCCTACAGTTGACACAATGGATGGGAAAATAAGTCTTCACCAAACTGGTTAGAAGAGAGCACAGATCTCTGTCTGAATCAAACCAGCTCGGATTGTTTAGGCAGCTGTGAGTGCAGCAATCACGCTCAGGGAAAGCAAACCAAGTGCTCCAGTATTTCCTGAGAGGTCATGTGAGTCTGCGGTCAGACTGCTATGTATACAAGAAAGTGATTTAACTAGTGAGGGACTGAAATGAAAATTTTTGGCTATAGCCCATTGACTTGGGACTGAAAAGTGAAAAAATGTTATCCAGACTAAAAAGTAGCAACTGACATTATTTGGGTGAAAGGTATGACAAGCTTATAAACTTGCTTGAATCAGTGACATATCCTGTTTGAACCCTCAATAAAAAATTGAGAAAGTCTTTAGCTAACATTACAGTCATGAGAGGTTATGTAACAAATATATTATTCGATTTTGTGCTTCATTTAAGACCACGTTATGATGTCTTAGCACTTAAAGTAGGTAAAATTTGTTCCTTTGTTTTATTTTGTTTTTGCCATGTTCCATCCATCTGTTATCTATACCACTTATCCATTAGGGTTGTGGGGGACTCACTGCAAGAGGCGGGGTACACTCTGAACAGATCACCAGTCATTGTATAACTGATACAGTCCCAAAGAACCATCCACACTCACATTCATACCTACGGGTAATGTAGAGTAGCCAGTTGACCTGATCTGCATGTCTTTAGACTGTGGGAGGAAACTAGTGCAAGCAGAGGTAACCCACACAAGCTCAGAGAGAACATGCAAACTCCACACAGAAAGACCCTTGTGCCTCTGCTCACAAAGAAATACACTGACCAGCAAAAAGCCAAAAAAATAATAATAATAAAAAAAAAAAAAAGTCAATAAGCAATATTATTGTTAAGATTACACTGGACCACCTTTAGCCTTGATTACAGCGTGTAATCTACATGGGAAACTTAAGTAACACCACGTTTATTTCCATTCAGAGATGGGTTCATTTTACACCAACAACTCCAATTGATGAGGAGAAAATCGAACCACTCCATAAAGTCTTCTCCAGCACATCCCAAAGACTCTCAATAGAGTTAAGGTCAGGACTCTGTGGTGCCAGTTCATGTGTGAAAATGATTCCCTGAACCACTCTTTCAGTATTTCAGCTCTAATTTTATATCCGTACCATCAGGTAAGAAGAAATCCATTGATGGGGTAGCCTGCTCATACAGTACATTGAGGTCATCAGCTGAGTTTAATATATTTAATAATGTTGCTGAGCCTTGACCTGACCAACTGTAGCAACAATGGTATGCAATTACATGATGTAATCAAGGCTAAAAGGGGTCAAACAAAATATTAGAATGCAAGAGAGTTTTTTGGCCAGACAGTGTATATATGTGTAAACCTCATAAAGCATGTTATATTGAAATAAGCTCAAATAAAAAAGTTTTTTTTCTGTGAAAACCAATATAAGTACAGTTTTTTTTAAAATGTTTGTTGGATGAGGGACATAAGCAAGAAGAAAAAATGCTGGTAACTGTTTTGTTGTATTAACAATAGCATTATATCCACACCCACCAGATATGAGCAATCACACATTCTGATTGACTTAATCTCAACAAACATGGCTGAAAGCCAAATTGCTGCTAAGCACGAACGACTTGATTTTGTGAAATAATTGTCAACTGACTGAAAAATCCTAACCAGCATCCCCCCTGATTTGTCCACCCCTTATCAATCATCTAAGCTTCTTATTTGATGCCTTCACCCTCACCCAAAAAACAACCACAATGGAAAAACAAGAAGAGAAATGAGAGCGCATTTATTCATAACAAAAGGTTACATCGGGATGACACAAGTGCATTCGGACAGGGAACAATGTGAGCGAAGACCAGCAGGGATGTCGGGAGAGGGGAACAATCATAGTACGGTATGGTACAACATAACTGTGCCTACTGAGAGTACGCCCTTAATCAAGTCTAATAGTCTAATAGGTGAGGAAGTGCCTCTTTGACAGGAAAGGTCACAAAAGGTTGACATGAAATGTTGCAATATCCACTCACATTACATTACTCACATTAACCACAACTTCTTATGAAGTAATGGTTCCATTAGAATTCTGGAACTGACAAGAGAGTGACTCAACAGCACAGTGTTACTTCGTACATTGCCTATGTGGAAGACACCTTAAGACACATCCCTCGTCGATGCCAGGAAAGAGTGACACAAGCAGAAAACACCCACGGCATGTTCCTGCAAGTGACACCAGCGCCTGGGAAAATTCAACAACCAGACAGAACCCAAACCGCTCAGGCAATAAACATGTTTGCGTGGGGGTTTACTCTAATGAATGTGACTGTTACTCCACTTCCTGTGTTTCCTGTTCCCAAACAAGAGTGGGATAATGGCAGACAGCCCATGTAGATATGTTAGCACATGAGTACGCACAGATAAAACCCTTACTATACAGTCAACAATGACACGATGATGCCAAGCAGTGCCATCAGCCAAGCACAGCCTGAGGAAAGTGCAACTGTGTGCATTCTCTGCTACTGGATGAGTCATTTCCTACCTTCCCAGATAATGCACTGATTTTATTTAGTCACTTGTAATTAAGATTTCATAACTTGACAGTTTAAACTCTGCAGTACTTGACCCGATGCTGGTGTTTAGCTTCAGCCATCTGAAACATCTTAACCTTAGTTAAGCTCCTCTGACATTTTACAATATTTGCACTGCATTCTGTCTTGGTGGATAAAAGCTACACAGACTAAATAAAGTTAAATTTAATTAAGATATTTGTTAGTGCTTTACTATGGAAATAATTGGCTTTACAATGTCTCAGGAGTGGAAACAGAAGGCTTGAAAACAACACAGTGTTTAAAAAGAAAAAAAAAAGAAAAAAGAAAACACCTTTTACATTCATACTGACAATGTACGAACTTCCAGCACATGGCCAAGGTTACTTCAAGATAGAGTTTTAGTTTGGGTAACAAAAATTAAAAATAATAAAAAAAGAAGTAGGGATGGGTTACTGCCAAGTAGTTCAAGGATACCCCAATGTGGATATGCACAAAGGGCCAACTACTACACTCAGCAGTGGGTGTAAGGGAAAATGAATCAATTTCACATTCATCAGCGCTTACTGTCTGGGCTTTTTCAATAACTACGTCTTTCTTTTGTACACAGCCTAGATATTAAAGATAGAGGAAACCTAAAAACACGATACAGCTGCAACTAGATAAAAGAGTGATTTAAGCCAATGCCAGTGTGTGGCATCTTTATAGCACATTATAGCACATTCTTGTGACTCGGTGACATTAATGCCCTGTTTCCCCAGACACGATTGCCTTTTCTTTTTTTTTTTTTTGATGGAACCCAGTTAGCCAAGAGCAGTGCGGACTGTTGTAGAGTAGGGGTGTACAATATTAACTACTACAGTGCTTAATATTGATATAGAGAGCCTTTAAATTTAAATAACAGCTATTTATTTCATATTATGCACTACAGCTAAAGCCAGCTTCGGTCATAAGTTGAGATCAGTGATCATCAAATTCAAATTTTATTGGTCTTACATACACACCACACACACAGTACAACATGCAGTGAAGTGCTTTTTTCTACTGTCTGTGATGAACATGAAATTTACATAAACCAGAATTTTCTTCTATACTGTTAGACAAACACACAACGCGACCTGCTTACTGGTACCCGATTTACCTGATTGCCACAGCAACCAAAGACACTCGATTACATTACAACAACGTGTCACAAAATTTTGCTTAAAATTTCAGTGTGGGTGTGAGTGCTGCTTCAACACTCACCTACAATCAACCAATAGGGAGATGGCATCTGATTACAAAACTCATAAGACAGCTACAAACATGGTAGTGGCAATGACCAAACAAACAGAACATCTGGAATTTAAAAGAAGTGGTGGCTCAGTGGTTAAGGCTACTTGTTGATTGGTACTGGTTTCTGATCGAAGGTCAGGGTTCAATCCCCAGTACTACCACTGTTGGGCCCTTGAGCAAGGCCCTTAACCTTCAATTGCTCAGTTGTATAAAATAGCTAACTGTAAGTCGCTCTGGATAAGAGCATCTGCCAAATGCAATAAATGTAAATGTAAAAGAAGCACAGTTTCTTCGGCTGAGGCAGACAGAGAAAGAATGTCCCTATAATGTCTGATCACAGTTCCATCCTAACAGTACAAAAAGGGGCAAGACATGGAAAGAAAGAGATAATGACTTTCTCTAGTGCAGAGGTTCCCAACCATGGTCCGGAAGGATCCCTGTGCTCCACGTTTTAGTTTGTGCTCCTGTACGACTCGAGAGTACAAACTCTGGGGACAGAAGGACTCTTTAGTGTCATTTGGCAATTTGTACATCAGTGTAATTAAGTGCTGCATCCACTTCTGTTTGGCTTCTGTTAACCTTCACATTAAAGTATAGTTAAAATAAAATGATACAGATTACAAAACAAGCCTACCTCTTGCTATTGACTAAAATAAATGAATGAAAAAAAATTATAAACATAAGTCACACAACTATGCTGGTTGGTGCAAAATGCATTGAGATACCGTGCGATCCTCAGTCAACAGAGGTCCCTTCCTGATGCATCCTGGGTAAAATGGGAGGAGTAAAAACACATCTGGGTGTTTGGTCTGTACCTGGCTAGATGCAAACTTTTAATTGGAACAGTACTTGAGCTGTAACTGACGACATTTCACAAATACGCAAAAACAACATTGCGGACAAGAACGCAAATTCAGAAACAGCCAATGCTGATTTACTGTTATGAAAAGCAAGACTATTTTTATGGTTTCCATTTGAAGAGCGACAAACCTGTGCTTAGTCGCTCTGCACCCAGTACATCTCATCATCATTTTCTGAACCGCTAAATCCTAATTAGGGTCACGGGGAGGCTGGCGCACATGTGAGCCGACTCTAGGAGAAGCCGGGGTACACCCTGGACGGTTCGCAGGCCATCACAGGCCCCAGTACATCTAAACTTCTTAATTTTCTGATCTGATATGAAAAACATTATTACACCATCTGTTAGAGAATTCTTATTGGGATCTCATACAGTCTGAAAAGAAATAAACATTCAGCTGTTATCGTGTAGCATAAAACCTGCTTAAGGCACATGAAGTCTACTTCATTATTTATTGTAATCACTCCAGAACCGATGTACTAAAATTCCTTGCCATTATATAGTATACATACAAAATCCTAATGCACTCATACATGTTGAGATCATTTACACACTAAGCATTCAGAATACGAATTAAACTTTCTATACAGTTCCCAAGTCTAACTGGTCCGAAACCAATAATCAATTTTCTTACCATTTCGACAGTAATAATTCATTCACAGGAACATTCATATCTAATACTGTATAGATTTCTGTGAAATGTTTGTGTAACATTTTACAGAGGGAGTCTTGGGCGGCACGATGGCGTAGTGGTTAGCACGTCCTCCTCAGCGCAAGAAGGTCCCACAGTCCAAAGACTTGCACATTAGGTCAATCGGCCGTTCCAAATTGCCTGTACCTGTGAGTACGTTGTCGGTGGTTGTGAGTGTATTGGCCCTGTGATGGTCTGGCAAGCTGTTTAGGGTGTACCCCACTTTCGCCCATTTTTTGGATTAAGTGGTTGACGGTTTGGAAAAATGAGTGAGTGAATGAATGAGTGAGGAGTCTTGGCTGTTTGCACCTTTGGAGAGTCTTCAGGATGAAGAAATCTTAATTACGGATGTTCCATAACATTAATGTTTTTGTACGCCTAAAAACTAGCATTTTTGTTTACTATAGTCATAGGGCAAAATCCATAATGTGCACTTCATTAATGAATGAAAAAGAGTAATTATTTTTCAATTCTTCTAAATAAATATTTCAGGATGCAATGTTATACCAGAAGAATCCACTTGAAGGTGGCAACAAAATCTATAAAAATACAGCCAGCCATGTTTTATCCTGTGCAGGTTTTATATTACATTATACATGGTTTATATATTGATATCGATATGCCTTAAAATAAATTAAAAACACACCTTTATAGTTTATAACAGTAATCAGTAATAATGTACAAACACTAACACTCACCAGGATAATAAACCCATCAAACAACAAACAAAAAACAAACAAACACACATGATTTTCATTGCAGAAAGTAATATTAGGACAATAATGAACCAGAATAACTGTGCAACCATAAGACCTCATATAATCTCTTCCAATCCCTCCTGTTAAGCACAAGAAAAATCCCTGAATTTCTAAACCCCCCTTATATAGGACAAAAGTTCAAGGACCTAATAAATATACACAGGATTCCAGTTTGTTGCATTTATCTGTGTCCTGTTTGATTCCCTGCCAAAGAGACAAATCACAAATTCTGTACACAGCAAAGTCCAATGTTTCCCAGCCTGCTTAAGACCAACATTGAAGAAAACGTATGTTTGCGAAAATGAACCACGCCAAGCATAAAATGATTATTCTGTAGTTAATGAATAAAGGTTTATATATAACATTATAACTGGGTAAAGTATTTAAGTTAAGTAATTTTGGCAAACACTTCTACTGTTCAACTTTAACCGGCACAGAACGTGTTCTCTCACATAAAGACTGATGATGTGTCATTTTAGTATAACAGTAAGTAAAAAAAAAAAGGAAACTATTTAAATGAAAGTGCATGAAAGTTCATTCGGCAGCCCCAGCCGTGCCTGGAGACCTGGTGTCTACGCTGCTACTTGACACACAGCATTGTCTGACTGTATGAAAGTCTATCTTTTGGCATAGCCGTAAAATTACTCGCTAACCAGAACGCTGTAAATCCAAGAAGGCAGCTGCAAGTCAGAGTTAATTCAGGTTTCCATAAATCCTTGCAGATGACATAGATGAGAAACACATGTGAGTGGAAAAGGAGACGGGTCTCTGTGTGGAACTGATAAAAAGTGGAAAAAGAAAAAGGCTGACTTAAAAAAGGAAAGAACACACAGCACTCCTACTGCAGGAGAAAAACTGCTCTGGATTATTAAATGAGGGTTAAAGTGCATAAATTCATCACATTTTGAATGTACACCCAGCATCCATAATGTTTACTGAACACCCATTTTCTGCCCTAATTTTATTCATATCCAATTGCCACTCATCAAGTGTTGCCTTCCCTAAAACATGACCACCACCAACTAGGGAGGGGCGTAAGAACCCTTGTGTCACCCCCCCTCTGTGACAATGCTGCCACCCGCCCCTTAATGAACTGCGTATTTGGAGGAAAACTAACACCCTCGGAGGGAAAGCGCTATCTGCCCCCTTGTACGAATGAGCTCACAGACGCCCATGATAGGCTGGTGATCGCTGTGAGTGGCAGTAATGTGAGTGTATGCCATCACTCCCTCCCGTGAGAACTCAGCCAATTAGCTTCCATGGACTC
This sequence comes from Neosilurus mollespiculum, assembly GCA_030014195.1. Taxonomy (NCBI): domain Eukaryota; kingdom Metazoa; phylum Chordata; class Actinopteri; order Siluriformes; family Plotosidae; genus Neosilurus; species Neosilurus mollespiculum. The sequence goes on along the minus strand of JAQMYF010000013.1, from coordinate 21,316,075 downwards.
CCAGTCACGGATGGCTGTGGCATCAACCTGGATTCGCACTTACAATCTCCGGGTTGATAGTCACGCACCTTGTCGATGCGTCACTCGAGAGCCACAGGAAATGTTGATAAATAGAGCTGTGTTCACCTTCAGTAAATTACACTTTAGTCCAGCACAGGATCGAACCCACAGGTGTTCACATCAAGTTCTGGAATTCTGGTGTCCAGCACAGCTTGCCAATTTGTCTATTTAAATACACCCATTAAATCTAGCAATTAACAAGAAGTGTTTAAGAAGTTACAAGTTTTGGAACTTGCTGTTTCAAATTGCCCATAGGTGTGAGTGTGACGGCGAATGGTTGTGTGTTAACCCTGCGATGGTCGAGTGAGCTGTTCAGGGCGTACACTGCCTTTGCCCAGAATCAGCTGAGATTACTACCACTACTACTACTACTACTAATAATAATAATAATAGGAATAAGCAGTTCGACAAATGAGTGAGTAACTGTAATACAGCAGGAAAGATTAGAGGAATCTTACTGCACACGCAACATGGACCATAAGCATGGCCACCGAGCCAGTGATGCACCTGGTTAATTGATTTGCTCTAGTTAATTTGTCCGTCTTCATAAATGGTTTATGATCCAACTGGGTTTTTGGTTTTGGAAAAAAGATAAAATGAGTTCCCTGTAGCCTTTCTCAATACCTTTCATCAGAATTACACATTCCCCAAGCGCATCTAAGTATTATTTTCACAGTAGCAGTGAATAGAACTGTATTAGACTATGTGTGATTGTGGGACACATGCTGATGTTTTGATTGGTTAAAATTCTACACGATTGACAGTGGGGAAAGGTCATACTGCTGGGTGGACAGAGGCACATGTGTGTCTGAGACCCTGCCCAGGGGACTTGAAGGGAACTGACAGGATTGAAACTCACAGCCTCTGGATCATGAGCCCAGCACCATAACCATTACACCACCAGCCCAAGATCAGAACCTAATCCATTTACTAGCACTGGCGAGCCCCAAAATTAATTCGATTCACAGCTTTCTTCATAAAGCCACATCCTGTATTGGCTGCATGATGGAAAAAGTAACAGAATGCAGGACAACCAGACATTCAGTCAAATAAGGACAACAGGGAAGCACACTATGGGATTAGCTTGTTTTCCTGGTCTAGGGATCAGTAGAATAATTTGATTTATTCATCTTCACTACTCAACTCATCCTGACGACGGCAGATCAGAAGGTGAGGACACACCCTGGATGGGACATCAGTCCTTTGTTGGGAATATACATATTTAAACAATCATTCGCACCTAAGAAAAAAATTAGCATAGCCAATCCGATAAATGGCATGTTTTCACAAGGTTAGAGGAAACCCACATGGACATGGATAAAATGTCCACTGACAGTAACCCCAGCTCGGGGGCTGTGAGAAGACTGTGGTGACATTCTTTATAAAATATATCAAGGTGTACATTAGAAGGGGCAGTACAGTGGTGTAGTGGTTAGCACATTTGCCTCTCAGCAAGAAGGTCCTGGGTTTGAGTCCCATGCTCGCATTTCTATGTGGAGTCTGAATGTTCTCCCCGTGCTTGCATGGGCTTCCTCCAACTGCTCTGATTGCCTCCCACAGTCCAGCATGTGCAAATTAGGCTAACTGTTTTTTCCTAGGTGTTGTGTGTGTGTGTGTGTGTGCTGGCCCTGCAACGGTCTGGAAAGTTGTTCAGGGCATACCCTGCCTTCAACCCGTGTAGGCAGAGATAGGCTCCAGCCTCCCCACAACCGTTTTTACTTAAAAAAAAAATAATAATAAAAAAAAGCCATTTACTAAAACAGATGTTGATGAAACCATGTGATTCTTCTCCAGTGTTGTTTGAAACACGTTTTGCAGCACTGTTATATTTAAGACAATCTATATGTATGTATTCTTGATTTCCAATATACACTTTACAACACCTTTTAAAGAAAAACATCATGAGGTGTCACACTGGTGTAGTTATCACTGATGCCTCGAACCAAAAAACTGACCGAAGCATTTCTGTGTGGGGTTTGTTCTTCCCGTGTCTGTGTGGGTTCCTGTCGGGTCCTTTGGTTTCCTCTCACAATCCAAATCCAGACGTGCGAATTAGGTCATCTGGCTACTCTAATTTGCACATAGGTGTGAATGTGAGTGTGAATTTCTGTCTGTCTCTCTGTAAACTGGTGACTTGTTCAGGGTGTACCCTACCTCTCTCGATATAGAAGTGTAATGAATAACATCTGGGTGAAGGTTGTGCTTGTGGTACATTTACAGTACTTCAGCCAAGGTGTACTGATTTGTGCTGTGATTTAAACATATTGTGCATTTTGACATTTAATAACTCAAACATTTACATTCATCCACCAAACCGCTTAATCCTTCTAGAGCCAACCTCAACCAACTCTGGGTGATGCAGTATGATGTGCATGACCCACTATACCCTGAACAGCACGCCAAACGATTACAGGGCCAGCAGACACACAACCATTCACAGTCACACTCACATCTAGGGGCAATTTGGAACAGACAATTAGCCTAACGTGCATGTCTTTGGAGTGTGGGGGGAAAAAAACTGGAGTACCAGGAGAAAACCTACCTGAGGGAGAACATGAGAACTTGCCGAGACGGGAGTCGAACCCAGGATCTTCTTGCTGTGAGACAGACAAACCTAACATCCACTCCACCACCATGCTGTCACACAGGTAGTGTAAAAGTATGATGTCACGTGATTAGGAGGAACTGATGCAGGTGTACTTACCTGAGATTGATGATGTCACATTTTAAGTTCAGAAGCTATGAATGGAGAAGTGACCAGTGTGTGTGTGTGTGTGTGTGTGTGACACACTAATCTCACCTGTTTAAAGTCTGCCACGAAAGTGATGAGAGTGCCATCAGCCTGTCGGTACTCCAGAGTGATGGAGTCTCGGTCACTGTCCGCCTCCAGGAGCTCATCGGTGATCCGGCCATCAGCGAGTCGAACCCTCACCTTCAGCTCGGAGCACAAACCTGCACTGAGCACTAACACCCACACGAACGAGACGACTCCAACTGACCCCGGCGACACAAGCAACCGCAACAACATCCCAAAACCAGGAGAACCCGCGCACTCAGAACGCACAGCGCACAGAGACGAGCCAAGGAACCGAGTCCGAGTCAACCGGCGGTGAACCGACTCGCCTCATTCCACCAAGATCACACACGCATACACACCCTTACAAACCTCACTGGGGGGTTTTAAGTTCTTCATCCATGTTTTTACGACGGAGTGCCACTTTTATACAAGGAACCATTCGGTTTCCAGACAACGGCAACCGACCTACAAAGTTATAAACTTCCCTCTTGAGAATAATCTCGGAGTTTGACTCAGTGAGTCGCGAACCAGAACCGGCTGAACACCCCACACGCTGCTTTCCCGAGTGAGTGGCAACCCACACTAACGGCGCTTCTCACACACACACTCACTTCACTTCTACTTTCTGAAGCCTCCTCCTCCTCCTCCTCCTCCTCCTCCTGATCCTCCTCGCTGTAGTTAGCTTTAACTCTCCGTCCCAGAGCCGTCACTTCCTCCAGCGAGCCAAAGTGCAACTCCACACTTCAAAGCTCCCAAACTGCAGCTCTTAAAGGCGCAGTGCAACGAATAATCCTCACTCAGGAAGGACATGCACTTTTAAAAACTCTGTTTGATCTTATCTGAAAGAGCTCTTATAATAAAAAGTAATGCCTAATTTGTAGGACTAGCTTATATCCAAACATTCATTCATTTTCGAAGCCGTTTAATCCTAAATTAGGGTTTCGAGGTGCCTGGCCATCTTAGCCGACTCTAGGCGAGGGCGGGGTACACCCTGGACAACTCGCCAGACCGTTGCAGGGCCAACACACACACACAACCATTCACACTCACACTCACACCTAGGGGCGATTTGGAACAGCCGAATAGCCTACTGTGCTTGTTTTTGGACTGTAGGAGGAAACTGGACTACCCGGACGAAACCCACGTAAGCTCTCGGAGAGCATGCAAACTCCACACAGAAACGGCCAAGCCCGGGAATCGAATCCAGGCCTTCTTGCTGTGAGGCGGACATGCTAACCACCGCACCATCGTGCCGCCTGGAATACCTTATATACAAACATTCATTCATTCATCTTCGAAGCCGTTTAATCCTAAATTAGGGTTTCGAGGTGCCTGGCCATCTTAGCCGACTCTGGGCGAGGGCGGGGTACACCCTGGACAACTCGCCAGACCGTTGCAGGGCCAACACACACACACAACCATTCACACTCACACTCACACCTAGGGGCGATTTGGAACAGCCGAATAGCCTACTGTGCTTGTTTTTGGACTGTATGAGGAAACTGGACTACCCGGACGAAACCCACGCAAGCACGCGGAGAACATGCAAACTCCACACAGACACGGTCAAGCCCGGGAATCGAATCCAGGCCTTCTTGCTGTATGGCGGACATGCCTAAATCCAAACTGTTAGTACATAAGATTCCCTCACTCTCTTATTTCCTGGACCATTTAATCCTTCTATTAGAGTTGCTGGGATGCTGAAGCCAATCTCAGCCGACACGGGGCAAAGTAGGGTACACCCTGAATAGCTCACCAGACCACTGCAGGGCAATGCACACATACAACCATTCACACTTACACCCACACCTAGGGTCAATTTGGAACAGTCAATTAGCCAAATGTGCATGTCTTTGGACTGTGGGAGAAAACCGGAGTACCCAGAAGAAACCCATGCAGGCACAGGGAGAACATACAAACTCCACACCGAAACTCCCGAGCCCGGGACTCAAACCCTGTACCTTCTTGTGAGGCAGACGTGCAAGCCAATATGCCACCATCCCACCCTAGAAGCATGCTGTTATAGAAAAATAATAATGACAGGATAAAGTGAAGCGCCACCATGCTATGCACAGCTATTACCCTTACATGAATCCTAAAAATCCATTTAAAATCGGATTCAAGTTTGATCTGAATGAAATTTCGTCATGTGGACAGCTTTACTGGCTGTATTTCATTCCTGATTGAGAATGTATTTAATTTTGCAGACCTCAGGTAATGTTAGAAAACATTAGCCATGTAGTTAATGCTTGATCTTGTTGCCTTCTGCACCTGTAGCTTTAGGTGCCTGTTAAATGCACCTTTGCATAGTCATGAATTCATAACTATTTACAGGAATTATGACGGGAGGCTTGTGCATGCTTATAGAGTGAATAAACCAGCTATGCAGGATTGTGCACAAGTCACATGTTACTTCGACTGTACATTTAAGGCATAAAAACATCTCTCCCCTGTCAATCACAGTGACTAATTATGGGTGTCTAAAAGGTCATGTATGTGGGAGAGGGTAAATAGCTCTTTCCTCTTGATGTGTTATACTGTACTATGAAGCACAGCAGCAGTTTGGAAAGTTTGGCTCCTTACTGTCTCAAAGGAAGCAAGTGTTAGTCTCATCCTACCGGGTTTGGAGGGTGTCATGTGATAGAGGTGGGTGGGGCACAACCAAGCCTAAATCTTTGGGAAAATTTGAAGACATTTGTTAACAATTACTGTGATGGCGTGGCGAGCTGTCCAGGGTGGACTCTGCCCTCTCCCAGAGGGGGGCACCAGCCTCCCTGCGACCCTAATTAGTATTAAGCGGTTCAGAAAATGAACGAATGATGAATGTTAGCAATTACACTTTTGCTAATAAATGTTACATGGTACAAAAGATATTTAGTATAATCCATATTTCACTGGAGACTTTTTGAATGACTGGTGGAGCAAACAGACGCGTTCACTGACCTTTCGTGTGGCACCAACTGGCATATATAATATTAGATCTTTGTTGTTGTAGAATAGGGCCTAACGTTAGGTTACGTTATGTTACCTGAATGATGTGTTTCCGCTAATGCTACTAATAACATTACTACTGTCATGACATTGGCTACTATGTCAGTGGAGAAATTCGAATTTAAGAAACTTACCTCTTCCGAGGCTTCGGACACACGCATGCTCTGTCTATCTTACAGACGAAGTTAAATTTCTAATTATCTAATTAGATCCAGCATTAGACCTATTTTATAGTTCCTATCTATGTATATGTAATGTCTATTGTAATATTACTTAACTTTAGTACAATTTCTGTAAGCTCTTAAATGCCTAGTAATAATAACATGAACATTATATAGCTCACGGGAAGGTAATAACTTACTAGGACTGAACACTCAATCATGGACTGTGGACAGACAAACACATACACAATTTCCTGCGGAACCAAAATTGGCACGTCACAGTACCTATGTGTGTGTGTGTGTGTGTGTGTGTGTGTGTGTGTGTAAATAATTTTAATGGTCTTGTGTATCAGGAAAACTTTTCAAACCACTGAGACTGATGACACTGAGTGACAAATTTTTTGGTCGTAAATTATAACATGAATGTGAAATAGTCTCTTCATGCCGTCTGCCAACACTGGTAATTAAATTGTCTCCATTGCTTTATTTTTTATTACATCCCTAAGGGGGCATCTGACAACATGAGAAATTGAGAAAGTGCCACGCATCAAGCACAACATCTGGAAATGTTTACGTTGATCAAAGTGACACATTAAAAAATATCGAATTGCTTCAGAATGAGAAGACGCACCTCATTCATTGCTTCCAAATGCTCCTCTTTCCAGGTGCATGGTTTCTTGCTGGGTGGCCCAGGTAGGATAGGCCACCATGAAGAAGACTGCTCAGGAGTTGGAGAGTGTGGAGGAGGGCTGTAATGGAGGAGAAAGAGCAAACACACAGGCTCTGAGTGTCATCAAGTGGTGTCATGTGGCCCAGTTCTCTGGTCAGTGCAAGTGAGGAAGGGGTCGGGTAAACATTTTTCCCTTTGTGCTGTGTTGAAGCAAAAATATTTGCAGCTGGGATGGGAGTGAAACATCAGCTGGGTTATTTTTCACATGTAATTCTTTCTTTTTCCTTTCCTGTTTTTCTTTTTATATAAGGAAATAAAGGGATGTTAAATATTACATGTCATATAATTATATTGCACAGTCCTCAGTGTCCATAGAACACTGTAGTGTGTATTCTGTCCTGTCTCTCTTTTGTCACATTGCTTGCATTATGTTTATGATTAACCTGGCACTCAAGTAATACAGTTATCACACAATTTCACACACACACACACACACACACACACACACACACACACACACACACACACTTACTACACTTGTCAAGATGTTTCAATGACATATTTTTTAATTATCCATTTTGTGTAAAAGGCAAAATAAAAAATAAAGAGAGTGTTAACATTTTTAGTTTCCAATTTAATGGCTTAGAAAAAAATAATAATACTACCCGGTGCTACCCCTCCCTCCACCCCTCTACCATGAGGTCCAGGAACAAGTTGGAAAAAAAAACACCTAATGTTCCTATCCTAGTGGGAATGTTTAGTGCACATCATGATATAAAAACATGCCCCCCAACACACACAACCTCTCATAACCTCACCCCTCCACCAGTTCACCACACACACACACACACACACACACACACACACACACACACACACACACACACACACACACATCCTAATGTTAATTTGCAGCCTCAAGCCATCTCTCCTATACTGCAGCATAGTGTTTAAACCACTAAAACACTTCTATAGTCATAAAAGAGCCAAGTTACTGGTCTGTGGTGGAACAAAAAAGTGGCCCTTTGACACCATCTGTGTTTCAGAACTGTCTCTCTGCTGCAGTTGCTAGGCACAATCACATGGACGCCTGCTTTTCCATTCTATGATTTATTCATATCATTTTTCTGTTGTTATAGTTTAATTAAGGCATAATGCATATGATTCAAGGAGCCTAACTCAGTTCTTTTTGAGCAAAGGTGGGGTACACCCTGAACAGCTCACCAGTCCATCACTGGGCCAACACATGCAACCATTCGCACTCACACCCACAGATAGAGGCAATTTGGAACAGCAAATTGGCCTAGTGTGCATGTTTTTGGACAGGGGGAGGAAATCAGAGTACCTGGAGGAAACCCACACAGACACATAGAACATAGAAACTCCACATAGAAATGCCCCAATTAATCCCAAAACATTCTCACTGTGAGGCAACATGACTAACCACTAACCCACCGATCCTTCTCAAGGTGAGGACAGTGACCAGAATAATTCCACTAGACAGGACATATAACAGAATGCAATGGCTCTTTTAATGAAGTTTTTCAGATTTAATTCATTTTCCCAATATTTTTTAAACTGTCCTTTTTAGTCAGTTCAAATGATTTTTCAAAAGAACAAGACATGCAGTCCAAAGCGCATCTCATTCCAGAACGACTGTTAACAGCTGCACGCGGTTCTATTTTCATGTATTATTTGTATATAGTGGATAAGGAAGTTCTAAATGTTCACTGTAAGCATTGTGAGTTTGAACCACAATATAATAATGTCAACATTTTAAATGGGACTTGCATTGACAAGTCCTGTCCCCATTCGGTGTTTTCGTTCCTTAATAATCAGCAGGAAATCATAAGTGTTTGTGGAGCTCAATTTCACTGAAACAGGTGACAGTGTAATAGCTTTATAAAAGCTCTTTTCTTTTTATCTCTGGCAGCTCGACATATTTGTCTGTCAGTGGCTCCAAAAGGGCTAAGGCTCTTTTCAAAAGCAGACGTGAATACTGATATGATGTGATAAATATGAGTTTAAGAACTTTTGGCAGAATGCTCAAATGTCTGGGGGAAAAAAATAACTACCACAGCTAAAAAAAAAAGTTTTACTCAACACCATAGCTGACCAGATCATTCAACAAATAATGAAGGGGAGAGGGCTTTGTCAGATGACATGTATCATGCAGCCATTCAGACACTGTGATGTTTCAAGACACTAACATAACATTAGAGTCTGTACTATTATCCACCTTGTCTTTGCCAATTTCTACTCATGCTATTGCTGCAATAGCTAAAGGAGATCATTTCCGACATGGAAGAAAAATGAAAACTTCCCTTCAGTACGGAATTCCTACTCTGCAGCAAAGTTAACAAAATAGCAAAAAAAACCAAAGTAGCTTCTCTTTTACTTTTAAATGCAATATATTAACTAATGTGCAGAGATAATCGATTGATTAATCTGTAATAATAAAGGGTTTACTGATACAAAAAGAAAAATATATTTATTACACTTAGCTGCCTATATTTTTGATAACAATCAACGAATCAATGGGCCAGCTGAGGTCTCATGGTTAGAGCAGCAGCTTTGGGACAGAACGTTCGCTGGTTCAATTACCGAAACCAGCGGGAGAAATGTGTGACAGCAGGGTGAGTGGGCTGCAACTCCCTTCCTTCCTTGCTCCCTTCCTCCACATTCATGGCTGAAGTGCCCTTGAGCAAAGTACCTAATCCCCAACTGCTCCGAGTGTGTGTGCTCACTGTTTACGTGTGTGTGCTCACTTTGGATGGGTTAAATACAGAGGCAATAATTTTCCCTTGCGGGATAAATACAGTATAGGAAAAAAAACAAAAAAACAATGCGTACACTGATTTTTCACCAATCTGTTGTGCAAACACAAATAGACGATGACGTGATTTCAAGCTCTGACTTCTCAATCCTGAGGTTACTCAAATGACCTTTTCTGACTTATTTGGCATTTATGAGCTTAAAGAAACCCACAATTAACTCACATTGCTCTGATTGAAAGGAACACGTAATGTGTTCCCTCCCACACAGAGATTATAACCAGGTTTGCTCTTTAAGACTGCTGGCCACATTGCTGAATTTTTGAACTCTTAAAGTCTGAATTTTTTGGTAAACACTTTTCTGTAGTATAGATTTAGAAAAACATTATTAGCTCCCACAATTGTTTTATAGGCCTACATTTTTGAAAAATCATACATTACACTGAGGTGTGAACGAGCCTGTCATGGACTGAAGATGAATGAATTTTTATCATGACAGCATGGCTATAAACAGATACTCGAGTCTAAAGGGAAGGCGGGAGCTCATCTTAGCCGACTCAGGGTAATGGTGGTGTATGGCTCTGACACACAAACATCTATTCACACCTAGGGGCAATCTATCCATCTATCCATTTGCCAAACTACTTAATCCTACTAGGGTCGTGGATAGGATGTAGCCTCTCTCAATTGACTCTGGGTACACCCTAAACTGCTCACCAGTCCATTGCAGGGCTACCACCCTCACAACCATTCACACTCACACCCAGGGGCAATCAAGAATATCATCGCTCCTACAGCACGGTGGTGTATTGGTAGGTTTTCCACACAGCAAGGAGTTCCTGGAGTCAATTCTTGGCTCAATGATGATGTTTTAGTGTGGAGTTTGCATGTTCTCCCCATGCTTGCATGGGTTCCCTCTTTGTACTCTGGTTTCCTCCCACAGTCCAAGGACATGCACATTAGGCTAACTAGGGGTTATAAATTTCCCCTAGGTGTGAGTGTAAATGGTTGTGTGTGTATATGTTGGCTGCTCAGGGTGTACACCACCTTCATCAAGAGTTAGCTGATCCTAGAAGGATTAAGTGGCTCAGCAAATGAATGAATGAGTGAACAACATTAGTCTTATTTCTTTAATAAAACTATAAAAGCAAGTATAACCAGGTCTCCACTCCGGGTACGCACCTAAACACGCATCCTTGTCAACCAGTCAGCATTTGCCTGAAGACCTACTGATGAAACCAATAAAGCCACAGCACAGTATTCCAATACACATTAATTCAGAAGAATAAACCAGGTCTGAGTATTGACCTATGGTGTCTTTAAATTGCATAAATGAACATGAAGTGAAGCAAAACTTTCGCACCTTGCTTAAATGAAATGGCACATGGGTATTGATTGAGTTTCAGCTGAGTGCCATAGTGGAAAAAGTTTATTAGCCAATTCTGTTTTCAGTGTATGCTTCACCCAGGTCAAAGTGAACTAACCAGCCTTAAAGAAGAAAGTGTGTTTAGCACACATGGAGACCTCAGCCTGTTCTACCGAAAAGAAAAAGACAGTTCTAAACCAAGCACATTTGTGAACCAGGTATTTTATTACTTCCCGTTGACTCAGTTCAGTAGAATAGTTGAGAAGAATAAAGATCTAACTGGAAAAATCCTTCCTCTACACTATGATATCTGGGGAAATGATTTAACTTAAACATCATGAGGCTTCTTACTTCAAACAATGTGCTCTGTTAGGCAAGAGCTTTAATCACTCTTCCAGAAAGAAGATGAAGGGAAAAATACAATGTGAGAGTGGGCGTGCACTATTTAGATGTAAAAAATGAATCCAAGCTTGTGCTGTATAAGTAATGGAAATATCTGTAGTGTGAGTGCTGAGTAGTTGCTCAAGTCTGCGGTATCCAGGCTGGCGGGAGGAACATCCTCTTACACGTGCGTTTCTGTCAGAGCACTTTACTCTCCTGGAGCACAGGCACAAATGGAGGACAGGATTCAGAGATGACAAAGCACCAAACAATTAAACTTCATCAAAATATTTGGTAAGGTGATTCCATCAAAGTGATGGGGTGATTGGGAGATTCCATGATTTCATTTCAGTTATTTTTGCATATTTTTTGCACACTACTTATAAGAATATAAGAATCATTTAATTATTTAGTATTTTAATATTTAATAATATGAATATTATTAATATTGGTTGCTATTTTGGGATAAAAGACTTTATTTTTCAGTTAAAATATTAACTTTTTTATAACGGTTGGAAAGTCACCGGCTGATTCTTGGTATTTTGGAATGAGCCAACTAATTCCATCATTATGATTGAATAAGTTGCATGCTTGACAGTCACATGCAAATGTCCCTTATTCTCTCCATCCACCCAGAGAAAGCTAGAGAGTAAATGGTTGAATGTTCCATGACATTTATTCCTCGCAAAAAGCTGATAAAGTCACTTTGGTGGAAAAAAGCCTAATTTTGTGGAGGAAGAAGCTCCTTATCATCAAATATTTTATTCCCATATTGTGTTACTTTTCTAGGGATTTGTCTAGAAATGAATCGGAAATGGAATTAACAGAATACCATGCTAACTGGTTAGCAGCAGAGCCCTGTTCCTCACAATAAACCAATAAAATCACGCTCAGTGAGAAAAAAAGTCATTACCTTGAATGTTCAATATTTGGTTGCTTTTCATGGAATTTGTCGAGAATGAATCATAAACAGCATTAGCAGCACTTCTGGCTAAGTCAAACACGCTATGATGTGCTTTTCATTGGACACCCTCATCAGGCCATACCACACTGACAACTTACTCACAGCTAGCAAAGGAAAGATAAAGATAGAGATAAAGTGATGTTTATTGTCAACTGTTGCATGAACAATGAAAATCAGTTTAGCAGCTCTCTGTTTAGCAGCAATTATATAAAAAAGTGCACAAAAGAAAACTAAAGAACTACACTAAGCTAAATATGTGCATTACCTACATACACATATATACACATACCCACATGTACACATATAGACACATATACATACATATGTCCTGTATATACAAACACATATACATCTATCAACATATTCGCAAATGTACAGACATCTACATCTATCCACATATTTATACATTTACAGACATGTACATCTATCACACATATTCACACATACACACACAGAAGGGTCCATGATATGTAAAAGATGCATGGTATACACAGAGGTAGAGCTTTTTAAGGTGCTTGATGCTATAATGTTATATGATGTTTGAGACCATGTTTGAGACTAAATGAGTATCGCACATAAACATGAGTATTGCACTTAAAGAGTAATATTGCACTGTCCAGGAAGATGTTTTGAATTATGGATATTCAGTCAGTGTGTTTGATGGGTGTGGTGGTGCTTGTGGGTAAAAGCTGTTCTTGAGTCTATTAGTTTTTGTTTTTAGTGTCCTGTACCTTTTTCCGGAGGGGAGAGGGGAGAAAAGGGTGTGTCAAGGGTGTGTGGGGTCTGTGATAATTCCACTGGCTCTCCTCTGAAGTCTGCCAGTTCAAATGTCACTGAGGAGGGGGTAGTGTAGTTTAAGATTTAATGCCTTAAAGTGAGACAAGACAAGTCTCTTGAAACATTTGGTGATGATGGGGGTTAGGGCAACAAGGCGATAGTCGTTCAGGCAGCTCACTGTGCTCTGTTGCACTGGAACAATGGTGGCTGTCTTAAGGCAGGTGGGAACCATACATTGCAGTAGCGAGAGGTTAAAGATCGTGGTTAAAACCCCTGCAAGTTGATCTGCGCATGCTTTAAGTACCCTTCCTGTTACTCTGTCTGGACCAGTAACTTTCCTTGCATTGGGCTCTGATCTGGTGCTGCTGCAGCTGGATGGGGTCATCGCCCCTCTTTGGAAGAGCAGGGCAGGTGTGAGCCTCTCCATTGTGTTGGTTGAAGTGGGCAAAGAACTGGTTCAGTGTGTTTGGGAGGGTGCTCTCAAAGGAGTCCGCTGATTTGTATGTGTTATGGTAACCAGTGAGTGTCTTGATCCTTTCCACATATTCCTGGTGATGTTCTTGTCAAAGTGCTCCTCAATGAGTTGTTTATATTTGCACTTAGCTTTTTTGATACCTCTTCACAGGGCCCGAAGTTTCTGGTACGGGAACACTTTAACAGTCTTTGTTGTGGTCACATTCTCAGTACAGTAATTTATGTATGAGAACACAGCTGATGTGTGACCCTCCAGGTCTGTCTCCCCTGCGAATATTCCCCAGTCTGTAGAGTCAAAATAATCCTGTAGAGCTGTGGTGGCTTTCTCAGTCCACACCTGGACTGTCTTAATTACTGGTCTTTGGCTACAGGTTTTAGGTTTATAAGCAGGAATCAGGGATAGAGAGAGATGATCTGAGAGTCCGAGATGTGGCTGGGAGGGGGGGGGGGGGAGCGCACGACTTTATAGGCATCTGGAATGTTGATGTAGACCAGTTTTTTTTTCCCTCATCGGAAAACTCACATTTGTGTAGAATCTGGGCAGGGCAGATTTAAGGTTTGCATAATTAAAGTCTCCTGCCACAATTATAACACAGTCTGGCTGTGCCCCTAGCTGTTTTTTAATGTAGTGTTGTAGCAATCCCATGGCTAGCTTAGCATTAGCTTTGGGCAGCACATAAACTGCGGTTATAACTACAGATGTAAGCTCTCTTGGCAGGTAGAAAGGTCCACACTGTACCATCAAATACTCTATATTCAGACAGCATTGAATATCTTTGATTATGGTGTTGGAACACCAGCTGTTGCTAATGTAAACACACAGACCTCCTCTGCATTTCTTACCAGACATTCTGATTCTATAAGATAGCACAATAATAACAACTACAACAATAGTCATTGTGGCAACAACATCAACTGTTATCCTTTTTCAAGAATTACATTAACAAACACAACTGCACCCAGAAAAACAACCACAGCACCACCAATCACTACCATAACAACCACAACAACAAAAACAATCACACATACATCAACAACAGTGACATATACATTAGTAATGATAGCAACCACGGGCAGCAATGGCCTAGAGAATGGCAGGAAAAATGCATGGTGGGATTGGTAGTGAGCAGCGCCTTTCCCTTCCTCGACCATCAGGCCCTGTGTGCGTGTGTGTGTGTGTTTGTGTGTTTGGATGGATTAAATGCAGAGCTTAATTCCCTAGTGGGATTAATACACTATATATATATATATATATATGTGTA
>JAQMYF010000013.1:21277339-21292827 GCA_030014195.1 Neosilurus mollespiculum | reverse complement strand
TTTTATTAGGTCTAGCCAACACTGTGAAAAATCACGCTCACCAGACCATCACAGGACTAAAAAACAAACAACCATATAGCCAGAATGTCAGAATAGCCAGTTAACTTATGTGCATGTCTTTGGACTGTGAGAGGAAACCAGAGTACCCAGAGGAAATTCACACAAAAATGGGAGAACATGCAAACTCCACACAGAAACGCCCAAGCTCGGGATTCAACCCCAGGACCTTCTTGGTGTGAGGCGGACCTGCTAACCACAGTGCCGCCATGACACCCAAACCTTAACGTATTAATGATTATACATGTGTTATTATAACTGATTATTGTAGAACATTCACCAAACAGGTCAGCTCTATAACAACCTATTAATAAAATTAATTAATATCTTCAGACCAACTGGATTTGAGAATTCATCAACTTCAGGGTGTAACATGCTAAATGTATTTTATTTTGTATTTTCAGATAGTTTAAGGTTCTAGATTGATGAAAGAAAAAAATCTGGTCTCATTTCCTAATTTTTTTTTTTATTAGGAACCTTAGAATAAATATTTTAGGAAGTAGCCAGCTAAGGAACCCTTAAGGAACAGTTTTATAAGAATGTCTACTTATTTGGTATACCAATAGATATATTTATTAGTTTACAAAAAAAGAAGTTAACTGAATGGAATGTAGCAGTTAAAGATTTATTTACTGAATTGAGTTTAAATGATATTAAAGGACACTGAGTTTAATGAGGAGCCAGGAATGTAGCAGTAAGCTGTAAACAGAGATAAACCAAATATCTGAAGAAATTTATGACTAAGATATAAGCTTTCCTCTCATTAATCAGCGAGATGTTTGGCTAGTATACGGGATGTTTTGACAAGTTACAAAGCACAGGGTCATACTCTGTCTACATGAGAAGACGCAGAGGGACAAGGTCTTCTAAGGTCAGATGGAGAACTTTTGGCCCTCCCCACTGGATCCCTTGCACATTTGTTCCAACTTTCGACACACTGTCTAGACCATCTAGTCCTTTTTTGAGTGCTATGGGAACACTTGTGCTAGAGTTGAAATGTACAGATTTCCAGAGAGTGGAGGCCTGCAGGTGTTCCATTCAAAGAGACTGTTCAAGATGTGAGACAATCCTGTCTTCTAATAGGTCAAAAGGATTTTGTTTTGTCATTAAAAAAAGAATGTCCCCTCAAGCCTCTGCTTTGTACCTCACACCTCAAATGAATCAAATGTCTGTGTGAGTATTTATTTGCTCACTCACAGTCCGTCTGTAAGTGAGATGTGCAGGCCATGCGTGTGAGTGCAAAGTTTCTGCTATTAACAAGCTTTTGTTCACAGATCGCTAAATGAAGGGGACTTATTTTAATGAAAACCCATCATAGATGATCCCTCTGACACAAAAAGCACCATTGTGTTTGAATAAAAGGACCAAAAGAAAGGTCAGAGTCATCACGAGTGCAGCAAAAATCATTTAGCATGTACCTACTGGAAATAATAAGTAAGACGATAAAAGCCAGAAATCGTTTGGAGATCAGTTGTCATTCATAAAAGGAAATTAAGAGGAATATTTGGTTTGAAGAGATCCAGCTGGGGAGGACTGAGAATCTAGAGAGAAGTTGAGCAGGATTCATCCCACACAATGACCCCAAGCTCTGACCTGCTCTTAGAAAAGACATTATCAATAAGAAGACTAAGAAAGTTCTCAGACCCAGAACGAGTACCAGGGTTTTGGTGGTGTCCCTAATTAGGAAAGGAAAAACATCCCAGGGTGTGGGGTTAAAGGAAAATAATCCATGATGACATGGTGTGACACGGCCCAATGATTTGTTTCCTTTCACCAAAGACACATTTGGCACAGTGCTCTAATGGTTAGCACATCCACCTCACAGCAAAAAGTGATTGGCTTAAGCTGAGTGCTGAGCGACCGTGATTCTGTGTGCAGTTTGCATGTTCTCCATATGTTTGAATGGGTTTCCTCCAGGTGCTCAAGTCTCTTCCCACAGTCCAAAGACATCCTTTTTAGGCTAAATAGATATGAGTTTTGTAATGTCCTGAAAAGCCTATAGTGTAAGTCTGTTCGTTCCTCCGTCCTTCTGGTGTATGTGTACACATGGGAACCCTGCATTATTCTTTAAAAATTTTATGTCTCAAAAATGGAAAAATGTAAGAACATTTTTCTGGGAGAGAGTAATATAGATAACAAGAGGCGTATAATATTCAGGTCACGTAATGTGATGTTATCGTTAATGACGTGAGATAAATAAACAACTAATTATATACTTGTGTTACTGAAATGTTCTGTAAACCTACAGTTTCTAATTGGCGTACTTTACATGTTGAGGCTAAGATTGCGTGTTTGGTTACCTCATTTTTATTCTCTTCTGTAAACAATGTATTTCATTTACTAACCCACTTAATCCTAATTAGGGTCGTGCCAACGGTGTAAACCCTGAACAGCTCGCCAGGCCATTACAGGGCCAACACACATACAACCATTCACACTCATGCTCACACGTGGGGTGATTTGGAACAGCAAATTAGCCTACTGTGCATTTTTTGGACTGTGGGAGGAAACAGGAGTACCTGGAGGAAACCATTCAAGCGCGGGAAGAACATGCAAACTCGTTAACCGAACCCAGGCCTTCATGCTGTGAGGTGAATGTGCTGACAACTGCACCACCATGCTGCCCCGTCTATAAACAATTATTAAAATAAATGAATCTTGATATACGTAGGATACGTGTATGGGGTTTGAGAGTTCCCACCAAAAACTTGTTTCCCTAACATGGGAAATCATATGGGAGCTCTGCTTTTAGGCAGTGCCTAAATCTCTATATTACGTGAATGTGAGTATGAATGACTTTGTGCTTGTATTGGCCCTGCCATGGTCTGGCAAACTGTCAGGGTGTACCCTGCCTTTGACCGGAGTCAGCTGGGACAAGCTCCAGCCTTCTTCTGTGCCTAATCAAGAATAAAATGGTTCAGAAAATGAAATGATTGTGATGCTTTTTTTTTTAAACCATTTGTAGTTACTATTAAATGCAGTGAAATATCTAGGAGACACAGTAGGTCCTTATATCACTTACTTTACTGCAGCTACACAGTCATCTTTTCACCAGTTTACCCCCTCTTTCTTGAAGTTTAAAGACAAAAAGATCTCAGTATGCTCTATCTTGAAGACTGACACTTTGAAAACTTACTGGCTGTTACAAATACTGTGAAGATTCCTAATAAGAAATAAACATCTGCTTACAGAATGCGCCACATTTTCAACAGTTTTTTTAATGAGTAACAACACATTTTAATCTTTTCACATTATTTCGTATTTGTATTATCATCCACCGTACAAATCTCTGTACATAATGAAGTCAGCTGATGACCTGAATGTACTGAATGACCAGGCTACCCAGTCAATGGACTTTTTCTTCCCTGATGACATGGATATATAATATAATAGTGAAAGAGAGTTCTGGGAGCATGAGGAATCATTTTTACACATGAACTGGCACCAGAGTCCTGACCTTAAACCTACTGAAAGTCTTTGTGATGTGCTGGAAAAGACTTTATGGAGTGGTTCAATTTTCCCTTCATGAAGTCAAGATGCTAGTGAAAAATTAACCCAACTCTGGATGGAAATAAATGTTGTGATGTCACTTAAGTTTGTTGAAAACTATGCCAACGAAATATAAGAATGCGCAAGTTGTTTAGTTTTTTGTGGCCGGACAGTGTATATTAGAATGAGCAGATGAATACTCACTTACTTACTAACTTACTCACTCACTGCAGACCTACTTAATCCTACTACTATGGTCGCGAGAAGGCTAGAGTCTATCTCAGCCGGCACTGGGCAAAGGTGGGGTACATCCTTGATTGCTTGCCAGACCACTGCAGGGCCAACACATACACAACCATTCACACACACTCTTACACCTAGGGGCAATTTGGAACAGCCAATTAACCTAATGTCTTTGGACTGTGGGAGGAAACCGGAGTACCCAGAGAAAACCAATGCAAGCATGGGGACAACAGGCAAACTCCACACAGAAATGGCCAGGTACAGGACTCGAACCCAGGAAGTTCTTGCTGCGAGGCAGTCGTTTTAACCACTATGCTACAATGCCACCCTATGAACAGATAAATATAAATGTAAAATCATTTCTATGGAAGTTGTCAGAGCTGTGTTGTTATACTGACAAATCACTGCTCTAGCAGATTTGGTAAACATTTTGTCGATAAGAATAATGTACAACAGCTCGTTGGCTTTGTTTTTGAGCAATTCCACTTCTGCTTTCAGTTTGACTCCTCCATTTGCTCAGTAGTATATTTGCACTGTATATAGTGAGGCTGTAAGATTGGATTGGTTTCAATTTACATTCCAGTGAACTTTCACAGATAACATGTTGGTCAGATAAGCTGTGATAAGAGACTAGAAAAAGGGTTAGCAGGATCAGATTACCAAACAGCCCATATCTCCTGCACACTGTGGTCAGAGCATACGACTAAAATACACACAGTTATCAATTCCTTTAATGAGTTAAGAGCAAATAAGATCTGAATTGATATGAGGCTAATACATTGTCGTAAATACTTCGGCCTCTTTTCGGAAACAGTGTATGTGTGTGTTTGTGTGTGTGTGTGTGTGTGTGTGTGGGTAACTGAAGAAATGATCAAAAGTGAATTTAAAAAATAATGCATATTAAGATATAGTAAATGTGTCTTATATTCAGAAATCACCTGGTATGATGGTCCTGGAGAAATGTTGCCACCCTGTGGAACACAAGATTACAGCCTTTACTATCCAACAGCACAAATTTAAAAATACTGCAATTCATCCCTCATCCTTATTTAATAAACTGATTCACTTCTTTCACTCTTTGTATTGTTTTCCATTACGTAATGGTATTGTTGCTCACTGTACCAGCGGAAAAGTTCCTTATTCTCATCACCTCACACCTCATAAAGTGTATAAACACTGTATTACTTGTATAAGCAGTTATTACACTGCAGGATATCTGTCAGCTGAACATCAGGTGGCTGGCAATGAATCTTGGCATGCTTTAGTGGTAACTCTGATCATAATAACGGCTTAGCCAGTGTAAAATAAAACAAAACCGCTTCATTCCACTGATATTTTTTATATGAGAGGTAGTGGGTTAAGGCACAGTTTATGAGCATATTTTTGCACAATACTGATGTTAGGCCAGTATGTTCCAATGTTGTACCAATGTTTACCGATCTTTACTGGTCTTTACCAGTGTTGTACCAATATTTACTAATCTTTACCAATGTATCTATCTTTACCAATGGTGTACTGATCTTTACCGATGTTTCAAATATTATGAACATGCTGAAAAGTTTTTCAAGGATCGGGACCAACATGGGAGTCATGTGAGCCTACTTTTAGTGAAAAACTCTAACCCTGCAAATTAACTACCTGATCTACTGCTCCTCGACTGAAAATGCTGATAGAGTGAGAGTGGAGCATTGTGATTTCACCACAGTGGGTCTACAGTAGGGATCCCTTTCTATCTCATAAGGTACAATGGAAATTAATGTAACCCTAGGCCTCATTATTGTATGTCAAAGCACCTTTGGGGTCAAAAAGCACAGAATCGGGGGCACCGGAACTCTGTGGTTGTAACAGTATTGGATGCTATCTCTCCCTGGCAGCCTCAAATCTTTGGTGGCGGTTGTCTTCAACAATGGTGGAGGCTGCTCAGGTTATTGCCTGCCAGTGCATTCTGTCACCAGCTTGTAGCCTCTAGTCCTCTGGGCTGTATGTTGCACAGCTGAAGGCCCTCCTCAGTGTTGTCCTTGTAAGCAGTGTGTACTTACCTTATTCTGTACTGCCCTGTGACAAGTAGTGTACTCTTTTAAGGACAGTAATATACTTTATTTTCTGAGGTACACAGGGACACACAAATTTAAGGTTACCCAATATCTTCACACAAGTCAGTTTAAGAATCTAATAAACTTCTCTTTTTTCTTATTATGGTTTTAAACAATCATTATGTCTTATGTAAATGCGCAGGGTGTACACATCACTATTGTAAACCATATGTTAAACATCACACCGTGTCCCAGTCATTCTTCAGGCAGTGGCCTGTCTTTACTTTGTACAGTCTCCAGTAATAACACAAAATGATCCACATGATGCATCTTTCATTGCAACACTAATTCTTTTCAGCAAGCTCATGCTCTGTAATAAGTAGTTTTTTCTATAAGTGAGGGTTTTACAGGTCCACATACAGCCAGGAGCTAAGAAAAAAGTTTCAGCACCATGCTCACTATAGAGCTCTTTAGTTAGCTTATTCAGTTATAATTTGAAGTTTTAATAAATAAATAAATAAATAGATAGATAGATAGATAGATAGATAGATAGATAGATTAATTAATTAATTTAGATATACTATACATACTATATAACTATATATAACTTATTTTCAGCACTCAGCCCCTTGTCTGAGAACTAGTATGCATTAATACACAAAAATCTCAAACACAGTATCACAAAAGTCATAAAATATCTCAACAAGCTGATGTCAGAGACTGGTAGACAATTAAGTAAAACACCTACAAGAAGTTATTTTTAATAAAAGTGATTAGTGCTATCTTCTGATATCAAGGTTGTACTTACTTTCCCCCACAAAAGATTATTACTTTATAATTAATTTATAAGTAATGTATTAAACAAGCAGAAATGTTTGCTTGTTCAATATGTAACAAATATGTTTAAAAAAAAAACAAAAAAAAACAAAACTATTTCCATGAGTACATGTGAATATTCTTACTAGATTTTAAAGACTATACAAAATAATACACCTAGCATATCATCATTACAATTAATTGACTCAATTGAATTGATTTAATTAATTGAATTGATGCAAGTGATAGCTGTGATTATAAAACAAAACAAACAAACAAACAAACTAACACCTTCTGGCCAAATTAGAGAACAGGTATATGGCTAACATGAAAAGAAATGTTTATGCATTCATCCATGTTCAATATTACTTATCTATTACAGGTGTCATGAATGAGCTGTAGCCAGTCCCACCCAGCACTGGCAAAGAGACAGAAAGAGAGACAGAGAGACAAACACCCATTCCCACTCCCATTCACACCTATGGACATCTTAAAGTTGCTAGTTGACCTAATCCGCATGCTAGTTGACTAGCATGACCACATGTCTTTCAACTGTTTGCGGAAGCCGTTAACATAAACATCCCAAAAGGATCTTAAATTCTCCAAGAGTGTAATATTAGACTCCTTAACACTCATTCCTTTTTGCTTTGTTTACCCTCTCTTTCTCTTCACTCTCACTTTAGTTTAGCTGTGAGTGCTGCCAGTTGCTATAAAATCAGACGTTTGTGTACTTGTGATGTCATCGTGTGATGTATCTGAGCTGGCATATCACATATCCATACAAATGTTATTTTGAATTGCTCAAAACACTACTGTCAAATGCACTGACTGCACTTTTTTAATGAAAACCCTAGATACCATAGTTTTACATTATTTCTCAATTAATTTGATTTGAATTTTGGAAAACGCTGTCACAAGTATCTTATTGTTATTGGTGCCTGGAATAGCTATAGGTTTTACTTGGTTCATTAAATTCCTTCGCCACTTTTTTCTTTTGGATATAAAACCTAAACTGTGGAGCAAAACATCAGCAAATTGGGGGTTGTGTTCTTAACAATACTCTATAATTTTGCATCCATAGCTCACATGAAATAGTAGCTATTATTGAATAAATTCACCATTTTCAAAAGCTCCACACTTTTGAACTGTTTGATGAAAAATCATAAAACTTAGTATACCGGTTTCACTCCTCACAAAGAACAATATTGTCTTGTGGACCTTTATTGGATTTTGAGCTATTTTGCATAATTATGTTTTTTTTTTTTGTTTTGTTTTTTTTGTTTTTTTTTTGCAAAATTTACATCTTCTCAATGTCTGGGCTAATTTGAATCTTGAGTCTATTCTAAACTTAAATTGCAAATCCACTTGTTGGCGAACACTGACGAACTTTGAATTCACAACACTGACAACAAATGGTAAAATAAGTTATTTTATTGACATTTATCTGTGTTCATACCATCAAGCACTGAAAATGGTTCCACAGCACTTCTGTTTTAAAAATCATTGAAAAATATTTAGTGAGGGCATTGGCAATTAGCAATGTGTAGTAAAATGTATGTTACCATCTTATGTATAGTTACGAGGAGCACAATGCTAGGATGCAGAGATAGTCGTTATCAATCGAATATAATGTTTATCAGTGTTAACATCAAACTAAATGTTTTAAACTGCAGTAGACTATTTTTAAAGCTATTTGGCAGGTTGTATGGCACAGGGCATCGCCCAAATTGCACAGCTTGTGTACTGGTTTAGTCTATTTTGTGTGATTTCATGCTTTTTGCTTCTTTTCATCTTGCTGGTTTATTTATTGTTATTAGTTTAATTCCTGTATATAAGTATAATCTGCCCCTTTTTAAATTAAATTAATTAGAATGATTCACTGGGGCAGGTCAATAAACGCTGAGTAGGTTCCAGTTATTTCAGCTGTGTGAGATTTTTTCTGCCATTTTGTAACCATGATTATTTTGTGTCATTGTGACTAGATTTAATTGGCTAGGCTTTCATATTGACCCTTGAACCACTGTTTATTTCCTTTTTGTGTATATAGCATTTTGGGACTTTTTTTGGTACACTGTAAATATCTATACTGGGATTTATTTTGCTCTTAAGGAGAATAAGAGTTTCCCCTCTTTCAACATTACCACCTGAGCTGTAGAACTCCATGTACAAAAGAGACGTCTGGTTGCACCCCATCACATTTGGGTGGCAGCGGTGGGATCCAGTGAACAGCAGGGATGCACAGGGGAGAGCAAAAGTTCAAGACGGATCAGCTGAGGTATTAGAAGTACCAGAGGATAAGGAAGCAAAACCAGGCCTGTGACAACTGATGGGAGCAAGAGACCCAACAACAGGACCACCGATTCAAGGCTCTGCAACACCAGTTTAGCCAGCTGCAGACATACATGGCCATACAGTGCTTACAGTCTAGAGGACTACTGGCATTAGATCTCCCCAGGGCCTCTGCTGCTAACATCTCAGGCAGAGTGCCTCCAGGAGTCAGCGTACCCTCAAATCTAGTGACTGTGTCTTCATACCACAGCCCATACCCACCTCATGCCTCACAGATGTCCCCTTTTGTTGAGGATGAAGACATTGAACACTAATTTTGAAAGGATTGCTTTGGCCAGTCATTGGCCTACAAAAACGTAGGCTTTACATTTGGTGTTTGGTGAGGCCTGTGTGACCTATGTAACCTTGGGCATTAGAGATCCCGAGGACTATGTGAAGGTAAAAAGGGATATCATGACTAAATTTGAAATTAACAATTAGATTTACTGGCAGAGGTTCTTGAGGGTGCTCAAGTGTGTGAGCAAAAGGCTCAACTGCAGGACCTCTTTGAAAACCCATGAGAGCTGCCCAAGGAGACGATCATGGAGCTAATCATCATGGAGCTGTTCCTCAGGATGGTAAACCTAGAGCTATGCATTTGGATTAAAAAGCATACCACTCAACCAGCTTGACATACAGCAGAACTGGTGGAAACCTATATTGCCAAAAGCCGGTGAAGAAAAGCCTTTCAGCTAGGCTGAGTTGAACCCGGCAAAAAAAGGGATTATGGACTAAGCAGGGATAGCTGCTGAGGGGCATGTGGTAAAGTGGGTGGTACCCAGAGTGCAGGCCCTATGACTAACAACTCCAAAGGCAAACCTTTAAGTTCAGACCTAAGGTCATCTGACAAAGCTGTGGACTGCCTGGACATATTATGCCGAATGCCCCCTAGGCCACTTTAGTAACTCTTAAGTTCTGTCGTGTCCCTTCCCCCTCTAGCCACAATCCTTTAAGGAGCAATGGCACTGATTTCACAGTCCCGGTGAAGATTAGGGGTAAGACGTGGAAAGCACTTGTAGATTCAGAAAGCAGCGAGACTATCATGCAGTGCAAATATATAGGTATACTGCAGGCCCCACATTTATTCATGGGGATGTGAGTGAGCATGATGCTGCCAACATCACAGTTAAATTAGTGGGGCAGGCTTATCTTCTCTGTGTTGGAGAGCTTGAAGAAGCTCCACATCCTGTTATTATAGGACAAGACATCCGAGTTTTAGCTGATCTTCTGTAAGGGCAAGGCATAGCAAGCTAACCTGTCTCAGGGCTGGGGTGAGTTGCCATTGCTAGTGGGGAAGGTGAGGAAGTTCAAAGACAAGTGTAAATGTAGCAAGGTCACAGGCACTTGTGTAGGATCCTCAGTGAGGAAACAGTTGGTGACTTCGAGGCCCTAGAATAGGCTGACCCATTGCTAAAACCCCTGTTTGATAAGGCTAAATCAGCTAATGAGGCTACTATATGCAAAGCCAGGGAAAGAGAGTGGTATATAGTGAGAGAGAGAAAGCTGTTCCGTGTCAGTGAGGAAGGCAAGCAGCTAGTGGTCCCATGCTCACTGAGAGACTTGAAGATAGGACAAAATGTACCCTGGACCGGACATTTAGGGCAACAAAAGAATCTGGACCACATAGCTAGCAGGTTATACTGGCCAGGCATCTATCAAAACATTATAGACTATTGTAAGTCATGCCCTGAGTGTCAGTTAACATCCCCAGCTGGCTGAGGCACTAAGGCCCCTTTAGTGAAGCTTCTCATAGTAAACATCCCCTTTACTCGTATTGCCATGGACATTGTTGGACCCCTTGAGAGGAGCAGAACTGGGCACCGCTACATCTTGGTGGTGTGTGACTATGTTATGAGGTACCCGAAGGCGTTTTCTCTCAAGAACATAAAAGCAGGCAGAAATGCAGGAAGCAGGCCAGGTCAGTGAACATTGTGAGATATGTGCTCCGCATGAGGAATAAATTGGAGCACTGTACCACTCTAGCTCACAAAAAATATTGCCAAGGCATAGACACACCAGAAGGCTTGGTAAAATCGGAGTGAAGCAGGTCAAAAGGTGAAGTTGTTGTTGCTTTCATCGGACAGCAACCTACTTGCCAAGTGGCAAGCCCCATTAAAGATTTTGCAGAAGATGGGTCCCATCACCTATGAGGTCCACATGCCAGAGTGTTGAAAGCCTCAACACGTCCTCCATGTCAACCTGAAGCAATTGGTTCCTTGGGATGAGGCATCCGGCAACCAGCTCTGAACTGCAAAGTGTGGGACAAGTAGGAGCTCCAGGAGCAGTACTTCCCTGTGGCCCAGGGGAAGTCAGTGCAGCCAGGTATGCATCCCCAAGGGCATTTTCTGAGAGGAGCCAGGAAGAACCAGTCTGACCTTTTCCTTGCATGAACTGTAACTTAAATTGATGCAAAATTGTCATTGTACGGCCTTTGGGCTATGCTCTAACTAAATAAAGACTGAAAAGTTGCCACGCGAAAAGTCATCAAAGTAATGTGTCAATCAAATTGAAGTGGTGACATATATGTATTTTTTACATTAAATACTCATGAGCTTCAAAACTGCTCTCCAGACCAACACAGAGTGGTTTCACCAACCTGCTGTCCAGACCAACACAAACTGGTTTCACCAACCTGTTTAATTGATGAATTGAAAGATGCATACAAAAATTAACCACAAGCTGAAGAATTTGCTACATGTCCTATTTATTATGCACTTGAACCAACATCAATAATCACTGCATATCTAAAAAAAATTATCCACAGTGACAACAGCTTATTGACAGTATTGCACCTATAGGCCCTTTGGTGTATGCTTGAAATACATTGTGAAGAAAAACATTCCATGTGAGAAAACATCAGAGCTATGAGACCTATGTCAATTAAACTGCAGTGTTTACAAAATCTGCTTCTGAGCTGCTTGTCAGATCAACACAAAACTTGGTATGTCAAACCCTTCTACTGACCTCTGTGTCATTTACAGGCCTGCACGGAATTGGCTTATTGATGCTTGGACCCTGGAATTGCTGCATACAGTTATATTGTGAAGTATTTTAATGACTGCAATGAAATTCAAGGGTAGACAGGTAGGGAGAATAGGGAAATGTCAGCAGTGGCTCATGCTGGGTACAGTAATTGCAGCCAGAATGAAGTCTGGGTATTTTATAGGTTATTAGCAAGAACCCCTGTGGGAGTTAGTTCTCAGTTAGGGCCAATATTCTTAAGCCTAATTTCACCTCAAGCAAGAGCAAGACATGAGCAAGACAAGCAGGCGTTGTAAGAGTATGTACTTTACACTGCCTCCATTTCTGAAACATAATTTAAAATGGAATAGCAGGTTTGTGCCCTACTTAAAACTGCAGTAGTGTGTGAAATGACAGTTTAGACACAAAGCTGCAGGATTGAAAGAAATTTGTAAATTTCAGTAACTCTGTAGCTTGCACACTGCATTTAGTAAAAAGTTAATTTTATAGTATAGTAATTCTTTTACGTCTGTTTATCTTTAGTAGTAGATATAGAGTGAGAAATAAACCAGTGTACCATGCTTATTATGGTGACCACTAAGTTGCTCAGTACCGCAGTGTGAACTGTGTCTATAATAAACTTGAATCTGTCAACTCATTATATATAGATAAGCTAGCAGACATGTCCGAAAGACAATTCTTGTTTATTCACTATAAATAGACCTGTAATGCTGTAATATTCCAATTATACAATCTTAATATGCCTAATGTGGGATATACAAAAAATATATATTTTTTAATGTTTTATTGGGTGAATTAGCCTATAACAGTGGTCACCAACCCTGTTCCTGGAGATCTACATTTCTGCAGGTTTTTAACTTTAACCAAAATTTAGGATACCTAAAATGTCCAACATTAGATGAATTCACCCAAATAAGTGAAAAAGAACTGAGTGACAAACTATGTAGCTAATTAAACAGTGTGTATATTACACACATGTATATATGTATATATATATATATATATATATATATATATATATATATATATATGTGTTTATTAAGGAATCATTTGTTTTATTTTACATAATGGAAAATGATGAATCAAGTGAAGTCTAAAAATAGGCTTCCATCTTGTTTCTACAGCCATACAACACTTGTAAATACTGTGTGGAATTCGCATGAGTATCATTTGCATGAGTCTTCATTACTGAGTATATGAACAAAACCACATATTAAATCAAGCAGAATTGATGAAAGAGGTCATTAAGTTAACAATAAACTTTATTGTGCTCCCAAGAGTAGTCATTAAAAATAAAAATCTTTATTACAGAACGTAATGTAGGGGAAAACAGATGTCGAGGACAGTTTACAGTTTGGATGTTAAACAAGTACAGGACAATCTAAAATATAAATCACACGCTTCAAACTCATGTATCATAATGAGAAAGTTCATGCATTACTTAATGCATTTTTCTTGATTCTTTTTTAATCCTCACTCTCTCTGATCATTGAAAGGAAACACAGTTTTGGATTCTATTCTGCAATCATGTTTAAAATGAATTAAACATACATGAGAAATCCATACATATTGTTCAGTGTTATTACACAGTTTATATGAATCAGTAAATATGAAACATATTACAGCAAATTGTGCTCATTGTTGCAGTTATTAAGAAGCTTTTTTTTAATATGTGTATGTCAGTTTTCATTCTGGCCTTGTGTGTTACATTAACAAGGAACTTTATACAATATCATAAATGTTATTTTTATATTTCTTACAGATATCCCAGTGCAACATTGCTACACTAAAAGAATTAAGACCGCACGAAATAGGAAGAGGAGGAAAACCTAGCAGACCAACAGGCTCTAGCAGTCTGTTTGTTTACAGCTATGTACTGTATGTTAAGGGAAACCTTGTCCCGGTTCCATAAGCCTGAGCAGTTCAGATGTTTCTTTGGATTCAGCACAGTGAGAAACCATCTTGAACTCCACTTCAGCTTCATGGAAGACCAATGAATGGAACACCTTATCAATGCCTTAGACTGGTTTTCTTTGGAAGCGGGCCAGAAAGCAAGATTCCTGAGGAAAGAAAAAATGGTGACAGACTAAAACACTTCATAGCAACATTTTTTAACGACTGGCACAATAGACTACAGCCAGTCCTTGGGAAAAGGAGGCAAGCTTGATGAAGTGTTAGTATAGCTCAAGCAGAGAAGTAGAACCAGCTACATGCACTCTTAAAACAGATTAGTTAACATTTGAACTATTTTTTTAAGTTAAAATTTGCATTAGTAAGAGTGACCAACAAAACCATAAACTTTACTGTTAAGTTAGTTGTTTGAAATTTTTACAACTAATCATACGTTAGTTAACCAACAAGTAAAAAGTTGTGGTTGGTTTTAGTAACAAAATTAGTTACCATGGGTTCACATGTTCATCCAAGCACGCAAAGCAGGCACTACCAGGCTTTGTTTACCAAATCACACACTGGGTAGACTAATTATCATACTGTCTAGCCATCGCATTGCTAGTGAGTCTGAGGACTTTCATGAAATTTTATATTCAAGTTGCGCAATTTACTTATGTTACACAACACCATGCACTTACAAATTCTACCAACGGTCATAATATTTTTAAAATCCAGTGAATCTGTATAGCACATTTCTTGTTACAGTGTGCAACGAGATCTCACTCACTGCGTTATGCAGCATTATACAGCGTTATGCAGCGACAGGACTTTACTAAAACCTTCATCCATAAAATTATCTAATTGTACAGTATGTCAGCATAAACCACTGAATAAGTTAATGTGACTATTTCATATTAGTTTATTAAATGTGAGCTAATTTGAATTAGTTCAGATAACTAAGTTATTGTTTGCCACTATATTAACATACATGATAAGTCAAATATAACTATTTTATTAGTCATTTCAACTAATCTGTTTTAAGAGTGTGGAAGATAAAAAGAGTTGATCAGTATAAGTAAGCTTGTTCACTTTGTCACAGCATTAAGTTGCTTATCATTAATATTATATAATATATAATACATATTTTTCCTCTTATATCATCATTTGAAATGTGGCACTCAAAAGCAGTATGCTATCACAAAGTGAAATTTAATTTAATAGTACATGATGAGCATATTGAGTGCTGCTTGCCTACAAGCTTGGCTAGAGAGAAAGTTTATAGCACTCAGCACACAAATCTACTTACACAGTATCACTGAGTTCACCCCAAATCTATTTCTTCTTTCCTCCTAATGACATATTTTCAGTTTTTTTCTTCTGTGCCTCATTGAAAAAACAAAACAAAACAAAACAAAACAAAACAAAGCGAAACAAAACACACTTTTATGTTAGCACGTGCTGAGCAATATGGTATCAGGAAACTAACCAGCACTTTCTTAGGAGGAGCAACCAGAAGATCACGTATTCTTGTAAGCAAAGGTTAAGTATATATTATTTTCAGTGCAACCCTGAGATCAGCATAGCAAGTTGCTTGTATTGCGGTAATTTGTCTCTTGCTGGCGTGAACACTACACCAATCTAAATAAATAA
>JAQMYF010000013.1:21251395-21272050 GCA_030014195.1 Neosilurus mollespiculum | reverse complement strand
ATATATATATATAAAACAGATTTATATTCATGAACCCAATAAGCAAAAATTTTACAGTATATAGCCTTCAACCTGGGTTAAAATCCTCTTACCAGCCAGCGTTTGAGAGTAATGGGGTTCATGTTGAACTCCTTTACCAAGCCTAAGTCATGGTACATATATTCCAAGCAACTGAGCATCTGAAGCACAAAGCAAAATCAAACCACTATCAAATTGGTCAACGCAATGCTGCACAGTGACAAAGAAATCTCGCCACATCTAAATGTAGTATTTACATTCCTCAAAGGCAAACTTACTTCATTATGCTCCCAGTGCCAGACATCAAAGGTCGGTTTCTTCAGTGCTTCAATAGTCTCCTGGGAGAGTGTGTACTGAGGGAAAAGAAAATACATGGTATGATGATGTTTTTTTTTTTTTACTCCAAAACTCATTCAAAACATTTGGTTAAAAGCACCTTTGGATAGCTGGGCACATCACGCCTGGGAATCAATTTCTTTCCATCATCCGAGAAGTTGTACTTACAAGGACAATTCACTCTAATGAAAAACAAGGTTGTGTCATGAAATGAATAGCTGTTGATTCACAAATATTTGAGTTAACTGAATAGATTTCATGATTGTAATAATTTGATTTGCGCTCCAATTGCTTACCGTCCTCCTCCTCTTGAAGTCATCTCATCTCTCAGCTTCTTTAAGTCGTTTTTGCACTTTTCAATCTCCACAACCTTCAGACCCTCCACTAGAGGGGAAAAAGAGCAAAACTAGGTTAGAAATATCACAAACCCCTACATCATACTCTTAAAGCTCATACGCAGAA
Source organism: Neosilurus mollespiculum (assembly GCA_030014195.1). NCBI lineage: Eukaryota > Metazoa > Chordata > Actinopteri > Siluriformes > Plotosidae > Neosilurus > Neosilurus mollespiculum. The sequence continues at coordinate 21,271,234 of JAQMYF010000013.1, read as the reverse complement.
ATTAATCTGAATCAAACACATACGCTCCACTCTCTTCTCCAACATAGCCAGTCTGTTGGTCACTTCAGTTTTCAGTTCATTGATCTTAAAGGCCCTAAAGAAAAGAAACACAATGTTTCAGACACACAGCCCAAAAAATATCAGTGCACTGCATCTGAAATGCGAAAGAGTGCCATTTCAGTCCCTGGGAAAACAAACACTGGCTTTACCTGCTGAATTGTTCTGCTACTTGCGATAACACGTTCTGAAACATGTCTTCTTTCTCTGCACAGGGAAGCGTACAGACTGTAAATCACATGCTAACCTAAAATATCTGTAAAAATATCGACTGAGGAAACAGTCATCAGTCATCATAAATGTCACTAGTAAAGAAAGGAAGAGTCCTAACAGTGTTGGGAAGTACTATGTGTTTACTATATGTTACCTCCCAGCTGACCGGTGGATAGAGGAACAACTTTATATAGGGATCTGGACGGGAAAAAAGTATGAAAAATAATTAGTTATCAGAAGGATAAACTGTACTTGCTTTACAAAGTAGTCCTGTGAAAGAATAAAGTATATCCCACTGAAATTGTTTTTTTTTTCAACATATTTGAACAAGCAAACCTTTCACCCTCTTTACTACAATGCCTACAAATAAAGGAGATATACTTCAACTAAAGCACAAGTAGACACAGATAGTATTTCAATCATTTATTCAGCAAAAACATTATTAGATGTACTATGTAACTATGTACTCTGTGGTAAAATTAAGTTTTTCCTGTTGAAAGCATTCCTTGATATGATGCAGAATTCATAGTTGAATCAAGTTGCCCAGTCCCTGAGTACACACACATATACAGTGAGCACACAAACACCCACACACACACACACTCAGAGCAGTGGGCTGCCACACACATTGGGGGCGTCTGGAGAGCAGTTGGGGGTTAGGTGCCTTGCTCAAGGGCACTTCAGCCATGAATGTGGAGGAAGGGAAGGTGCAGCTCATTCCCCCATCGCCACAGATTTCTTTCCTGCTGGTTCGGGAATTGAACCGGCGACCTTTCGGTTCCAAAGGCGCTTCTCTAACCATTAGGCCACGTCGGTCCCCATATCAATAAAGACTAAGGTAGAGACTTCTTTGTGCATCAAAGTGAGAGTTTGCTCTGGGGTATTTAAAATCTATGCCACTTCTACATGATTTTCCTTACAGTGGTATATTTATTTCAAACAAGTAAGAGATCTTTTTAAAACCCTTTACAGGCTCATATGTGTTGACAGTCTTTTTTGGGAAGACACAGGTAAGCTCTTTAGATTTTGGCATGACGACACCACACTCTTCAATAGCAAAGAAAACACCTGATTATTTTTATGGAGTCTAAGTCAAGTCTAATTTTATGGACTTGAATTGTAAGGGTTTGAATTGTGTTTACTTTTTTATGTGATTGATTCATCTTATTTTCATTAATTTATTTACATTATAAAAACAGTCCTGCATCAAAGAGTGTAAAATATTTGCTTGTTAAAGTACGGTAATGTACAAAAGATTTTAGCATTCTATTTTTTAAAGTATAAACTTTGCTATAGATTTTTTTTTTAATTTTATGACTTGTACATTATCAAAGTTTTTCAAAACATTTTTTATTTTTAAACATCGGTCTGCCAGCAAAAAACTAAATGTTATACACAAAGTTTTTGTATGTCACTAAAGAAAGCTGCATTTTATGTAAAAGACACATTTTCAGACAAAACCATAATGAAGGCTGCTGGGTTTTGCATGCAAGTAAGAGGTAAGGGTGAACTGCTGCTGGTTCTGCAAGAATAAAAATACTGTGTTTTATAAATGTATATGCATGTGCCTAAAACTTTTGCACAGTACTGTGTGTTGAAAAAAAAAATCTAAAAGTTCCATGAGTTTCACTGCATGATGATTAATGTGGTAAATAAATGAATTACTTGGGGGAGTTGGTGGGCATGGTGGGATCTATGGATACCAGTGCTCCCTCAGGGTCCACCAACATTACAGCTGTGGTCCTGTAGAAAGAGATTAGACCCACATTGTTTTTAGTCCTAAACAGTACACATTTAGCACACCAAAGCCACCAATAGGCTCCATTAAAATGCAGATTAAATCAATCAATCAATCAATCAATCAATCAATCACATGGAGTCGTTAAATGCCTATTCCACCTATTTTTTCCAGTTAAACCTCTACATTCTTAAACATTTTACCATTAATACTTTACCAGTACCTACATTCCCAAACTGTAAATCATAATCTATAAGTAATTAAGTATGTTTGGAAAATTGTAGTAGAATCTGCATCATAAGGAATGGAAACAAAAGTCATTCTATAGCAGTTCATTATTTATGATCAGTGAGTGTTTTGACAAATTTTTGCTCTATTTTAGAAGATAAAAATCATCATAAATTATTTTATAATCAAAATAAGTTATAAACGTTTCAATAATTAATTATAAATTTATAATTAATTATAAATCAAGAATTTTAAAGAATTACAGTCAGATGAAATGTATAGAGTTATATAATATGAGATATGCAGAAAATCACATGCATTTAAAGCTTAAACCCAAAGATTCTGCTGTAGCTTATGGGTTTACATGTTATGTTTTTGTAATACTAACACAATGTACTAACCTGGAGATGTTGGAAGAGGAACACAGAAGCTCTTTAATGTCACACGGACTGCAGTGACGACTGAACAACACCTAGATAATAGAAAAAAAAGCTGTGACTCAGCATGCACCATGCTACAACCTCATCAAATATCAAGGCACTGATTTAAACAGTATGATCATATACTGTGTAGGAAGACATAAGGTAATTAGTCAAATAAAAATATGCTTCATTAAGCTTATGAGTTTGTGTAGAGGATCGATAATAAATATCAGAGAAGATAAACAAGACAGTTTGTTTTAATTAGTGGCTCTAGCTTGGAGTAATAACCTACAGGTGTACAAGACAGCTCACTCAGCTCCAGTCTCCAGTACTTCCTAATCTAGAGTGGACACATGTCACATCCAGCTCCCATTTGGCCTTTCTGCAGCATGCGTTTCACAGAGAAGTAATCAGTGTGCACCTGATCATTGTTCATATCAGTTAAATTAGGTGTGTTTTAATTAGACTAGGTTGTGACTATTATTACACATGTACATATTATAGTACATAACGCTGCGATTGAGATGCCCCATGGATCAGTAGTATACATTGACCTCTTTCTCTTCATTACAATCATTTACTTTTCTTAAGGACTGTGCTCAGGGTAATGCACCTGAGAATTGCTGACAGCGATGGTGTAGGTTGAGAATGCTAGTAGCAGGTGTCCCTGTAGCCTATTATGCCATGAACACGTGTGTCGCAGGCCATCTTCAACTTTATTTTTAACCTCATCTCACTTCTATTCCTGCAAATTCTTTTAATTACTATTTCCACTCTCCTTTTACCTGAGGATAAATCATCTGCTCAGTGAACTGTTTATTAAAACCCTTCATATTTGGGACTCATTGATTGAACTGCATGTGTTGATATCTAAACAGGGCAAGCATATTTGTATTTCACAAACTGTCATTAAATTAATAAGAATGAGACTTCTGCTGTTTAAATAAATCTGACTTGAAAATAGATATTGTTACAAAGGAACCTTCCAGAAATATGAATGCAGACTGTTATCTGTAATAAACAAGCCAGATATAATGGTAATAAAAAAAAAGTTTAAAAAATCTCTTGGAACCCATCCTCCTGAATGACACTGAATGCGGGGATACATCATCCCAAATAGAGAAAGCATTAATGCACCAGCCGAGACTACATTAGAATCTAATTTAATGCTTGCTAGTCTTTGGTGATGCCCATAATTAAGAGAAGTTTTTATGCTTATTTAAAAAAATTATTTCAACCTTGAAATTGCTCGATTCTATTGGCAAATAATTTCAAAATTTTAAATTTACTTCGAATAAAAGTTATTAGTATGTTTTGAAATAGATTTAATTTTCTCAATGATCTGCTATAAAATCTCATTTTACTTTATTGAAGAAATTACTTTTGAAGATAGAAACAGCATTAATCATATTGTATCCTAATGATATTAGCCGAATTCAATCAATATTGATTTAAGAGATTATTATTTATTTTGTGAACATTGTGTAACTTTGCCTTTAAAAGAAATCACAGACAGTAATATAAAGAAATAAAAAGGCTGATGGTCTTATAAAATAACTCCATAAAATAACTCCATAAAATAGTATTTCACTACATGTCACATCACAGGGATGCACTACTGACCTTCTGTACTTTGCCATCCACATCCAGGTAGATGGTTTTGGGGGCGTAGGATGAAGAACTTGATCCCATACTGGCGGTGCAAGCTCACTTAGCTAGCAGGAGGAACCCTGAGAGCCCCTCTGGAAAAAGAAAAAAAAAACTTTCCCAAGTTCAGAACCACTGAGAAAGAAGCAAGAAGGAACCACTGAATCCTTATGAATGTAATAAAGTGATGAGGCCTAGAAGATCAGTCAGATAAGTTTTCCACTTGAATCGAGATTAAAACTGACGTCAGATTTATGTAAGAATTAAAAAAATTAGGTGTTTTTCATATTAGTGTATGCAAATGTACGGCTGTCAGAATAAAGCCCTGTTACTTGATGGTGCATGAAGAATTGAAGTTTGCGAATTAATTAGTACAATAAAAAAACAAACAAACGTATAAGTCTAAAAAAATTCTAAATGTATACTCATTCCAGCAAGTTCCTTAGCTTTTAAAATAAACCCAGTGTTTTTATTGTAAACCTTCTGCATGACTTTTTCTTTATATGATACTAAGCATTACCAGCAATATGAGTAGTACTAGTATACTATACAATGTGGACCGTACAATAAATGCTTCACATCACCACTCTATCGTCCTGTGTCTTTGTACAATCAGTTTAATTCATGTTCAGAACAATATCCTCATTAACTTACCTGAGGTGAACAAGCTGCTCTGTTCTCTTGAGGTGTATGCAGCCCCTTACTGTTCCAGGTGCTATGCATGGAGGAGAAAGTGAAAGGGGGAGATGTAGAGAGACATTGTAGGATTTTTAATGTAATTGCAGCTCTCCACCGTTGCCAGGGGACTGTTACTACCCAGAGAAAGTGGGCTGCTCTTATCTCACTTAGATATCTTCAGTTGTTATCACAATCACAAATATATTTATATATAGCTGTGTATGATGTCAACTTCAACAATTATGCTCAATGTATGCATATTGGCATGGAATAGAAATGACAGTTTTATGAATGTACCAGGGTTGTAATTAACTCATTTATAAAAATTATTTACTTTCAAATGAACAATATTATATATTATATTATATTATATATTATAATCTTTAACAATGCACAGTGTATCTATTTCACTAAGGTAAAATGGCTACAAGCAATATAATTGACTGCTAATTATATTTTTCTGGTGTATTAAAAGCTATTTTTTTTTATCCTGATAAAATATAAACTTAACAATATATGTAATTCTTTTTGCATACTTTATATGGAGTTTCAATCTACACACCAATGATCATACACCCACTATGTAGTGCATTAGAGAACCAGCTGGAACTGAACTGCATCATCATATAGCAGTTCCCCAAAACCCAAGAGGGACAGATGTTTTTGTCAGAATGGAATCAAAATAAGAAGACCTTATAGCATTTTAGCTCATTTAAGCCATTATCAGTGTATAAACAGATATGCCTCCAAAAACAACATATATGAGAGATCACAGCTATAAATGCATATTGCTGAATGTTTAACACCCTTGTGGGAATGAAAAGTGTCAGCAGTAAAGGCAAGAGTGAGCCTGCTCAACAGCACTGCTCTAATTAGCCTCCTCCCCAAGGGGGCACACCTCCATTCACCAGATTTACTTTGCTCCTCCCAAAACCATATACAGTGGGTATAGAAAACAATCACCCACCTTCTATTCACATTTTCTTTCTTTGCAGGCTGAATCGAAGGCACACACACACACACACACACACACACACACACACACACACACACACAAAACAAATGTTTTTCTGGCTGTATTCATTCCATCCAGGCCTCATCTGTGAATAGAAAACCAAGGAGAAAGTTGGGCAGGGAAACTACCAAGAGGCCTATGGCAACTTTGAAGCATTCATTTATTCATTTTTTGAACCATTTAATCCCAATTAGGGTCACGGGGAGGCTGGCACCCACCTCTGGGCAGAGTACACCCTGGAAAGCTCGCCAGGCCATCGCAGGGCAGAAACACGCTGACGGCAATGCAGCCTACTCTTGACGAACGTCAGCATTAGTTCTTTTACATGCCTCTCACCATGGACAGTGGGAGACATGGCCAGCCTTTGATAACCCAGTTAGCAGCACTGGGGGGACAGCAGTGACAACGCGATGACAGTGGGCCTTGAACCCCCAACCTTGGGATCAGTAATCCAGCACCCTACCACCACTGCCCCAACTTTGAAGCAGTAGGATGAATTTGTGGCAAAGAATGGTAATTGCTCCACATATGTGGTGCATATGGGAAGCTTGCAAAAAAAGTCAAGTCTTGACTGGTGTGTGTGTGTGTGTGAACTCTTGCTATTATATCTTTCATATGGCTGTTATAAGTTGCACAGAATAAATACAGCTGGAATTCCATACCCACTGTAGATCAGTCTGCTAACTTACAATGAGAGGGGAAAAAAAACCAGGATAGACCTCGGGTACCAGAAACCAATATGAATCAAACTGTTTTATTAAAAAAAAAGAAAATCCACTTTTGTATCCCAACAGATCCACCAAAACCACACAATGTAGAGAAGCCGGAAAAGCTTATGCAATCCACTATATTAGACATTCACACTTTGGTTAATCAAGGATGCGAGAGGCTGCAATTAATCAAGAGACAAAAGCGAGGCATCCAGTAGCATTTGAATGATAAGAGGTGTTCAGGTAGAGATCTGAGAGAAAGACATTGTCCTGATAATGGAGACTCAGATAGACTGGCTGCGTGTGACTCAGATGATGCCAGTAATATGAAAAACTCCTCTCATGGGCTCCTTTTATCTTCTCCTATCTCTGATCTATATCCTTGTCAATTTTTTAGCATCTACACCACATGAGAAAGGCTTGCAAATCCTTGTTCGAAGATTTACTGACTAAATGTAGACTGCCAACAGACATTGTTTGTATATCGTTAATGTTCATGTGCTCTTGTGATGTCATTAGCAAAGAAGAGGAAGGTGCTTCTGGATTTACATTCAGGTCAAAATTAATATTATCCTATAGATGCCAGCCGAAAAAGACGCCATGGTCATGCATTGTCAAAAAATGACTAACTAGTCGCGGAAGTAATTTATTCCTTACTAGCACTTTAATTTAAAAACATTCCACTTAAATATGACTATTTAAAAATAATCAGAAATCTATTATGTAAAATGAGTAACATAATTAGGATAATAGCCAATGGGCTTTGATTTGACTCTATATTTATTCTGGGTTTGACAAAATGATGTAATTTCCCCTCTATGGAGCCTGATTAGAGCTATTACCAACACACTAAAGCAGCATTTAGGACGAGGGAAAAGCACTCAGTAATCTTAACTACGCTCCTATAAAGAGTTCTTAAGCCATAAATAAGAACATTGAGGCTTCTGGGATCCATCCAGGTTAAATATAATCAAAGATGGCTATAGTACCAAAATACACTAAGAATAAAGTATAATTACTTCCTGCAAAGGAAACGTTTCAATAAAGGTACATATGTGAACTGAATGGGACTGAAGTAATTTATATGGACTAAAAACTAATAAAACACATGATGTACCTTATATTATTCTTGATATTCCATAGATATAAGATATCCTGATATACAATTTTATTTATGTACCAAATATCATTCCTGGTGCCATTTTCAGAAGAAAAAGAAAAATGATATGCAAATGTCAACATACAGTCTTATTATAAGATTTTAGAGATACGTGTCACAGGTTAAACTTTTAAGAAAAACAGATTGGTGAATCTTATCTCTACTGGAATATGCAAGCTTAGACTGACTTGAAATGTAATCTAATGCTCACTATACCTCAGTCAATAGTGATTGCATAAGTCTGTAAAACCAAGTGCATTAGAGGTGGTATTAGATGAAATAATCACTCAAAATATCACCCTTATCAGTTATGAAAAGATTGATGTGATTCCTTGAAAAAAAAAAATCAATGTAAACATCAATGCATAGGCTACACGATGAGCTTCATGATTGTAAAATAAAGTTTCATGATTGTGTCATAAAGTGAGCTAAAACAACTGTGAGTATAACATCTTTTGGTCTGACAAGTGCAATTGCTTGTCCCTCTATACTGGTCCTAACTGAGATCCAGACAGACCCGAAGTCAGCGGTAGTTTATTAAATGAGAATATCAAAAACATTTGAGAGTGATTTGCAACATATCTTAACATGTTCATGTATAAAAAGTCACTCACTCACTCACTTGCCTATCCGTTTAATCCTATTATGGCTGCGGGGAGCCTGCATCCTATCTCACCTGACTTTGGTCGAAGGCGGCGTACACCCTGAACAGCTCACCAGACCATTGCAGGGGCAACACACACACAACTATTTACATTTACACCTTGGGGCTGATGTGGCAGAAAATAGGGTTATCAGGCACCACTGGGGGCGTTGTGTGATTTTGGACCCTTGGCCTGCCAGTCCGAAGTGTCACACTCATATATTTGGTCCTCCATAAGAAATGTAACACTGTCATATATTTGGTCCTCCATAAATCTTGTGCAAATTGCTGGACTTCCCTATCATGTACTTGAATCAATAATTGATCATTAACAATCTTCAAGGTCAACTTAAGACATGTTGAGTCAAGTTGAGACATGATGTTATGAGGGACCAGTCAGAACAAGGTCAAGTTGAGATATGATTTCATGATATACCAATCAGAGTGGAATGGGCACTATGTAAGCCTCTGCAAGCTGGTGGACGAGGTCTGAGATTTTTCTCTCAGAACAATTTCTTCTGTGTGACTGATTGTATGCTTCTTTTTCCCCTAAAGGCTAAATGAACACCTGGAAATTAATCTGGATCTCTTGTGTCATGAACTGGACACTTTTTGCCACAACAGGGCAGTTGAACAGCCAATACGCTTAATGTGCTTGTGTTTGGGCTGTGGGACGAAACTGGAGTACCCAGAGGAAACCCATGAAAGCACGAGGAGAACATGCAAACTCCATGCAGAAACACCTAAGCAGGACTTGCTAACCACTACGCCACCATTCCACCATTTGTAAAAACTGCCAATTCTATGCATTTTATATATCTATTTGCTATTTTGGTACCTCATTTGGCAATAACCTCTTTCTAGCATTGGTGTTACACTTAAACTATAGAAGTGCTGCACCTTACATTTACACTGAAAATCTAGCATATCTGTTTTGGCACTTAAGTGGCATTGCTATTTCGGTTTGTACAAGTGATTTAGAGACCATTAGTTGTGTTGTGTTTGCTTATTGTTTTACAACTGTGACTGGGGAAACAATTAATAATTATGCACTGAAGGCAAGGGGATGTCACAGAATATACATTATGTATATATAATCTCTAGTGGTTAGGGAGCTGGGTCCATGATTAAGAGGTTGCATATCTCAGTTAGACTCCCACCATGCTAAGACCCCTGGGCAAGGTCTTCACCTCAAGTGTGCCTCTGTCCACCCAGCAGTATAAATGGGTACCAGTAAAAATGCTTGGATGGTAGCCTGGGGTGGACGAGCATCACATCCAGTCAATTTATGCTACAGAAACCGTGATAAGCTCTGGCTCGGGTGTAAAAAGCCCAATATCACCTAAGAAAAAGATGCACACTAACATGAGATTTTTATGGTGATAAGCTCCCACCTCAGGGAGGGGTGGAGCAGAGCATAAATTCTGTGATATGGTACCTCTTTAAAGCCTTTATAGAGTTGTGGTGGCACTGTGCAGAAAGTAACACAATAAAAACCAAATTAAAAAGATTTTTTAAGTTTATGTTTGTATATTTTAAGCATTACAAGGAGGCAGGTAAAGTAATCTGCACTTTGAATCAGCTAATAGCTCTGGGAGCCTGTGTAGAGAATGGTGTCCGTTCCCGTCAGTTCAGTGTACTCATTTAAACAGTAAATTAAACATTGCTATGTAAAGGTGCTAATGGAAAACACAATAAAACTAATTAAAATTTTTATAGTTTATAATTACATATTTTAACCACAACACTGAGACTTGTGAGGTAAGCTCTGGGTTTTGGTCCATTTAATCACTGCTTGATCCGGTTTATCATCACGGGGAACCTGGACGTAAAAATGTCTAGGCTAATAGCCCTTTTTTACTAATAGCATCTGTTCTGAAACAAAAGTAGAGTAAGGAAATGAATGTAAACTGCGCTCCATAAATGTGTTTCAGTACATACTACCGGAAACACAAGAAAATAAGCGAAAATGAGTTTGTAATAGTTAATATTTACAAATTGTAAGCATGACACTAAGGCAGGCCAATTAGCCATGCACTTTTAGCCAGCTAAATGACCTGTGTGTGATGGTTTCTTTCTCTTTACCCTAGTCTTTCAAAAACAAAAGAAGGCAGTGCCTCATAAAGATGTGTTGGTATATAGTATGGAAAACGCAAGAAAACAGCCAGAACAAGCCTTTTATGGTTTATTTTTCCTTTTTAAACGTGATAATGACCCTGCTCGAGTGCTCATTACATATTGTGAGAGTCTGTAATTTTGTTTTAAGCATTATCCACTCTGAATAATGAGTTTTGACCCCTAGATAGTGGAACCTATCAGATCGCACCATTGCCTTGTAGTATATACTAATTTGATTAAATAATTAGTTTATATTAAATATTTAAAACAGGATGTTCATAATAATCTCTACTAGAAATTCCACTTACTAATATTAAGAATACTGCTAGTACCAAGTACTAAATCTGTTTGGGAGGCTGGTGTTTGACATTTGAATTTGATTTGCTGTCTACTGCTATAAATACAATTTCTATTTAAAACACTCTGTCGCCATCTACTGGTGTATTATTATTATTGTAGAATAGCTCAGATATAATGGGGCTACAATGTAAAAATCAGGACTGTTGTCTGAAATGGGTTAACACATTTTTTTTATGTAGTTTTGATATGTTGCATGATTTAGTGTTGATAACAATGTTACATGTTAAGAGGCTAAGCAGGACAACAATCATTTACTCACCCTTGCATTCAAATCCGGAGATTCTTGTCAGTACAGGAAAGTCTGGTAGGAAAGCAATAAAAATGGCTAAGGGAAAGTACAGTCCAAACATCAGGCACATGTGGGCTACAACATGGGGGAGGTGACAGCTCCTCTACCTGAGTTGCTGAACACCTTCTATGCCCACTTTGAGAACCACAGCAAACCAGTTTCTGTCAGAGGAGGACAGCTGTCCTTTTCAGAATCCTCAGGCAGACGTGTGTAAACACTTTAAAAAAGTAAATACAGGGAAAGCTCCTGGACCGGACAACATCCCAGGTCGTGCTCTCAATGCATGTGCTTGGGAACTGACATTTTTTACCTTTCCCTGCTCATCTGTGGTCCCCACATGCTTCAAGAGGACCACCATCGTCCCCCTCCCAAAGAAACCTAAATGACTATAGCCCAGTAGCAATCACTTCCATCATCATGAAGTGCTCTGAGCATATAGTCAAAGCTCAAATCACATCCTCACTGCCTACTACACTCGACCCATTTCAGTTCCCCTAATGGTCAAACAGATCCACAGATGATGCAATATCGCTGGCACTGCACACTGCCCTTCTCACACTGGACCTCAAGAACACTTATGTGCGAATGCTGTTTATTGACAACAGCTCGGCTTTCAACACCATAATCCCATCCAGACTTGTCATGAAGCTCCAGGATCTGCGTATCAGTGTCTCCTTATGCCACTGGATCCCGGACTTCCTGACGGGCAGACCATAAGTGGCGCGGGTCGGCAGTGTGACATCCATCACACTGACGCTCAGCGCCGGTGCCCCCAGGGATGTGTGCTCAGCCCCCTGCTGTATACCCTGTTTACTCACGACTGTACACACAGCTACAACACAGTCATCAAATTTGCTGACGACACCACCATCATCGGACCAGAGGTGAGAGCCCAATGTCAGCAACACCAAGGAGCTCATCGTGGACTACAGGAGACTGCAGGGTGGAGGGCACACCCCTATCCACATTGAAGGGACAGAGATGGAGAGAGGTTGATTCAGGTTCCTGGGGATCAACATCAGTAAGGATCTGAGATGGTCACATCACGTGGGTGTGATCTCAAAAGCTATTCTTTCTTCAGCGGCTGAAGAGGTTTGGCATGGACTCCAGAATAGTCACCAACTTCTACCGATGCATCATCGAGAGTATTCTGTTTGGATACATCACAGTCACAGCAGCTGTAATGCTCTGGACCGCAAAGCTCTACAGAGGGTGGTCAGATCAGCACAACACATCACCAGGACTACCAGTCAACCAAGACCTCTACATACAGTGCTGTAGGAGGAAGGCCCAGTGGATCCTCTCTGATCCCAGCCACCCCAGCCACACACTCTTCATGCTCCTGCCGTCGGGCAGAAAGCACAGGAGTATCCGGACTCACACCAGCAGATTCAGGGACAGTTTCTGCCTACAAGCCATCAGGCTACTGAACTGCAAAAATACCAGGCAATCTGCACACAGCAGTTTGCACACTTGTTGCACACACAGTACATGTACACACCACTACCTCTGCACTACAGCCACTTCAGTATTTCTTTATTATTCTGTATTGTCCTATCTCTCTATATATTTTCAGCTTCTTTTAGTTTATATTTTTATTTATTTTATTTCTATAGTTTTTTTCTCTTTATGTGCAATATTTGTTTCTTATGTGCAATATTGAGGGGGTTTCGAGTTGAGTTCAAGAATTTCATTGCCGATAGTGATGTCCCATTGTTATATGACAATAAAGCTAGAAAACTTGAAATAACAGAAAAATCCCACACATTTCACATGATATGCAAACATGGTTTTCATATATGAAATCATGTGCACTATATGTAATTACTTAAAATCATTCAATGACACATTAATATGAAGTATATAAAAATCACATCATTTCACAATAAAACTCATAACATGTGCCACTGTGAATATTGAAGTTTAAAGCATGTAACATGCTTTTTGATCAAATAATTAAAATAAATTAGTGGCCTGGCAAATTGTTCTATCGTTGCACTAAACTACACCTTTTAACTCTAAAATCAACCTCCTCCCCCTATTTCCAACTCCATTTCTTATTGTGGTGCTTGAAGGTTTGTGGGTCTTCAGATTTTTTTAGATTTAATTAAGTATGATTTAAAGCATCATAAATTTTCAGACAAGTCCTAAAAGTAGATAAAGAGAACCCGAATGAGGCAAAAACGATTAAATATTACACTTTGGCATTTAACTTTTTTGAGGCAAATGATCCAGTGAAGCAAAAATATGTGAACCTTTGCTTTCAGACCCCTTTGTGGTGCTCACAAAATTTTCTAGTGCTGCTGTAAGTGAAGGCATGCAAAAAGAAATCTCCTTAAATATCACAGCCAAGTGCATCGAATGACATTCATTCTTTTTCTTGCTCATATTTTATGAAGGGTACTTAAAACATGTGTAGATCAACTAGCAGGAGTTTTTTCCACCATCTTTAACCTCTCGCCACAGCAATGTATGGTTCCTACCTACCACAAGACAGCCACCATCATTCCTGTTCCGAAGAAGAGCACAGTGAGCTACCTGAATGACTATCACCCAGTTGCTCTAACCCCCATCATCACCAAATGTTTCGAGAGACTTGTCTTGTCTATGAAGTTGCTTCGCTTTCAGTACACCTCTACCACATAAACTGGTTCAGAAGTTGGGTAACCTGTGCCTAGGGACCTCACAGTGCACTTGGATACTGGACTTTCTTAGCAACAGACCCCAAAACGTCAAGATAGGAAACCACATCTTCTCCACTCTCATCATGAACACCGGAACACCACAGAGGTGTGTCCTCAGCCCCCTCCTCTTCTCCATCTTCACACACGATTGTTCCCCCACTCACACCAGCAACACCATTGTCAAATTCGTCGACGACACCACCGTCATAGGTCTGATAACAGATAAAGATGAGTCAGCCTACAATAACCTGGACCTTAACATACCCAAGGCAAAGGAGATGATAATAGACTTCAGGAGATCTAAAAAAATCTATAAAAGGAACAACAAAGGAAACTCAGAAAGCTCAGACAAGCCCGACTACCCTGACCCCTACTGAGAAACCTTTACCGCTCCACCATCAGTTCTGACTCAAGAACAGCTTTTACCCACAAGCTGTTAAATGTGTAACGCCACCACCGTCACACACACTGACTGAATAGCCATCACTCAGACCATCTTCCTGGACAGTGCAATATTACTCTTTATGTACAATACTCATGTTTAAGTGTTTAAGTGCAATACTCATGTTTAGAGCAGGTCTCAAACAACATATAACATTTTAGCATCATGCAACTTATGATTAAAAAGCTCTATCTCTCACCCTGTGTATACCATGTGTATATAGGTATATGCATATAATTAGCTTAGTGTAGTTACCTTAGTTGTCTTTTGTGTACTTTTTTTTTTTATAATTGCTGCAAAACAGAGAGCTGCTTAACTGATTTTCATTGTTCATGCAACAGTTGACAGTAAAGATCTCTTTATCTTTATCTATAGAAATTACAACAAAATATATAATTTTGTTTAAAGGCACCCAGATGATCGCTGTGGATAAAGAATTAAAAGGTCATGGTGATAGAGACATATATTGTAAGATATTTACACAAAATGAATGCATAATTCCTCTTCCTGGTAATACATTAAAATTATATATTGCAAAACTGAGGTATGTTTAATGTCTCCAGTGCATATAAAATTTTTTGGATATACTGTATATTATAACTTTTTAAGATGCACTATATATTATGTAAAATGTGTTCATGCAAATGCATTCTAAGCAAAATAGAGCCAGTAAAAGAATCTAGTTAGTTGAAATTATTCCTATGATTGCTCATGAGTTTGTGTAAGTTTATATGTAACATGAACCTTGACTGATTATATTGACCATTTTAAAGCTAATAGCACCTTTAGTTTAGTTATGTACAAACCTATTTAAATGGTATGAAATCACTGTGAAATAAAATAAATCCATGAAGTTAAACAAATAAAACTACACTTTTGATTAGGACAAAGTACTGGCACTCTATTAAAGTTGGAAGAATGAATGTATCTGTGGTAGTTGCACTGGCTGAGCTGCATTACAAGGAAATTTAACATGCGCTGCATTTAGGAGGCTCCCGATCTCTGCTTAGTCTTCATTTTGGCATTTTTATCTGTCTCTGAAGTTTTATGGAGCATGGTGGTAATGAAAAATGTAAATCAAGAGTGGTATGAACATGATGATTGACATATATAGGATGAAGAAAATCATATTATGTAAATCTGGCTGTGGTGTTGTTGTTTTTTTGTTTTGTTTTTTCATTTACACAACTTTGATGAATCGCTGATAAAAGGGGCTCAATATCCAAGCCCAATATTGGATTTCAAGTGGCACACAGCATGATACTAAGTGAGAATATGGCTGAGTTTTGTTTTCACAGCAGCTATAGAGACACATTCTGAGCCATTTCTAGTGTGAAAATCCACCATACTTTAAGAACATACTGTCATGTGAAATCGCTGAGGGCAGACACTGAAAAAGTGAAAACCATCCAAATACAAGATCTGATACAAGATGATTCACCAGACAAGTTTGCAGTCATTTAATAAGGCTTGATTCTAGTTAGAGGTTGTTTAAAAAAAAAAAAAAAATCAGTTAAGGCTAAATTAATTTTCTAGTTCAGTGCTGCTAGTTCACTGATGTCCATTTATTTTAAGCAGACAGCAACATTCCATGTTGTAATTAATATTTAATGACTGGTAATGACGCTGGTTATTGCTGTTAGGTGTCTGAAATTGCTTTACGAATTGAAAAGTGAATGTGCTTGATTTAACATGCCCTTTAAAAAGTGGAACCATAGCACTAAATGCACAAAAAACACAGGTAAGCTGATTTTCAAGTGACATAAAGCTAGTACTTTTATTATTTTCTGGAACTTCTGAATGTAATAGACGTTTGGCTTCAGTGAGATATTTTATTTCATTTTATTATAAGTGATATACAGTGTTTAGCCCTGTAATAGACTGGTGATCTGTTCAGTGCGTATCCTGCCTCTCACCCGAAGTCAGCTCGGATCGGCTCCAGCTTCCCTGTGACCCTGATGGATATAGTTGTATAGCTAATGGATGGATGGATGGATAGATATACTAGATATGTGTGGTGGGCTGGGAAAACTGTGGCTGAATTCAGGCAAAAGAAAAAAAAATGCATTTTGAGTCAGTTTTACGTATATCCTTCATACTGGGAATGGAGCCAATTTTACAAATACATGTGTAAAAACAGTCAGCTTGCCCCATCTACTAGCTAAGTATGTTATCTAGTAGAAGTGTCTCCAGTCTCCTCCATAAAAAAAAATTGATTTTAAAGGGATGACAACATTAAATTCATACGAACTGTCAGAATGTCTGAAGTGGAGTTAGAATAAAATCATTAAATGTGAATTGCTCTGTTTTCACTTTTGGGGACAGCCAGATATAAAAACTTTTGGTAGAAATACAAACACACACACACACACACACACACACACACACACACACACACACACACACACACACACACACACACACACACATATATATATATAAATATATATGTGCTGAAAAGTTGGTAGTTTTCAGACATTCTTATAGTAGACAATGTCAGAGTGTGAACAGTTTTCCCAGACCACTACATCTTACATCTTGCACATTCAGGCATATAACTTCTCTCTCTCTCTCTAACCGTGTGCTTTTACTCGGTGGTTAAATGCGACTATGAATGTTCGTCTCGTGTACAGTTGACTGTTCTTCTGCGTGTAAAGGGGTAGGGCTAGCAGATGAAGGGTGGGGCTTCCGTGGTAAGCTTTGCAGGTGTGGTGAAGAGGCTGTGGCCATGGTTTCCGTCGGGGTTGTTGGAGGAGAGGGAACAGGGGTGCGAGGGTATCTTCTTCCTGAGTAGGTATATGCATCTGGAGAGGAGAACGAGCTGGGATAACAAGGTGGACTGTATGGATCCAAAGGATGGATGTAGTTACAAAGATCCTCCTCTTGTTCTTCAGCAAAGTCCTAAAGTAAGAAGTAATCGAATAGAGTCAACCAAAATAAAGGGACTGGCACATTTAGCCTGATTAAAAAAATTGAAACACTTGTGCGGTTATGATTCTGGAAGATGTTTTACTTACTGTTTCCTTCAGAACGTATAAACCACCGGGGCCTTTACGATTATGGTAGCTCCTTCCTGGCACAATATCAACTGCAACTACAAAGTACAGATGTGTATTATTAATGCTTGTTTATAAATATCAGGACGATTTAAAACCTGACCTGATTAAGTAACACTGATGTGAACAATTAGGCTGAATCAAAAGTATTGCACCTTACTCCATTTCTTAGAGTACAGGAAAAGATAGAAGTGCCCAGGAGTTTCACTAAAAAGAGCAATTGGTAATTTCAAAAAATCTACAGTTTAAAATATTCACTTTAAATCAATTAGAAGTTATTTTATTTTCAGAATGGCTTTATCCTTTATTAGAGTCGCAGAGAAGCTGGAATCCATCTCATTTGACACTGGGGTAAACCGTGAAACACTTCCAAGATAATCACTGGGCAACACAGACACCCAACAATTTATGCTCCCATTCACACCTAAGTGCAATTGAGAATAACTAGTTAGCCTAATATGCATGTCTTTGGACTGTGGGAGAAAACTGTAGCACAAAGAGGAAACCCATGCAAGCATGAGAAGAACATGTAAACTCCACACAGAAACACTTGCTGGGAACAGGGCTTGAACCGAGGACATTTCTGCTGGGAAGCAGAAATACTAATCACTATGCCACCATGCTGCCCCTTTCATCTTTTAAAAGTCAAGTTGTATTCCTGTTTGGCATTGTGGTGTAGTGATTAGCATGCCTGCCTCAAAGCAGAAAGAAGGTTCTGGATTCTAACCTTGTGGATGACTGGTGCCTTTCTGTGCATGTTCTCCTTGTGCCTATGTGGGTTTCCTCTGATTATCTCCTAGGTCAGCTGGCCACTCTAAAGTGCCCATCGATGAGAATTGTTTTTTGTATCTGTGTTAGTCCTGCAACAGACTGGTAACTTGTTCAGGGTTTATTCTGACTCTCTGATCCTGCTTCCCTCATGACCCTTACTGATAAGTGGTACAGATAATGGATGGATGAAAATGCATTTAAGTCAGTTGCCATGAAGAACCTATGTAGGAGGCATGTAACCCTATAAACACTCTAATTAAAAAAGTGTTAATTCTTCTAAATTAATGTATATACAAATAAATGCATTGTGTATGAAATTAAATATTTTACACCATCATCACAATACGTGCCATATTTAGAATTCATTTGCCCATTAAATTGCTGAAAAAAATTAAAACCTTGACATGTTACCTTCATGATTGCCATTGTTCTGCTCTACATTTTGCCTGCTCTGCATGACAGACTGTTGCCGTTTTCTACAAAATCAGATCAACAAATAAAGTGTTAATAATAAATAAGCAAATAGATCACATTTCTACTGCAGTGATAAAATAAAACCAGCAAAATATTTCTGCCTTTCAGAAGGTTCAGGTCTACTATAAGTACGACTATAAGGTCAACACAAATAAGCATAATATGATAACACTTAATTTTAGGGTTATGTAAGGTTGCGCTACTTGTTTAAATAAGCTTAGACACAGAAATGTTTATTCACTGCATATATTAAACAAATATTACTTTATTAAACTTCTGTTGCTACGTACACTGTGTATATGTATATGTGTGTATATACATGTGTGTATTGTGTGTATATTGTACATGTGTGCAAGGGTTCCTAACAAAAAGAAGTAAATAATTACTTCTCTATGTTTTTTGGGTGAAGATGAATTGAACAGTGCTATTGTAGGTAATTAAGTATATTGAGGTAAAAGTATGGCTACTAAACAAAGACACAGAAAATATAAATTTTTCAAAAAAATTGAAAGGTGTTGCAAATTTAATTTTTTGACTTTTGCATAGCATGAATGAACTTCAAACCAAATGGAATGGTTTAGCGAGTCAAGAAATTAAAAAATATGTGAACTATATATGTGAACACTATGCCTGAAAGGTTAAATGCTGTAATCAAAGTAAAGAGTGGCCATACTAATTATTGACTTTTTTTGAAAAAAGAGACTGTTTTTTTTGTTATTACTATATATTGTTGTTTGTTTACCTATTCTCGTCAACATGATCCGATAGTACATGAAATAAATACTTGAATGGTTTCTGATTTATCTTCATTTTGTTAAGTGTATAATCATCACTGCACACTACTGTATTTTTTAATTTCCTCACTCACTAAACCATTCCGTATGGTTTGAAGTTCATTCATGCTATGCAAAATTTAAGTTGTTTTTGTTTCAGTGTTTTTGTTTATTAGCCATACTTTTACCTCAATATACTTGTCAGAATGAGTTTTTTGGTTCTCGTTACCTACAATAGCATTGTTAAATACATTTTCACCAAAAAATTATAGAGGAGTATTTTTTTTTTATTTCTTTTTATTAGGAGTCCATTAAGACAAAAGTGGTGGTGGTTAATCTTCACTGCATACTACTGTATATAT
>JAQMYF010000013.1:21223250-21251295 GCA_030014195.1 Neosilurus mollespiculum | reverse complement strand
TATATACAGTATAGTGTGTGTGTGTGTGTGTGTGTGTGTGTGTGTCACTCGAACATTAAGGTTATTAAAACATGCAATTTTTCAATAAAATGATATGATATTCACATTACATTACACAATACATATATATTAAAATGTTATGTGTTAAATTTTAACTTCATGTTAACTGATTCTGTTAATTGATACTAAAGCTTATTTTAATCAAAGTATTGTTTGAAATCAAAGTAATGTGACAAAGAAGGTGAGGTTACTTTTTGGAGGGCTTCCAGCAGGCACACACCGTCACCAGGGTTATGAGCAAGAAAATTCCACCAGTGGAAAGGATAATATAGAGAGAACTTCGTCCTGCAGAAAAAAAGAAAACACCAGGAAGGCCAGTGTTGTCATGGTGCTGTTCTCCTGTGCTAAAAAAATGTGTGCCACATTTTTTATCCAAACATCCTTGCAGCACTATTAAGCAATCTCACCTTCAAAATTAAAAACAAAGTGTGAATTCTTTAAAAAGTGCCCCTCTGGAGAGTGTCGATGGGGCTGAGAGCTCAAACTGAGATGCCTAGCTTTGTTTACAGGTTTTGTTAGAGCTGGAATGAATAGTGGTGCTTGGGGTTTTTTAAAGGGCAGTGTGTGCAGAGAGAATGCAGAACCCAACTGGGTTATTGCTGCGTCTTAACTGTGCAGTAGTGTATGAGGAGGAGGAGTAGGAAGAGGAGGAGGTGGAGGAGGAGGAATAGTAGTGGAAAGAAAGGCAGTAGTTAGTAAGCCAAGCCCTGTTAGTATCCACAGCAGCTAGGTGAAATGAGGTGAGGTGTGGGATTTCAGTAATGCACAATAATGATAATATAGCAGAACAATGTGAATCAAATGTGGAAAATTATAATGAGAATAATGAATTGATTTTACCTCTACCTAAACTTTTTTCACCCCATCAGTGGTATACAGACAATTATTATGCATCATTTTGATATTTCCCTGTATGGACTGAATAATTACAAACCTATTTATCTATTTGTCATGACAACCCCTTCAATAAAGCCAAGCCCTGTTTCCCAGAATCCTCTGCTTCAAGGTCTATCACCTGAACTGTTGGATGACTTGTTACTTGTATACATACTGTGTGCGCATCTCAAAATACTGTTCTTAAGACCAATAACCAATCAGCCATAATATTAACACCCCCTGACTGGTCTGTGGCTAGGCAGCTCCACTCTGCAATGTACACTGTGTTGTGACGCCTTTCTATCATAGTCAGCATTAACAGTTTTAGCAGTTTGTGCTACAGTAGCTCTTCTGTGGGATAAGAGCAGATTTTCTAGCCTTCATTCCCCTCAGTGAGCCTCGGGTACCCAGGACACTCTTAAAAGTTCACTGGTTGTCCTTCTTTGAACTACCTTTCATAGGTACTTATCACTGCATACCAGGAACACCCCTCAACTGCCATTTTAGAGATGAACAGACCCAATCGTTTAACCATTATAATATGGCCCTTGTTAAACTCCCTCAAATCCTTATACTTGTTTATTTTCTTGCTTTGCATTAACTTGACTGTTCACTTTCTGCCTATTACATCCCACTCCTTGGCAGGTGTCAATGTAAAGAGATAATACATTTTATTCATTTCTCCTGTAATTGATCATAATGTTTTTGATGTTATTGCGCTTGGTGTATTTTCTGCTCTTTTTCTTCTTAATTTGGTCTTGGCCAATTCCCACCCACATGCCAGCTCTCCATTTTTGTAAACCAGCTACAAACCAGGGAATGTGGAGGTTAACACATGCTTCTTTTTAAAAAAAAAGAAAAAGAAAAAAAAAACTTACTTCACAGTAAAGGAGGCTTTATGATTGCTTGAATCATTTTGAAGGTTATTCAAAACTACAGCATTGTATCCAGCAGAGTTGATAAGACTTCTTATTCAATTGAACTCTATTTTTTTTTTTTTAAACTCACTCAGGCTAATAAAGTTTTGAGTAGATATGTTGTCTGAAGTTTGTTCAGGAAAAATATGTCTGAAATTTTTTTATTGGTAAAACACATGAATTAGATAGAGATTACACTGGAAAAAAGTATTAAATGATTCTTTATGTAACAGTAACGATAGGAACTGTAGAGTGTGAGTCAATCCCAATGCACCTACTGTAGACTGTGAGTCTGAGAGGCACACTTTTTAAGCTGCTAATGGGGTTCTCCACAGTGCAGGTGTAGACATCATCATCTGACATGAGCACTCTGGAGATAGTCAGTACTTTCCGGTCATGTGACAGAAGCAGACGTGAGTCATTGGTCAGAGGTTTCCCACCCTTTAGCCAGCCATAAATAGGCTTTGTGCCCCTTTCATGAGTGCAGTTCAGTGTAAAGTACTCAGTAAGCTCCAGTACAGAGGACGCCACCAAGTGCACGGATGGCCTGGAAACAGGAACTGACAAGGAAAAAAGAAATATAAATATATACATATTCATGACTTATAGTAGTTGTGTGCATAGTTTCATTTAAAATGGCTGATCTTAAAATCTGTAAGAAACAGTAATTTTGAATTTTAGTTGTAAAATAGTGAACAGATGGGTAAACACTACATAGCACAGCAAATTATTTTTATTATTATTATTATTATTATTATTATTATTATTATTATTATTATTTCCACCATTTTCCTATTTAAACAAGTGAATTTAATTTGTTTTTCAATGATAATAAGTTATTTGTAATGTCTATAAAGCTTTTAATTAAAAGGAGGTGTGATACAGGAACAGCAAAGGCAACAATGCCCTAAAAAAAAAATAAAAAAAAACAACCACAAATGAAAATGACTCGTTATTATGGGAAAATGGAGGAAATCAACTTGTTATTATGGCAAAACTGAGGAAATAATATGTATCAATGCTCACAAGAATTGTACAGTTTAACACTGGGAATACACTGCTCAGACATTTTTTTTTTTTAAATCTTTAAATTTAAACCCAAATTCCAGACTGAGGCTTTAATGTATTGAGTGACAAGAGCAACAATTTTGACTTACCCGCTCAAGAATTCAATCACTTTTTGGCAAAATCTTTAAAAAATATGAAAACAAAATGGCGATAAGTATGAACCATGCACATTGACCAGCTTCTAGCGCAGCATTCAGAGATATCTTTCCTACACTTCGTTTATGTTTAAAATCCTGAAAGATGACAAGTTCATCTTTCCTCATAAAAGTCCTTGAGGCTAAAAAAAAAAAAAAAAAATCGTATGGCCCAAGAAAAAAACCATCGGACAAACAGCGCTTGCTCCATGGCACAAGAAGAAGCAGGAGAGCTTTTCCAGAGAGGTGAACTTGGCTGCAGTAGTCTAGTAAGAGAAGGTCTTTTTTAACAGTGTTTTCTCTCTTTTGGTCCAAGAGAAACTTTCGTAACTCTGACTGTCCCACTTTTCATCATTTTCAATACCAACAAAGTCGGTAACAAAGTTTTCCTTCTTCAAACTCTTCAGGATAGTGGAATTTTCTGTCTGAATGCTCCTTGTCACTAATGGTACAAAGTTACTAGCAATGAATTTAATTGGATACTTTTTTCAAATAAGGAAAAAAAAAAAGGGGGGGGGGGGCTTTATTTGAAGTTCGCATATTAGTCAAGTGCTGGCAGCCGAGAAAAAAGTTAATGCCGTTCCATTCTGGACCACTCAATAGCCAATTAGATTGTGATACTATGGTTGCCACAATTTAAGAATTCATTTAATATTTTTTCCTTAGTGCTAACCCCCAGTAGATTCAGCAATTTCTGACATATATGTGATTACTGATATGAAATATGCACCTTTGTATTTGTGCTAGAGCTCTAAATGTTAAGCTACATGCTGAAAGGAACCCCCCTTCCCCTGCCTACCATCTACAGTGAGGTTCATGTGTTTCTCCCCAGTAAAGGTGTCATCAGTGATGGAGATCTCAACTTCGTAGGCACCCTCATCTGACAGCTGCAGGTAATTGAGCAGCAGTGAGCCGTTTTCGAAGAGCATGATGCGACCACGGTACTCACTCCGCAAGTTCCCAATGATGTCAGTGCCAATAGACTGCACCACAGTAACAGGTTTGTCCCTCTTTAGCTGCCACTTGATGACAGGTCGGTCGGAGCTGGTGCTGGTGTAGCTGACGGAGAGCAGGGCCGAACTGCCTAGGGTTCCTCTTATGATATAGGATGGGCAGGTAATATTCACGCCACTGACAGCTTAATGCAAACACAAAACATGACAAAAGACATATAAGTGACAATAATGAGCTTGCAATTTACATTCACTCCTAGATTAATGTCCTATTCTCTACAGATAATATTCTACATGCCAATTTCACCAGTACCATGAAAATAAAACATCTATACACCCTATTAAAATAGCAAAACAAAAAATAAAAGTTTTTGTTATGAACTTTTTCCACCATTAATGTGAACTATACCATGTACAATTCAACTGAAAATAATAATAATAATAATAATAATAATAATAATAATAATAATAATAATAATAACAATAATAATAATAATATAATGGCCCAGTGGTAGGGTGCTGGATTACTGATCCCAAGGTCGGGAGGGTCAGGCCCCACTGACACCGGGTATCACTGCTGTCCTGCCAGTGCAGCTCACTGGGTTATCAAAGGCTGGCCATGTCTCTCACTGACTGTGGTGAGAGGCATGTGAAAGAACCATTGCTGACTTTTGAAAAGAGTTTGCTGCACTGCCATCAGCGTGTTTCTGCCCTACCATGGCCTGGTGAGCTATCCAGGGTGTACTCTGCCCTTGGCTAAGATGGGCGCCACCCTCCCTGCGACCCTTATTAGGATAAAGTGGTTCAGAAAATGAATGAATAAATAATAATAATTAAAACTTACAATAGACTGGTTGCATAAATATGCACACCAATAATCTAATACTATGTTGAAGCACCTTTATATTTTATGACAGCATTCAGTATTTGTAAGTCTATTAGTTTTGAGTCTATCAGCATGGCACAACTTGACTTGGCAATCTTAACTCTCTCTTTTTTGAAAAAGTGCTCCAGATCGGTCAGATCGTGAGGGTATTTCCTGTGCATATAGCCCTTTTCAGGTTACCCCAAAATGCTCCAGCTGTGCCACTCCAAAACTTTAATCTTCTTTTGGTGAAGAGATTCCTTTGTTAATTTGGAGCTGAAGCCTGAAGGTTTTGTGCCAAAAGAGGCTAGAATTTGGAACTGTTCCTAGTTTGGTGTACCTTGACTAAAACCCAGTTTCAGCAGAAAAAAGATGCTGCCATCACCATGCTTCACCATGTTTTTTTTTGTGATATGCAGTGTTGCTTTTACCTTGCTCTCATTAGACCATAACACATTTCCCCGCATACCTTTGTATGTAAGAATGAAAATAAAAAAAAAGGAAAATCAGAATTGTGAAAAAAAAATGTTTACAGAGGTTTTGTCTATAGCAGGCTGCTCCATACTAGATAAGAATTGCTTCTCCCCTTTCCTGATTGCAGACATGTGATCATCGTTTTCACTGAAAAGTGACTGCACTTCAGTGGGGAACTGATGCAAGCTAAATGCAATGCATCATGGAGTTCCATTCCCTTCAGACAAGCAGTCAGCATTTATTTCTTAAAAATACCTTTCCCTGTTGACTTCTGAAGGACAATGCAATGAACATTATAGTTTTCACTGTGGGACTTTGCCCTCACGTTACAACTGGAAAGCATTTCCAAAGCATGGAAAGCATGGGAAACCCCCCCCCCCCCCCAATACAATAAAATAAAATGCCTGCGTTTATATCTAGCATGTCATCTTCTTCATACACATTTAAACTCCACTCAGTAATGTTTTTGACCAAAATAAACTCACATGAGATAAACAGCTAGTGAGCTTTGTAGACTTTGAACAAGCCCATTTATTTTACAAAGTCTATCCGTCAAGACACCATAATGTCTAATCTATCGTGAGAACTCTGTAGAAGATCTGCACACTGCTGTCATCACTTCAGCCCAAAGTGGAGTACCGGAGTATAAACTCCACACAGAAATTCCATCGCCAAGCCTGGGACTTGAATCCAGGACCTTCTTGCTGTGAGAAGAATGTGTTAACCATGCCGCCCAACTGCAAATATCTTCTTTTTATTTCAAATATTGCCTGTACTGTTGATTTTTATATTATTTATACTGCTGTTTATTGTTGTATTTTTTTTCTACTTGTTTACGAGTTAATTCTGGTAGATGAACATTCTACTCTTATTTAATGGACAGTTGTAAAAAGCATTTTGATGTGTATGGTTGTGTGTGTGACTAATACTATTTAAATTTGATATTTAGAATCTCAAGGCCTCCATATATTACTTTATGGCTACGCTTTATTAAAAATACTCTCCATGTCATCTCAGCAGCTTTTTACAAAATGAATTGAATAAACTCAAACCCAAACGTCAAATCTGCCAAGTTGGCTAAATGCTATCGGAGCTTACAAAGCTGTTGAACCAATATTATATTGTAGCAAATCCATCTGAATGTTCCAGCAGGTTCAAAGGCTGTTCCTCTACTCTGCCATTGCAGGATTATGTAGTGCGAGTCAGCATGGCATGTCTTCATCGCCTTGGTAACAGGCCTATGCGTTCATGGCTTGCCAAGACGAGCAAACAAAGGCCAGGATTGTAGGCCTGTACTTGTCCAGTGCCGGCCAGCTGGGTGAGAGCCACACTCTTGTGTGATTGGTGGCTAGCAGACAGTGGCAGCTCAGTGATTTTGCTAATCGACACACAGGACAATGACACAAAAGTAGTGCTTGGAGCCAGGCTTCGACTGCTGCATGTTCTCCTGCATGAAACAGCCTCCTTTCCCCTAACGCCTTTCGCCATCTAATCCATAATAAACAGCATCACTTACAGAATCTCAGCATGCTGAACTAAACCAAACACTCCTTACAAATTCTACAAATAAAATATCAAGTGTTTACAAATGATAAAAAAGCTTCTGCAAGTGATTTAATTATGGAGGAAATAATATAGTGTTTTATCTGAAGCACAAAATTCACAAACTTCTGTTGTAAAGTTTGCACCATTAATATATTAAATCATCTAAACTGTGTAAATTATAAGAACAACAGAACACATCATTAATTAATATTCAGGCTGCATCACACACCAATTGTAAAGTAACTAACTTGCAGCTAATTTTTGCCTTTTCTCTGCTGACGTTTTGACCATGGTTCATGTGTCACAGCAGGTATTTCTGTACTCACCTGCCAGGGAAAAGGTGAGGATGCAAAGTTTCTGGAAAAGTGAAAAAACTCCTGCCTCTTTGGAGGAAGCCTGCCTCTCCGCCTTCATCTTGGAAGTAGCGTTGGGTTTCTCTCCCCCGCACTCAGCATGGTTTGGCCACTCCAGGCACGACTCTGAGAATACACAACGCTTCCTGCCAGACTGGATGTTGCCTGTTCTGAACCCCACTCCCAGGACCTCTCACTGAGCATCTCTCTCTCTCTCTCTCTCTCTCCCTCTCTCTCTCTCTCTCTCTCTTTCTCTGTGCTTGAGTTTCTGCCCAGTGCACATCTATTTTCAGGGGTGCCTCTGTGTGTGTCTTTATCCAGTGGTGTATACTGTGTGTGTGCTTGTGTTTGCTTTTTCCCCCATAAGTCACTGTTTGGTGACAGGTTGGACTATCATCACTCTATTTTCTCCCCTGAAACAAACTCTGTTGTTATTTTCTACCATAGATAAGTTGTTAGACTTTCCATGCTAGTTCCAAATTCAGTTTGTAGTATTGATATAACTGATATTTATTTGTTTTAAATAAATCCTGAGATAAATGACATGAAAGTGATTTACAGTCTTTCTTGAATATAAGGTCGTTGATGAGATTTTGCAGGCAGGAACTTAGCCCCTCTTGCAGAACATAAAGGCTGCATAAAAGAAAGCTCTTGGGTTCACATGTGAGTTCGTCAGAACAAGAGCACAGGATGAATAGACCTGCTGTTACTGAAAAACACTCACCCTCCCCGTCCTCAGCAGTCTACTGAAACACTGCTCAAACTATTTACAATCGAGAACAAGTTTTTTATTTTATTTTTTTCTTTTTATAATAAGCATTACAAGCATTTCTAGCTCTTTGCAGCTTGAATGGAAAGATGGAAAAGATAAAGTATTCTGTAAGACTAGGACATTTTTCCTAATTATTGTTTGTGTGTTGTAGATGTATATAATATCCAGGCTCTGGATAAAAAACTCCACTTTTACCATCTAAATGACAGCATGGCACATTTTCCCCAACATGACATGTGTTTAACATTTCTAGCAATATCAACTGAGGGATGATGTCATTGTGCTGCAATTACTGTCTCTGACATGGAGTCTAAGAAATATTATCTGGTTAGCGAGTAGGATTTTATAAAACCTCTGGAAATTTGCAGCATGTCATGTAATGAAATTCCGGCTCCTCTGTGAATAGGAGGATGCGTGTTTTAGAAAGAATGAGAGTTATACAGATAACGAGTAAAGCCAGAAATCCTTTTTCTGTTGTATGACTCCTCTGTTTGAGCTAATCAAAGCTTTTATGGGGATCTAAGAATCCCCTTTAATACCTCTATACAGAGAGGCTTTGGCTTTTGTAGCCTGCTCAGAATAAAAGCCCCACTGGGATGCTCATCCTCTGAAGATCTCAGTCATGTAAAATCATAGTAATGTGTAGGAAAGAAGGTCAGTGGAGCATGACAGGAATGCAGGGGCTTCCTGGAAAATGTAAAAGTACCATCATGTAAAAGTACCATCATGTAAAAGTACAGTAATGTACTGTTCCAAATGTTTTTAAAAACTTGTCATTGTATCCACATTATTAGTTTTAGTCATAGGTATAGCGGACGGATTATTATATTTCTTTCTATATAAATATATATATACATTTTTCTGCAGAATTGGTTGCAATCTGTGGACAAAAACTGTAACTTTTTTTTGTTACTAATGTCTCATGCCATGCTAAGTATCAACTCAAAGTGCAAATAGTAGAGCTTGAAATAAAGATCTTGCATTGAAATTTATATCCAATGTAGAAATTCCCGTTTTTCCTATGTTGTGGACTGGAAATCACACATCAATTTATGGTTCCGTGCATAACCAGTAGTGTCCATATCAGTTATATACAGAACCGATCCATTTTTCCTGTGAGGTTGTGAGGTTCCATGGTATGACGTTCAAGGTACAGCTGAGTGACTTCCTCCTGAAGTGTATTTATTTCACACGTAGTCAAGCGCTAATCAATGTATTCACCAAAAACAAATGGGATGAATTTCGTGTCCAGTATGTGAATGATATTTGTATTTGAAGATGAATTTGATGTTCCATACAGATTTATTCCTTTTTGTTACTAATAAAAGTGCAGTTATGTGCATGAAGTAGTTCTCTCACTGTCTTTGTAACAGTGGCTCATGAATTAAGCTGAAATACATTGAAATTTGGGGATTGTGGATGTCACATTTTATGGTAGCAGTTTCAGAGAATGACACATTTACAGATAAATACACAATTCAATACACTAGATGCAAATTTACTTGCTTTAAATGTAATAATGCTACATTTATTGCCTCCTTATTTATGGACCTAACTAAATTCTTTATTATGTATATTTTGGTGGGCAAGTATAATAATCAAATATAAAATATGATTATCACTGCTTAGGCTGATGCCCCAGTGACGTGACTCCGGACCAAGCGGAAGAAGAAGATGATGATGATGAAAATATGATTACAATATATTCTACTGAGGAATTAAAATTGTATTTGGAATTATCTTCATTTTATGTTCAGCATTTTGGCAAATACGTGAAAAGTTACTTCTCTATAAACTTATCACTAGACTTAGAGACAACTCGTCTCTTTTTTCATCTCATTCAAAATGACTTTGAGAAGAAACAACTAAGTTGAGACTTTAATTAAATGTAAGTGCTAATCCCTGATAAATCCTGACATGATAAATCTCCTGAGATTTCCAGAAGAAACTTCAATCTAATGGCCTCAAATAAAAGTATATTATTAATACAAAAATCAGCAGAACACGAGAAAATCAGCAGGGGGGAAGAAAAGTGTGTGCTGAACGATGACGCCAGTCATAACCAGCTAGGATTTCTATATTGATGAGGTAATACATGCACTAATCCTTAGCATATCAGGAAATAATAAAGTTTACATATACATTAAGAGCCTCTGAGCCATGTAGACAGAATGATATTATTATGGATGATTCATTCGTTTTCTATACCACTTATTCATTTCATGTTGAGGGCAAGCTGGAGCCAATCTCAGGCGAGAAGCATGGTACATCTTGAACACATCACTTGTCTATGACAGGGCTATCACAGGAAGACAGACAGTCATTCACACTCATATTCACACATTTCGAATAGCCAGTTGACCTAATCCAGATGTATTTTGATTGTGGGAGGAAACTGGAGCACCTCGAGGAAACCCATTGAGGCATGAGGAGAACATGCAACTTCATATAGAAAGGCTCCTGGAAACCAGCAGATTTGAACCTAAAACCTGCTTGCTGTGAGGCAGCAGTACCCCTGTGCCACCTTAATATATAATGATAACACTGACGAGAACATTCAGCAGCGATTATGATATATACTAACTCGTGTTAATGAATATGATGCGACTATTCATTAGCTCCCGTCTCCCTTAAGAAGCAGGGTATGTCTTAATTTCTCAAGCAATGTAAAATCATTATTTAAGTAGCTTTATAAGGTTATGTATGGACCTCACACATGGTCCACAATTTGAGCTCTCACATCTGAGGTGACATTTTTCAAACAAGCTTCTTCATGTAGAATAGACTTTTCTAGAGTCTGCTAATCACCACAATGTCCACTAGAGGGTGAAAGACAGAATTAAACCATTTTCTGAAATGACTCGTCTTACACAGGGAGTACTGTTCAACTGACAAGAAGAATATACACATAAAAAGACCTGAAATAATCTGTATCAGTTATAAGTTGATTCATTGCATTGCAGCCCATACTGTGCTTTATAAATACATTTTCTGCAGGGTTTACATGTGAACTCAGCTTCTATAAATACAATATATTTCTGAGTTGAACAGCTTCAGTGTCAGACAGAGGTGTCAACAGCAGTGTTGGGAAGCAGCGCAGGCACCATAACAGCTTCAGACAGAGTGTAAGAGCAATAGAAGAAAGAGCTGTCTTGCAGGCTTTGGGTTGCCATTGGCAACCTGCGATAATGCTGATGGCAGGCTCTAACTCTTGTAGCTGGTGACAGGATTCATTGTGAGGAGACGCTGCTATCTGCCTGTGCCCCATGTGTGTGGGAGGCAGTGTGGGTGGCCGGCTAGCTCCACTGCTCATTTCTGCACCTTGGGAAGAAGCCAGCTTCAGCCATAAACATGACAAACATGACAATAACTCCGAGGGTCTCTCATGGGCTCCTTTGAGTGAGAGAAATCAGGTTCTTTACTGTGAGACACTTTAGGCCAAGGTATGATATGAACAATCTGCCATAGGGTATATGTCAATGGCGTAATAATAGTACAAATGCAGATGATGATGTCATACTACCCTATTGATGTACTTTTAAACCCCTGCTGTAGGGAGGTTTGTACTGTAAAGTTGAAACTCTATTCTAGAGTCAGGCCTAATCCCAAACCAATCTGGACACCACAAAGCAAGGTTCATTTTTTCAGGAAGTGTGATTCAGATGAGCCTGGTGAAATGTGACAGGACTGCTGTCTACAGTACATCTGCAGTTCCATATTTGTCATCCAGAAATAATGAAGCAGTAACGGTGCTGCCGTTGAGCTCAGGTTGCACATGTTTTCCTCATGCCCAAGTGGGTTTCGTCAAAAGTTCTACAGTTTCCTCCCACCTTCCAAAAACATGCAGGTGGTCTGGATGCTCTAAATTGCCCCAAGGAGTCAATGTGTGTACATGTTGTCCTGAGATGCACTGGTGATTTCTGCCTTGTGTAAGTCTACCTAAACAGTGTTACAGATCCACGCAGGGCTGGGTGATATGGCCAAAAATAAAATCTCAACTACTGTATATTTGATTTACACCCAGTTTATGAGTCTGATTTCTTTTTCCTTCTTCTTTTTTTTAAAAAAAAGCAAAACCATTATTTTTATTTTAACAATTTTGCAGAGAAGAATGGCAGAATTTAACCATTTTTTAAAAACCGTGGGCAAGGAGCCAGGGTGGGAAATTTGTGGTCCTGTGTTAATTAGTTATTCTTAAAGTGAATCTAGATTTTTATTTTAAACATCTTCCTAAATTAAAAAATTTAATTAATCAATAAAATCAATTTTTGCCCAGCTCTAGATCCACATAGCCACACCAGGATAAAGCACTTAGTAAAAATGAACAAATGATAAATGAATTAAGTGCTGGTTTTATCATGATCCACTTAAGAGTCTGTCTCGTTAAGCACAATGTATTAAAGCTTCAGCTAATATTTACATCAAAAATCAAAATAGGGAAGAATGTGATCACCCTGACTTTGACTATTCCAAATGGTCTAGTTTAAGTATTTTAGGAAATGGGATTTTTTAATGCACATTAGAAAAAAAAAGAAAGAATGCGCAACAGTTCTACAGGCAGAAACACCTCGATGATGAAATCCATGAGGAATGACTGTAAACGCTGGACCTAACAGAAAGGCTAGGTTATTCAAGCAACCATTCTTTACAGCTATGGTGAGCAGAAAAGCATCACTAAATGTACACCATGCTAAAGCTTGTAGCGGCTGGGCCAGATTAAGGTCCACTTCTGTCAGTCAAGAGCCGAAATCTGAGCCTACAGAGGGCACAGGAAATCTCCAATTTCCCCCAAATGTATCACCAGTTTGTATCTCCACACCTATCTCCAGTCTCCCCAAAATGAAAAACAACATTTGCATTGGACTGTAATGGATTCATTTTTGATAAAAGTAGCTGTCTGTGTGTTTGAAGGCTGGTTAGTAATACTTCCTACTACTTCATGTCATGTCATTTTCTGAACCGCTTAATCCTAATTAGGGTCGCGGGGAGGCTGGCGCCCATCTCAGCCGACTTTGGGCGAGGGCAGAGTACACCCCGGACAGCTCGCCAGGCCATCGCAGCTACTACTTCATCCTGGGTATTATTACATAAGAACAAGTGAAGCCAGGTGTAAAGAGTTCATTCAGTCATAATGAAAGATTGGCCAGGTTTATTGGATTAGTTTCCTACTGGGAGAAGCCAAAGGAATCACAACGAAATTGCAGTGTAGATTAAGATTTCAGCTATAGCCTTGTGACTATATGCTGTCTTTGCTTTCAGAGCTATAGGCACTCTAATAAATGAATATCAAACGGCTAATGATCTTCTGCAAATAGCACAAAATCATCTACACATGAAACTACATTTCAGAGCTTTTTATTCAGTTTACTGCTGATGCTTCAATCCATTGTGAACATGCAAGGTGATCATTATAACCATTAATAAAACATACATTCCTAGTCAAATCAAAATTCTTCTTGAAATACAGCAACTTTGATTATTAAAAAAAAAGAAGAACAGAAGGTCAGCCATGCTAGCTGCTTTTTGGAAGCTCCGATTTCTTTTCTTTTTTCTGATTCTAAAGACTGGAAAGATAAATATTAAAGGGGTAAAGCAAACAGTTAACAGATTATCATAAGTTAAAGCAGGTTCATACGAGCAAGAAATATAGAATAGCATTCAATAAAACACACACACACACGCACACACACACACACACACACACACACACACACACACACAAAACACACAGAGACACACACACACAAAACACACAGAGACACACACAACCTAAAAGTAAAGACATAATGCATACTAGATGATAATAATAATAACGATAATAATTATAATAATAATAACTAACATGAGGAGGCAAACCTTTCAGTAAACAGCAAATACAAAAGACAGCTGTGATACATAATTTCAAGTCTAAAACACAGCTGAGTCGAGCGGTACATGTTAAAACTCTTATGGGCATTCCTCATCACTTTCACATCAACGTTTTGACTAGCACACAATCAGGAAGAGTACAAGTTCACCAAGTTCATGCTCAGTGAGATGCAAATGCATGCTGGTTTGGGAGAGTTATCCCCTTAGACTGGATAATAAGCACGAAAAAAAGAGAAACAGGAAAAAAAAAGAGGAATATGAAAGAGAGAGAAAGAGAGAGTGAATTATAAGGAATGAGCGATCATATTTCAGATGACAGATCCAACCTACAACTACAGCTTGTCTCTACATAAAAAGGTACGTCTCTAGGAACTGCTGTCCCCAGAGTGAAGAATCCTCACTGCTCTGGCACGGACGTGTCATCTGTCTCTACTCCTTCTGATCCCCCTGCTGTCCAAAACAGATAACAGATTTAACAGGTTTAGCATGCTCTGCTGACAATATTGCAGACAGTTACATTATCAGCATTTTAAAAAGTGTGAGGTTCTGTTTTCACACTTAGTAGTAATCAGCTCCAATACTGCTACTAAAGTAACAGATTTAACTGGGTATTTTTATTCCCACTTGTGTATTTTCTCCTGTTGATTATGTCCATTATATAACTCTTAATATCTACAATAACATGCTTGCTACAAATAGGGTCGCTGAATGTAGAAATGTACAATACAGTAATTAGAAATTTTGTATAGAAATGTAGATGTTCTCACATACACTGTCCAGCACCATCAAACCCCCACCCACCTCCACCCAAAAAATGCCACACTCTAAGATTTTCCCGGACCGCCTTTAGCCTTAAATACAGCGTGTTATCACAGCAACATTATGTGTGTTACGTCAGTGCCGAACTCTATTCCCGACTCACACACACCTCGTTCACAATCTCCCGAGTTTTAAAGACATTCACCTGCACCTAGTTCCGGCACTAATTAGCTCCCCTATTTAAACCAGTGGCTAGACTCACTCGCTTGTTTAGCCTCGTTGGAGATACGCCTCATTCCGCTATTCCTTCAATTATGTAATTTCCTTCCTTATGTTGGTTTTTGTTCGCCCCTCGTGGCAGATTTCATTTTGAGTTTTCTCACAGAGCCCGTGTTCTTTTGTGATTATTAAAACCCCCGTTATTTTCGTATACTTCTTTTGTTTCTGGGAGTCATTCATAACAGAAGGCTAGACCGCTACCGAAAACATGGAGGCCACACCTACCCTCTCTCCGGACACGTTCCAAACCATTGTGGAGGAAGTGGGTCGCTCCCTAACACCTGCAGAGTCTCCCTCTGCAAGGCCCCCTATGTTACTCTGGTGATTCCGACAGCTGTGATAGCTTCCTCCTACAGTGCTCCCTTGCTATCGAAATACACCACGTGCCTTTTCCCACCGAGCATGCAAAGGTGGCACATATCATCTCCTGGCTGTCCAGGAAAGCACTGCAATGGGCAGAAGGGCTGTGGAGGCACAATGGGCCAGCAGTCTCCACATACATGACCTTCTCCACTCATTTCCGCGAGGTGTTCAGACACCCCAAAGCCTTCCAAGTCATCAGTGACCATAAAAACCTGGGCTATCACAGAGAGGCTAAGTGACTGACTCCCTGCCATGCAAGCTGGCCCCAAGTGTTCATCAACACCATCCAGTGGGTCAATGAGGAGCAAATTCAAGCCACACTAAAGTCGGATCCTGCACCGCCTGACACGCTGCCCGGTCGTCAGTATGTACCCCGGGACCTACGACTTCCCCTGCTGGAGACGTTACACTCCAATCCAGGCACGGGTCACCCAGGAGCTACTGCAATCCTCTGCATCCTCCAGGAGTGTTAATGGTGGCCCGGAATGCCCACCATGGTCAGAAGGTTCGTGGCTGGTTGTGTGCCGTGTGTCATCTCCAAGACACCTCGACACCCGGCACGGAAGCTCCTTCCTCTGCCAGTTCCTCGTCACCCATGGTCACACCTGGGAGTGGACTTCATGACGGACCTCCCCTCCTCACAAGGTAACACATGCACCTATGTCATAGTGGATCGTTTCTCCAAAGTGTGCAAACTAATCCCCCTCCAGTCCCTTCCTACAGTGTCAGAGACCACATGAGCCCTGTTCGAACATGTCTTTCGCAATTTTGGGTTACCAGAAGACGTTGTCTCGGTCAGGGACCCGCAATTCGTCTCCCAGTTTTGGAGGGCGTTCTTCAAACTCCTGGGTGTGACCGTCAACCTGTCGTCAGGGTACCATCCTCAGACCAACAGGCAGATGGAAAGAAAGATTCAGGAGATAGGACGCTTCCTCCAGACCTTCTGCAACCACCATCCGACCTCCTGGAACCAGTTCCTACCATGGGCCAAGTATGCACAAAAGTCAGCCGTCCACCAGGCTGACCCCCTTCCAGTGTGTACTCGGTCACCCAACTCCTCTCTCCCTGGAACAGAGAGGCCACCAACATCCTAGCGGTGGATCACTGGTTCAGAGACAGCGAAAGAGTCTGGAGCGAGGCTCATCGGCACCTCCCACATGCCATGCGCCGAGGGCCTACTACGGCAGACGTGTGGTGCTCTGAGCCTCCCCGCTACAAGGTTGGGGATAAGGTGTGGCTCTCTTCCCAAAACATTAGACTCCAAACACCATGCAAGAAGCTAAGTCCCCATTTTATTTGTCCCTTCACTATCACTGCACAGATTAATCCTGTCACTTTCCGTTAAGAACTCCCACCTACATATAAGATTCACCCAGTTTTTCATGTTTCTTTATTCAAACCTTATCATTCACCCCTGGTTTCCCCATCCACAGAGTCAGGGGTATCCTGGACTCTCGTCGGCGCTGTGGGAGGATCGAATACCTGGTCAATTGGGAGAGATATGTCCCAGAAGAACAATCGTGGGTTCCCCGCAATGATATCCTGGACCCCAACTTACTAGAGGACCCCAGTTGACCAACACTCTGCACTCGGGCTCGTCCATGGCGTCGACAGTTCCGGAACACGCCAAACTCTATCCCGGACTTTCACACTCCTCGTTCACAATCCACCGAGTTTTAAGGACATTCACCGGTACCTAGTTCCCTGCACTAATTAGCTCCCCTATTTAAACCACCAGCTACACTCACTCGCCTAGCCTCAATGGAGATACGTGTCATTCCTGCTACTGCTTCAAGCGTTTTGGACTCTACTATTTCTGCCCTCTGAAGCTGCGTCTGACAGTTCCCTCTCCAGTCATCACTCTTCACATTTTATCACAACCTTCTGCCGTAATTCACCCTTTAAAATTTCTGAAGTTTTGTGATTCAGGGAGCATGAGGAATCATTTTCACACATGAACTGGCACCATGAGTCCTGACCTTAACCCAACTGAAAGTCTTTTGGATGTGCTGAAGAAGACTTTATGGAATGGTTCTGGTTTCCAGTCATCAGTTCAAGATGTTGGTGACAAATGAACCCAACTCTGGATGGAAATAATTGTTGTGGTGTTAAGTTTGTTGAAACAATGTCATGTAATCATGGCTAAAGGCGGTCAAACAAAATGTAAGAATGAGCAACTTTATTTATTTGTTTGTTTGCTTGTCTGGTCTGGGGAGTGTATTTGAATTATACAGCCAAAACAGATATCTAAAATGATATCCACAATTGCATTTGTCTTTTGCACATTATGATGGCAAAATATTAATACTTTTATGCCTTGATCATTATAATTACACATTATCACATATGCCATTTTAGAGCATAACTCCCACACCTAGGCAGATGCAGGGCTTTTTTTTTTCACACCACAGTTAAGACAGAACCCAGTTTCTCGGCTTGATCTCAGTGGTGCAGATGCACCTGAGGATAAAAATAACAGCTCCATTTATAAAATGCTTAGCAACGAAGAACTGGGTTGATGTTGCTCGACAGAAAAAGGCCTTAATTCCCCCATTCCTCTTAAGAGATGGGGTACAGCGGACCAGCACAGCTGAAGGAGAGAAATCTAGGCCTGGTGATGTTGGAAGGACTTGCTTACACTCATTACCTGCCCCATTTATACCTGCATGACCATCTTTGCTTAGTTTCTACACAGGTTTCACACCAGTGAAGTAAATTCAGGTTCTTTATAAATGCTGAAAAGTATATATATTATTTTTGCTGGCTTTACTACTGGATTTCTATTAAATGTGCAAGGGTTTGATTTGGGAAGAGTTTTGAAGTACAGGAAGACGGGGTATTGATGTTGAGGCCCTCTTGGAATAGTGTAAGATACAGGGACCATTGGGGAACAATGGTGCTCTGCATTAATAAACCTGTGTCATTGTTTTAAATACCGTATCAAATTCTATGAAGAATTAAATAATTCCAAATGCAACACTGAATAAGAAAAAAAATTTTTTTTGGAAAGATTTTCATACCTAGTTATAGAAAAACTGCAGAGGTTTCATCCACCCACAATCACAGTCACTATAAGATGTATGTCTCTAAAACCGAAACATGGTTACCAAACTGCAGGGATAAGGTTTCACACAGCCAGTTTGCTGCCCCAACTTTTGGCTTTGATGGCTGCAGCTTTGCCGGGATTGTGGATGTTGTCCCACTCAGGATATTTACTTTCTGACTATGGTAGTAAAGACCATTTGCAAGTATGTCTATGTTTATTATACCCATAAACTTTAAGAAATTACTGGTGTGTTCAGAATTTTATTCAATATTATTGTATCTACATAACTGTCCCACAATAGTTCCTAATTAACTCTTAGTAGATTAAATAATATGATTAAAAAATAATTACATTCCTGCACGAATAGAAAATAATACTAGTTCCAAGTAATTGGGGAACTCTGAACTCGGTATAAGAACTAGGGCATGATTCCATGCCTGCAAACACCATTCAACAAAGTCACCATGATATGCATCACAGAATTAGCAAGAAATACCCCATCCTACAACCATCTTTCCTTATCTTGGCAAGCTGGACAATTTCCAGTTGACAAAGAAACCTTAGTGGTTATCCAGGATTCATAAAACTAGAGTCACATGCGTAACTAGAGTTCCACTTCCCCCTCATACTGTAAACACTAGGAGCAGTGTGAAATGTCTGGGTAATGTATGCCAAGAATGTAATGTGGAACAGAACTCTTTTTCCCTCGAATAATGTTTTGACATGACCATAACAATCATATTACATCGAGGGGTGATGTTAACCTTTAGGAATCTAGAGAAACAGCATGGTTTTCTCCAAGTGTCTGTAACTTCCTGGAGTACTATTCTTCTAAGAAAGCAATGATCCTCATACAGTAAAATGTCTAGTATAGGCTTGGCACCTAGTACAGCTTATAAACCTAGTGAACAAAGAATCCCCAAAGTCTTTCCTCTATAACAAAAGCTGGTCTGAGGATTGGGTGTCTTCAATCTGGTCCAAGTAATACCATAAGGTATTCACCAAGCGCTGTAAGGAATACTCTGCAAAACCAGCTCCAGTGAAGGGCTGCAAGGTCACTTGACTGATTGACAAGGTTGGCTGTTATAACACTGGCCAACAATATTTAACTGCTAGGTCACCCCAGAGTCATCTTTCATGTAAGATACTATCTAGCTATCTAGGATACTGGGAATCATACAATACACTGGGCCTACCTTATTAAATTATTATTATTTTGCATAGCTTCAACTTTAGGTCATAAAAGGCTGTATGCTAGATCTTGCTTTCAGATGTGTCTTCTGGGCTGATTGGTCACAGTCAGATACTATATAACTGAACAGACAAATTTTGCTGAATTCCATTATCCGTTTGGAACAGTAAATCTCTAACAACATCAACAAATACCTGAAAGCAACAGTGGAAACAAAGCTCTTGCTAGCCATCTCAGAGGCAGAAGCAGGACACTGCCTAGTTACTGAATTCTGATTATTGTGGAAAAAAGGTATGTACAGCCAAATCCAGCTGCAGGCTAGGACATCCTGTCCCAACTGCCTGGCTCTGGCAGTATAAAGCATAACTATGAATGTGGTACCAAGCAAAGACATTCAACTAAACCTTGCCAAACTATTCACAAATGTGAACTACCACATTCGGATGCACAGTATTGAGACTCCAGAAAATCCATTGACCTAAGTGAGACGTTCTTGACCTTCTTCCACCTGGATAGTTGACATAACTGACCAGTTTGACATTGTGTGAGGGGACCAATATGTGATGATGCCACAAAAGCAAAAAAAACTTCAGGGTCAGATGACTGCCATTAATTCTAACTAGGTGGTGGTTGTATACCTTGTATCCTTATAATGCCTAGCACTCAACAGTTTGTCCATCTCTGAAGGGGCACCTGCATCTCCAATAAGCCAAACCTTATTTTTAGCTCCATTTTCTTAAGGAAGAACATGGTTCTGTCAATGGCAATTGGGGCCAAATCATGCAAGCAGCACAGGCTCAGTACTTAACTAGATAGTAGAGAACGTGACCCAGAGACCATCTGAAAATTGATTTGAAATGTTTAAGAAAGGGCATACACCTAGACAAGAGGACAATGAGAAGAAGCTATCTACATCCCTTGATGACAGTTACCAACAGTGGTCATAGGCTGCTAAGCTAAGAGCTCAATATAGTGCATGATGTATACATGTCTGACATGCACACAGACAAGTAAAATAAATAAAAAATAGTGTTTATTTAAATTTTATGTCTTATGCCACCACTTGACTTATGTGAGTGCACACACAGGGTAACATACAGATGTTTAACACATCTGTGCCAGTTACGAAAGATGTAATAGAAATGTTTTTATTTCATGAGTCAATAAGCCTACTTCACTTCTAACCTCCCTTCAAATGTAAAAGACACGCTTATTTTAAGTGTTGGGAAGTGTGGGTGAAAGAACGCTTTGAAGGGTGTGAATTACTGAACTACTCCTGGGCCTCAGTCTATAGTCTACAGGAACCTGGGAGCAGTCACTGACCTGCATCCCCCTGGCTGCCGTTGAGCGTCTCACCAGTGCTGCTCACCTCCTCCCCGGGCTTATCACCGGGTTTCAACTTCTTCCGAGTCATGTGGCCGCGGAATCCTGCCTGGATCTTGGCGGCTGCCTTGTTGGCCTCTGGGTCATCCAGGGGGATGTCCATGATGTCTTCTTCTTCCTGTGGCTGGCTGCTTTCCTCCTGTTACCACAACAACCGAGCAGGACATGTTAAGTAACCGAGATATTTCCAGGATTTTCTTAGGCATTACTTTAAAAAAAAAACCCTCGAGAAAATGTGTCCACCATAGTTAATGGGCTTAGTCACAATACCAGCCAACTTAATCCTCTTTAAAATAACTACATGCTCTATCTAACATGTACCAAACCCAATACAGTGCAAATTTATAACAGGCTCATTTTTCACTTTCATAAAAAATATATCAATACACAGTGAAAGGAAGATCTAGTTTTGGAAATATAAACAGGCTGTAAACCTTTCATTATTTACAGAAAGAGGATTATAATTATTAAAAACTTTACAGAGCTAAAAACATGTCACACATGATATAATCCTTCTGAAAAGGAGGCCGCGCAGCTGTCCTTGTCATCAGGTTTTGTGTTGGTGGGATTTGGTTATACTGTATTAAGTGTTCATGAGGCTTGCATTTGTGAGCTCCCACTAAGCATCTATAAAGGCGGTGAGCAGAGGATGAGTGACAGGACAGAAACAGCTTCTGGGTGGGTGAAGCGTGGAGCCACCCACTAAACTAAAAATTAATCAGCTCCTTTTCATTTTGTCGAACATTTTTGACGTTTGTATCCCACCTCATAGACATAGGCAGAGGTTTTATGCATCCACGAAGTCTTACATTTTCTGCCTTTTCAAATGATTTAAAATAAATATAGTGTGACTGGAGATGCCAAAATAATGCACGAATACCCCGTTCGCATGTCCAGGGTTGCACTTTTATAAAATAAGCAGTTTGTGCATAATGTAAAGTGCATTTGTATTTAAAAAAAATAAAATAAAATCATACGCACTTTCAAATTAGGTTCTACTTTAACAACAAATAGGAAATTGCTTTCAGACAGTATCAAGCATTATTGGCAACTAAAAGTAACATGATACATCATAATATCACACTCATTATCAAACAATTTATAATTCTTAGTGATAGTTTATGGTGTACAAATATTAAACTCTAAATCATTACATTCGAAACGCTGTTCCAAAGTCTGTACAGACGAGACACAATCAACGGACTTTCCAGATTGCCTCATTCTTAAGTCATACATTCTGCCCTCATGATCTAGACTGTGAAAAATTTCACCAAAATATTGAGATTTACTAGGTGTGTTTTAGGCTATGTGACTTTTCTTTATCTAAAACCTAGGTATATAGTAACATTATAATTGTATTATTATTACCAATATCACATACTACTATAATACACATTACTACTGCAAGCTGTTCACCTGGGAACCTGCCCTACTGCATTCATTTGACCTTATTATTATAAAATACTTCATTAATTTATAATTCAATTATACTTAATTATTTAGAGATGTCAGTTATCAAGGGAGGCACGTTGGTGTAGTGGTTAGCATGTTCACTTCACAACAAAAAGGTCCTGGGGTTCGAGTTCCAGGCTTGGGAAGGGCGCTTCTGTATGATTTTGCAAGGTCTACCCGAGCTTGCATGTGTTTTCTCCGGGTATTTTTGTTTCCTCCAACATTAGGCTAATTGGTGGTTCCAAATTGCCCCTAGGTGTGGATGGGAGTGTGTGTTGCCCTGCGATGCTCCGAGCTGTTCGTATGTGCAGTGCTGACCAACATTAGACTGAGGTGGTACAGTAAAACTGCTAAAATACACAGTGTATATATTGTGTCTAACATATAATGCATATTAGAATAACTAGCTGTTTCAATTTGCCAATAGGTGTGAGTGTG
Organism: Neosilurus mollespiculum; assembly: GCA_030014195.1. Taxonomy (NCBI): domain Eukaryota; kingdom Metazoa; phylum Chordata; class Actinopteri; order Siluriformes; family Plotosidae; genus Neosilurus; species Neosilurus mollespiculum. Next base: position 21,228,498 of record JAQMYF010000013.1, on the reverse strand, counting down.
AATGTTTGTGTGTGTACTGGCCCTGCAATGAACCGGCGAGCTGTTCACGGTGTATCCCGCCTTCGCCTAGAGTCAGCTAAGATAGGCTCCAACCTGTAACTTGGGTAGGATTAAGCAGTTTGGAAAATGAATAAATGAATAAACAAACGTCAGTGTTCAGAAAACACAAAGGACAAAATAATGTTTGTTTTGAGGGCTCATTTGCGTATTGAGAAATATCAGATATTACAATAAGAAGAATTACATTAATAATAATTTAAAGTAACCAACACTGTGCATCTCCAGTGGGGACAATCTTTTTTCTGGTCACAGGATATTTTATTTAAAAAATTATCTGGCTATGAAATATTTTTACCCAGAAGACCCACATCCAAATCAAAAGTTTAAACAGCTTTTTTAGGGGCTTGCGCTGGATACAATGGACATAAAATAGCACCTTAAAATTACTACTGATGTATGTCAGACAGGGTGTAACCTTGTGAATGGATGTAAGCACAGATTGTGTTTTTACAACCAACCAACCATCCATCCATCCATCCATCCCTCCCTCCCTCCATCCATCCATCCATCCGTCCATATACTCATTCATTATACATATGTCACAATTGTCACCCTCAGGAAAAAATAGCAATAATAATAATAAAAAATTGTCCTCATTTGTAGATTGAGGAATATCAGGTATAGCAAATACTATGGTTAAGGATCATTTGAAATTACTTGTAACATATTGCACACCCCTAATGACCATGCCTGTAATATGATATTAGTGATCTGACCACCAGAGGTCACTATAGTACACCATTTCCACGCATTATACATAGAGTCAATTGTTCAAGATGTTAATTATTATTTTTTTTAAATTTTACTTTTACAAACCTCTTTCAAATGTAGTGTGAAAAGATTGCATTTCATGCCGAATCGCATCGCATTTCCAAGTTCTGCAGCGCCCCCTACAGGAGTAGTGATGCGGTGGATAGGAAAAATCTTATTAAAATCAAAAATCGATTTTTTTTTATTTTTTTTTTGAAATCCTAATAAAAATGCAAAAGTTGCAGGGTGTATTGCACCGCGTCTTATGAAAGAAATTAGCTGCGGGACGACGCGGTCGCGGTCACGAGCGCAGATGCTGTGAATCTTCCAGTGTAAAGACAAGTTGATGCGCGGGTGCACGCGATCACGGTCTTTTCTTTCGCCTCGATTCTCGTAGAAAACTTCAATAAGTTCTAACACATGCGGTGAAACAGCTCACACATGAACAGGGGTGTATAAAAGACAGACATGTACTTACGCAGTGGCAGTCCATGCTGATTATTATGCTCTTTACTGGACTAATAGACGAGTAAGGTGATGGCTGAGACTGGAGCGCGCGCACCTCTTACCCAGCTCTGCTTATTATTCTCGAGCTGAGGTGGGTGGAAAGAAGGAGCGGGGGAGAGTGGGAGGAAGGGAGGGAATAAAGGAGAGAGAGAGAGAGAGAGAGAGAGAGAGAGAGATGTTTGTCTCTCCTATTATCACTCTGATTAAACTGACTTGGGGTTTTTCAGGGGGAAATTGGCCTTTTCTTAAAATAAATAAATAAAAAAAAATAAAACAATTAGGGTCGCTGGGAGGCTGGCGCCTATCTCAGCCGACTCTGGGTGACCCTGAACGGATCTCCAAACCATTGCAGGGCCATCACACATACACCCATTCACACTCACACCTGCCAATCAGCCATACTGTGCATGTCTGAAACTGTGGGAGGAAATCAGAGTACCCGGGGAAAACCCATGCAAGCACGAGGAGAACATGTCCTAAACCCAGGAATTGAACCCGGGACCTTCTTGTTGCGAGGCGAACATGCTACCGTGCCACCATGCCGCCCTTATCTTCTTTCATAAACCTTAATGTTCCCAGTAGGGTCACCCCTCGGATAATGGGAAAGGTACAACAAGGCGTAATCTTTCACCCAGGGTGCTAAGCACAAGTGGCGCTAAGCACAAGTGTTCGCTAGTATGTTGCTGTCTTTATCCCATTCATCTACCGAATTGTTTAAACTCATCTGAATGCCATTTGAGGCGTCACAGTGGTGTAGTGGTTAGCACACGTCTAATAGCAAGAAGGTCCTGGGTTCGAGTCTCAAGCTTGGGCGTTTCTGTGTAGAGTTTGCATGTTCTTTTTGTACTTGATTAACTGTGAGACTAATACAACCCTTTTGAACCAGGTCCCTAGCGGTGCGACCATTTTTTCCAGCATTAAACTAGCAAATCAGGAATTGGACACACCCTTAAATACATTTGTGTCACATACACTGTGTTCTCTTTACTTAGCTAGTTAAAATAAGGGCCAATGTGTACCCTGCTTGGATTAGAGTTACAGGCAAGGACCACAAAACCCATTTTGAATTGGTTCAGCTTATCAGTTCATCCTGAAATCTATTACAGCACTTTTTTAAAAGTATCTGTACTTTTTACTTTTACTCAATAGATATTAACACAAGCATGTCCTTTCTACTCCTCACGTTCTCAAACCACAGTTGTAATGCATTTAAAGGCTATTAATATTTTTATTCTGTAAGACTGGATACCGAATTTCGGAGGGAAAAACACCAACCATCACTTCTGGGAATGTCCTGTATTACGACAGCGGTGGAAATCCATCCATCTATCCAAATACTGAGCAATTCAAACCATGGGGAGGCTGAAGCCCATCTCGGCCATCCTCTGGGTGAAGGCAGGATACACCCTGGACAGCTCGCCAGTCCATTGCAGGGCCAACACACACACATGCACACACACACACCATTCACACTCACCCTCACACTGTGGGAGTACCCAAAGGAAACCCATGCAAGCACGGGAAGAACAAGCAAACTCCACACAAAAACGCCCTTGCCAAGCTTGGGACTGGAACCCAGGACCTTCTTCCTATGAGGCGGACATGCTAACCACTATGCCGCCTAGTGGTGGAAATGATACAGGATATTCCAGAAATCTGTTGTTTTGGTTAATGAGCGAGCAGAGCTGCAAGTATGGCACGCAGTAGCAGAGCACACTGGGTGGCTTAAGTAATGAATGTGTGTACTTAAAACACCTCTGGTCGTTGGTTACTGGGAATCAACCCTGCTGCCAGTCTTGGGGGTGGTATAAAGAGATAAGCCTGTAGTGTCTGGCCCACCTACATAATCTGACGAGGCTTAGCTTCATACTGGGAAAGTGGAGCCATCTTGTGGGCCAACCAACTGTGAGGTGAAGGGTGGGGGTCCTACCAGTTGGGTGAAATGGACAGTCTTACATGGTTTAGACCCTTGCAATGGAAATGAATTGATGAATAAAAAGGATAGAGTGTCACTGATACAAAGCACTAATCTACATAACACCCCTGGAGTGTTTATTTATTATCTTTTGGCACTCATTGCACAACCCCGCTGTGGAGTATGCAGGTCTGGGATGGATACTGGGGAGCTAATAAGAGAAGCTAGATGCCTGCAGTGTGTTCAAAGGTAGAAATTTTCAGCTTCTCACATGAATAAAAGTAAAGCATTCAAAAATTAAATCTGTGAAGTATTTATTTATTGCATAATAACTCTTAACAATATTCATAATTAATAATGTAAGAAATTTTCCTGGGTGCAGAAATGTAGTTATTAAGAGCAGCAAATCTTTACTGTCTGAAGATAAATCTCTGCTATATTCATACAAAATGTAGCTAATGAATGATCTTAACATTACGCTGCTCTGACGGCTGGTTACCATATTAGATGGGAGGGATAAAATAAATATCTATAAATAACTCCAAAGTGAAACTATTAGGGCTGAGAAGTATGTGCGTAGTCCATCTACATAGACATAGATTATATACTGTATATCCTAAACCAATTTGGAATTTTCATTATAACCACCACTGTATTTTATATGCACCTACTCAATCACCACTAATGAGGTGTTACAGATGTGCCAGTAAAGTGGACTGAGATATATTGCTCCAAATGGAAATCAATGTCAGCAGCATAATATGTATCCTGGTATTCCATATCGTGCATTTGTCAGATCCCACTGGTGTGGATTATTATTATTATTATTATTATTAATATTATTATTATTATTATTATTTTGCTATACTGTATTAATCCCTCAAGGGAAATTATTGCCTCTGAATTTAACCTATTCAAAGTGAGCACACACACGTAAACATTCGGAGCAGTGGGCTGCCACACACATTGGGGCACCTGGAGAGCAGTTGGGGGTTAGGTGCCTTGCTTAATGGCACTTCAGCCATGAATGTGGAGGAAGAGAAGGTGCAGCTCACTCCCCCCCACTGCCACACAATTTTCCTGCTGGTTCGGGAAGCGACCTTTCAGTCCCAAAGCCGCTTCTCTAACCATTAGGCTACTGCTGCTCCCAAAGCTACATTGCACCCTCAGTAAAACTCTTCTACCTTTGCTCTATACAATTCCTTACAGTGTATATTCTTCTTATGCTACAGTACTATATTTTTTATAGCAAGTTGTACTATACATAACTCATTTCTTTCAGCTGTCACATACAGTTGCAGGTTGGGTTTTGGGACCAGCTGTGAAAATCAGGTCATGCCAGAAGTATTCCTTTAAGGAGGCATTGTCTATAGGTCTTATGTCTTGCTTCATCTATTAACAAAGCTTATGAAAACAAACTTAATTCCCAGACAACATTCTCGGCTTGCTGTCCATTGCCTAGAGGCATCATGAAATTGCTTATCTTCCTGCATTGCTCCTGCCAGAACCATGCAGAACTTCACATTTAAAAAAAGCTTCTACCGTGTGCTAAAAAAAAAAATGCTGAAAGCCTGACCTGTATGTCTAGAACCTTAAAAGATATTCCTCCTCTGACCTGTTCACATTCTGCCAAGACGAAGCACCAAATCCATCCATCCTTTACACAGTGGAGCTTACAAATTTCCCCCAGCACTATTCTCTAACCAGACTGACTGGTGGAGGGCAAATAAAATAAATAAATGCTGCTATTTGTTAAATATTGGGTTTCATCCAGTTTTTTTTCCAGATTTGATGTATTTTATATCAATGGCACTTGGCAGGATAAAGATAACCATAAATACTGTGCCTGAAATGAAATGTAAAAGTAGCTGGAAAAGATATAGATTAGATTAGATGACCTACATTAAATAAAGTACATTATGAGACAACGAGAACACCCTGCACAGATCTAATTACCCCTGTAGAAGTTCATAGACTGGTTAATCTGATTTGAATGTCCCACAGATAGTTATATAT
>JAQMYF010000013.1:21208518-21223090 GCA_030014195.1 Neosilurus mollespiculum | reverse complement strand
TATATACACAGTACATATTGAGTTGGAGTAGAAACAGTAACATGTTTCCATGGCAACATTTATCAATTCTTCTCCACCAAACTTCCTACAGCAAAAACTGTATAGAAATTTACCCTAGATTTTTCAGCACTTTCTGAAATCACTAGGACAAGATCCTCCCTCGTGAGTTGTAGTACTGAGTGACTGGACCTGTGTGTCTGACTAAAACAGTCTGTTACCCAGAAACTGAACTATTTCAGGGGTGTCTTCAATCACCTATCTCTCGAGACCGGAACAGAGGCACCTTGCTGTTGATCAGACATGTCCTTGAGGTTTTTATTTTTAAATATCAGCTCAGGACGAGAAAATTGGAACAGCCTAAATTCAGGATAAGGTCATTGCTTATCCTGGACTCTGTTTATAAAAAAATAAATAAAAATAACTTCCAAATTCAGATAAAACACTAAATCTACATCTTACCTCGTGGTCCACCTCCTTGTTCTCACTTTCAAGTTCAGTGACCGTGTCCTCATGATGTTCAGACTCTTTATATTCTGCAGCTGTCCCAGGTTTCTCTGTGTGCTTTTGCGAATCTGTAGCAAATTGTTTATAGGTGTCCTCCATGTCCTGCCCAGTTTGTTCAGATGTAGGACTTGTTCCTTTCAATTCATTCAGTGTACTGTAATGCACTGTAGTGTCTTCCTGTGTCTCAGGTGTATTCACATCATTATTTTCTTGATCAATTTCATCTGTATCGTTAGGTTCATCTACATCCTGCTGAGATGTCATAATGTTTCCTGTGTCATCTTTGTTTATGTCTTCTGCTGAGAAGTCAGTGTGATTATGGTTACTGTCCACCTGGCTGTTTATATCCCATATACTTTGAACCTCATTCTGTTTATCATCATTTGTCTCATCTGTCTGCATTTGAGTCTGAGAATCTCTGTCATCAGTGGTAGCATTGACATCAGTGTCACTTCCATAATAATTTTTTTCCTCCTGAAATTCAGATGTTTCATTTGCCAAATCCTCCATTCCTGGTTTGTTTCCGTTGTTCCTGTCAGTCAGACTGGCTTTTTTCAGAATGAACGATGATTCACTCATAACTTCAGCTGTCAAAATGTCATTTGCCTGCTGGTTTTCAACCCCCAGAGGTATTTCATTTGTACTTGTTTCATCAAAAGTTTTTACCTCTTCTGACACACCGATATTTTCTGCCCCTTCGTTTAGATGCAGCTGCTCAACATTATGAAGTTCTGGCCCTGCATCATCAAACAAAGTATTAGTCATTTCTCTGACATCTTTTGAAAGATGACCAGTGTCTCCTACTTCATTCTCTTTAAGCGGTGGAGTAACTGCTTTTTCATTATCAGAAATATCACTTATTTCTTTATAAACATCCTGTTGAACATTTCCTGAAGTCTCAGTACCAGACGGAGTGAATTCATCACAGGTATCTAGGACATCTCGCTCGACTAGGACAAGGTCTGGGCTTTCTGAGGGTGGAATAAAACCTACATCAGTCACAGTCTGCATGCTGCCCTCAGTGTGCTCCTCTTCTCGCAAAGTAGACTGTAGTTCTTCAGAACACACATCTACATCTGCAAGATCTGATGACAGGGTTACAGGATCAAGCTCTTTTTCTTCCATCTCATTTTCTTCATTAATCTGGGCAGACCCTTGTACATTTTCACACATTTGCTTCTCAACCATTTTCGTTTTATTTAGCTCTTCAGCACATATGTCAACATCTGCAGTTCCTTTGTATAAAACCTCTAGATTAAGTTCAGTATCAGTCCATAGTGAGTCGTCCACTGATTTATTTAGCTCATTGTTTGGTTGTGGTTCCAACTCTACAATATCTTTAGAGGTAGCAAAAGTCTCAGATGAAGGGGAGGAGTTTTGAATTGGCTGGGCAATTTTGTCTTCGTTTTTTTCATACGAATCAGCTTGAAAAACTCTGAAAGGTGACATTTAAATAGCAATTAAGTGTGATTCATAATGCAGTCTCAGTTAAAGCAGGAGCCCAAACAGAATGACAATTCCTAACTCATCCTGCACAGTACTTGTGGATGTATGTTCTGGAATTGTAATTAATCTTTTGGACCAGAAATTTTACTACCACACAAATGAAAATCTATCTTGATTGAGGGGCCAGCTCACCCTTCTCAGAATCTTCAATGCCAAGTAGCAGGCTGACATTTATGATGCCCCAAATAATCTATTACAAGCCACAAAAATTCAGTGGACATCCTAAACCATAGCTATTAAACTCAAACTCATTCACTCAAACTGGAACAGCCATTTAGCCTAATGTCCATGTCTTTGGACTGTGGGAGGAACCCGGAGAAAACCCATGCGAGCACGGGGAGAACATACAAAATCCACACTGAAACACCTGAGCCCAGAAATCGAACCCTAAAACCTTGCTGTGAGGCAGATGTGGTAACCACTACCCCACTTTGCCACCCATAATGTCAAACTGAAGAGATTTTATTATTTTTATCAATCCAAACATTTTCTTTTCCATTGTATTGGACTGGAACTAGCTGAAACAAAAGAAATCCAAAATTGGCTTCAAATGGTTCATGTAACTGGGCATTTGCAGAGTATGGGCTACCTGCTTTCAAACCAAAAACAATGAATTGGACTTGGGGTAGGGTGAGCCTGCCCCTTCCAGGGAAAAATCAACTCCTGTAGTTACGTAATGTTGTCAGAATTTCTTTGTATATACTACACAGGAACAGCACAATCTGATTAGTTTTCTATCTCAGGTTTAAAAATATTTAGTTTGAATGGATAATGTTTAAATCAAAATAACTTAAAGTTTGTCACGGGCAGTCAAGCAGGCAACTCATCATCATCACATCTTAAAATAAAAATTAAAAAAATATATAAAAATTTAATTTATTTTGTTTTTCTTGTAATACCTTGTAGTTTTTGCAAACACACCTTTAAAAAGCTAATTTTCTTCTGTGTTCCTGTCGTTTGTACGAACTCTGAATGAGTATGCTCAAAAAAATCTGTAGTGAATATTAAATCGTCTCCAGTGCGCAGCTCACCTGACCAATCTCTGTCATGGTTAAACTATGCAAAAATAAACACAATTTATTTTTTTTTTAATTTTTCTTTGTTTCTGCATCTAACAAAACTCTGAAAAGGGTTTAAAGAGGTGCTGTTACACACCTCTTTGGCTCTGTATCTCTCTGCAGCTTGCCTGTGTAGAGATCCTCATTAAAAATAAAAAAATAATCAACAACAAAAAAAAATCTTATTTTAATTAGCTTTTTTGTGATGTTCCTTTGTTTTATATACTAAAACAATTATGCACCTCAAGCTTGGTGGATGTCTGTATTAAATAGTCCTCTACATCTCACCGCAGGGACAATTCAGCAACATCCACCTCATATTTGGAGCACAATTGTTAAATATTTTGAACTCCAATATTTGTTATTCCATTGTAAATGACCAGAAAGTTATCACTAACAATGAATTTTCAGAGGTTTGCCACAAATAGAACTAGCAGGTTGTGGCTATGTGCTTTCAAAACAAAAACAACCTATTGGATTTGGGGTATGGTGAGCCAGCCCCTTAAAGATAAAATGAACTACTGTGGTTCATAAAGCTATGAAACACTGAAACACTCAAAAATAAATAAATAAAGAAAGAAAGAAAGAAAGAAAGAAAGTCATATCACATTTTATTTTCTCTCCCTCCTTTAAATAATAAGAAACTGGATCTGAAATAATCAATCTGGCCTCTCATCAAGTCATAGAGAAACCAGACTCACTCTTTTATAGGGCTTCTGCTTTCTTCATCTTCTTGGTTTACTACATTCTGTTAAAAAATGAATTAATGAAAAAATAAAAGTCAGGAACAGTGCTTAATAATTATTAAGAAATTTCTTCCTGAAGATACAGCAAAAACATTTCAACTCACCATCGAAGCATCATTGTTGGAAAACCCGTTCTCCAATAGCGCATTACACTTAGTTGGATCGAAGCCACTTTCTGGAAAAAAGACATTGCAAACCACATAAAAGGCAAACATAAAAACCAAAGAATACTGATTGGTTATCAAAATTTAAACAAAATTAATAATGAAATAATGCAAATTATAAAATATGCTCACTGAAATTATTGTCCTCAATTAGGATTAGAATCATTTTTTAAATAGTGCCACAGAAGGGCAGAGATTAATTTTTACAGCTCTAGAGTCTCTGGCTATTGTCTACATGGAATTTATCATGTTCTCTCCATGCCTATGTGGGTTTCCCCAGGGATCTCTGGTTTCCTCCCACCTCCCAAAAGACATACTACATTACCCAATTGGTGTGTGTGTGTGTGTGTGTCTGTCTGTGTGTGTATGTGTGTGTGTGAGTTTGTGTATGTGTGTGTGTGTGTGTGTGTGTGTGTGTGTGTGTGTGTGAGTGTGTGTGTGTGTGTGTGTGTGAGTGTGTGTGTGTGCGCATGTGTGTTCTGTGATGGACTGACGTATCATTCATATACATGCCCATCTTACAACCAGTGTTCCAGATCCACTACAAACTTGAAAAGGATAAAGTACTGAATAAAGCTGAATGAATGTAGAAAAGGGTTCTTAAAGGATAATTGTCAATACTTTTTTCTATATGTTGTGTTTAATGTGCATTATCAGTAACTTTAAAATCTCTAAAAAAGAATACACTATACCTCAAAACATGGTCATTTCAGTTATAGGTGAAGCTTTCATTTAAACTCTGGGGAAAGTGCACTACTCAAGGCACCCAATCCATCATGTGTGTAACATTTAAACACTAAATATTTCTATAATTATTATTTTTTAATTATTTTTACATCATGTCTAAGTGGATGAGAAAAAAATTCCAGTCATGTAGAATTTAACTAAACTGATAACAGTACAGATTCCCAAGAAAGTTATTATAGTGTCACAGACACCAGAGTATGTTTGTATTTACTACCTCTAACAAGGAGAATATGTTTTTGATTAGGTCTGTTAGTGGGAATGATTGTTAAAAGGATTAAGCAAAAAGTTATGTGTGGATTTTTATGAAATTTGGACAAGGAAGACTCCATTAAATGACTGAATGGCCCATGAACATATCTAAATTCCATCTGGGCTGTTGTACTTTATAAGCCTTACTCCAGAGTGGTGGTGTCATGGATAATGCTACCATGACTCAGGTTTTAGCTTTGACATCTGGCTGGTTCGTGATAACACTTTCCTTTTTTCGCCTTTCCATATTGTTCCCTCAGTAATATGTTGCTGCTCGTATGGGAAATTGCTGGGCTTGGCGAAAGTTTGGGCTCTCAAAGTGCTGTTGTTTAAAATGTTCTTTGGGGTACCAATAGCTGAAATATGTTTTTAAAAATTTTTAGGAAAAAAATAATCACTTAAACTGCTTGATCCTATTAGGGTCACAGGGAAGCTGGCGCCTACCTCAGCTGACACTGGGCGAAGGTACGGGACACCCTAAGCAACTTGCCAGACCATCACAGGGATGACATACACTCACACACAACTATACACACTCACATCTACACCTAGGGACAATCATAGACAATTAGCCTAATGTGCATGTCTTTGGACTGTGGAAGGAGAACAGAGCATCCAGAAAGCCACACAAGCACAGGGAGAACATACGAACTCCACACAGAAATGTCTGACCCCAGGACTCGAACCCTGGGCCTTCTTTCTGATATATATTTTTTTTTATCTTAAGTTCTTTATATTTCAGATGAGCAGAAAAAAAATCCAAAATACAATCTTTATAGCTCATTCTCTTGAACTGTGTCCATATTATATAATAAACTGAACCTGTAAACAATAAACTCCCTTTTTATATACAGTCATGTGGAAAAATAAGTAGATTGCATGGAATTTTTTTCTCCAATGTATTTGAGCAAGCAAACATTACCCACCCTTCTTAATTTAGTGCAAACAGATAAAGGTGATGTTCTTAAACAAAACCAGCAGTTAAAATGGCTTTTTCAATCATCAGATGTAATATTGTTCTTTGAAAGTAGAAAGTCTGGCCTCAAAAGCTAGTCATTCATTCATTCATTTCTGACGCGCTTAATCCTACTTAGAGTTGCAGGGAGGCTGGCACCCATCTCAGCCGACTCAGGGCAAGGGCAGAGTACACCCTGGACAGCTCGCCAGGCCATCGCAGTTTCTAGTTTGTATTGTGCTGTAACCTCTGGGTACTCTGGTTTCCTCCCACAGTCCTTGTGATAGCCTGGCGAGCTGTCCAGGGTGTTCCCGTCCCTCACCCCGAGTCTGAGATGGGTGTCAGCCTCCCCGTGACCCTGATTAGGATTAAGCGACTAAGAAAATGAAGGAGTGAATGAATGATATATAACTTCTTGTAGATGTTTTGCACAATTATGACCACTCCTGTTTCAGTTTCTTCCTTCCTTTTTTTTTTTGCATTGCATTGCAAGTTGTACAAAATTTCCATTCCCAAAAGCCTGGCCTTCTCCTATATGGTCATTGGCACACTGTAGTTTCACACCCACAGTGGCATTTATGCATTTATGGGTGGCACAGTGGCATACTGTTAGCATGTCCAACTCACAGCAAGAAAGTCCTCGGTTCAAGTCACAGCTCAGGTGTGTCTGTGTGGAGATTCCCTGTTCTCCCCATGCTTGGTGTGGGTTTCCTCCAGGTTCTCCGGTTACCTCCCACAGTGAAAGACATGCACATTAGGCTAACTGGTTGTTCCAAATTGCCCCTAGATCTGAGTGTGGGTGGTTGTGTATGTGCTAGCCCTGCCATGGCCTGCCGAGCTGTTCAGGGTGTACCCCGCCTTCCTTCAATGTCAGCTGAGATAGGCTTTAGATTCCCCATGACCCTAATAGGATTAAGCAGCTTGCCAAATGAGTCTTTGAGTTGCAAGAGTTACCTGCAGGTCCTGTGACCTGAGAGCTCTGAGAGCTCTTTCAATCTTGGCTTGAAACACACAATTCAATAACAAAGAGAACACCAAACCCTAGATATCAGGTTTAAATAAGACAGGTTCCAATTGTAATTCTAATTAATGGCCCCTAATCTGGAACAACTGATTCAAATTTTACAGATTTAAAGGTTTGATAAATGATGGAAGGGTGTTAATTACTTTTCCCAGGGGAATAACATGAAAACGACAAAAAAGATACATTTATGTGTAATTAGTTGGAGTACAGCACCTTTATCTGTAGACACTGTATCAGACAGTGAAATGTTTGCTTGTTCAAACCATTTCTTGGTATGTACTTGTTTTTTTTTTCTCCACAATATTTTAGGACATGATGTATAAAGTACAGTTTTAATCATCTTGATTCACACATTCAGACACTCATTCACACATCGCGGTGCAACATCCCTGATCTGTGGGCTGGCTACCAAGCTAAAAATAGATTTGACAGGTACTTCACATTGCGCAGGCGCTGGCAAGATCGTACAAATATTTTCATCGACAGTCTGTAAACAAAAAAATAATTTGGATAGGTGATTGATAAATTTAAATGCTTTAAAGCCTTAAAGTACATTCTGCATGACTAGCGCCCCCCACCCCCCCACCTGTGTGTACTCAGTAAAATACTGCATACAGTTGCTAGACCAAAATCCGACTCAAAGCGAATGAAAAAAGGCAGGCAAAAGGAAAACAAAGACAAAACTCACAAGCCCAAAGGTGCAATAAAGCATTGTTGGTATGGCAATTGTAACAGTGACACTTGTTATGAAGATCGGCCATATATGCAAGGTGCAACATGGACTCCCTTCCCTAAATTAAAAAAAAAGTTAGAGAAATGTAAACGTTGGGTTTATGCCTATGGTCAAGAGGACTTTACTGTCATTAAAGTAAAGAAGCGGACCTATATATGTAGCAATTTTCTTGAAGGCAAAGGCCTGATGGATGAACATCCAGATCTGATACCGGCAACATACTCACCCGGACAGGCTTGTAGAGTACATAAATCCATATTATTCATAAATAGAATGTTAAGAAGTAATATTTTATAGGACAAAATGAAACATACATGGGTATAGGGCTTTGCAAAAAAGCAGAGTTTTCTGAAATATCCCCAAATGGTAGTTTCACTCCAGACACGTCATTTTCATCAAGTTTTTCAAAAAATAACGTCCCTAACCTCATCATTATACATGCATTGATCAGCAGTTTGTTTGTACTACCTTTCCAAAGCATGTGCACTACAAAAGCTAATATAATGTAAGCGTGTACATGTGGATCAGCACTATTTAGAGGAGCCAGTCCACCTACATATGTTTTGGGAGATAGGAAGACAACTGGGAACCTGGGAAAGCCTTGATGGAAATGGGGAGAACAACCTCAAGACTCAAGCTGAGAAGTGAACTGGGCACTCTGGTGTTGAGGTGGCCGTATAGTAGTAGTAAATAACATTGTAGTAAATAGAAATTGTAAACATTACCTTTAAAAGTTAGGATGCAGAATGCCATGATAACAGATACAATGCTGAACAGCTAAACATTACTGAAAAAGCTTACCTTCTCTTTTCTGAAGAAGTGCTCTAAAGTACTCTGCAGCGAAGGTAGGGATGTCTTCAGGTTGCTCTCTCAGTACCTCTCTGGCAAGTCCCTCTAGAAGGCTCCCAAATCCAGGAGGAACTCTCAAGGTGGTGTCCGAAAAAGGTACAGCCATTTTTCAATTTGCAAAGCTCTGCGGGGGGATGCCCCATAGTATAAACATCCTCACCTACTGATTGACCTACACACTCTATGATGAAGTCCCCTTCTGTGTCATCGTCACCAACAGATTGACATGATGCACCGATATCATCTCAGAGTTTGTAGGTCATGTGACACATTGGCGGGACAATGTGACAGAGACAGAGAGGGTCTGATCCATCATCTCACTGTGTCTAGGTCAATCAGTAGGCGGTGATGTCTCAGAATGTGTAGGTCATGTGACACACTGGGAGGACATTGAGATAGTCAAAGAGTGCCCCTCTCTGTAACATCACCTAATCCTGACATTCACTGTGATACATTCACATAAAGAGGTGCTACTGCCCCTCTTTGTGATATCATCACAGAGTGTGTAGGTCATGTGACTCACTGGCAGGACATCATGACAGATACAAAGAAAAAGAGGGGCACAGAGTCTGGCCTGCAAGTTGAGCTTCAGTAGCTCTTCTGTGGAATAAGACCAGAAGTACTAGCACATACTCCCCACACGTATCAGTGAACCTTGGGCACCCATGACACCCTTACCAGTTTACTGTTTTTTTTCTTCCTTGGAACATGTTTGGCAGGTACTTACCACTGCACACCAAGAAAACCTGAAAAGAGCATGATGAATAGACCAGTCATATTTACTCACTTTCAGTTATTTGACTGCTTAATCCTATTAGGGTTGCGAGAAGGTTGGAGCCTATCTCAGCCAACAATGAGTGAAGGCTGGGTACACCGTGAACAGCTCACCAGAACATCAGAGGGCAAACACAAGCACAACCATTCTCACTCCGACTCACACCTGACAGCAATTTGGAACAGCGTACCCAGAGGAAACCTATGCAAACATGGGGAGAACTCCCCGCGAGAAACTCCATGCAGAAATAAATGCCTTTGCCAAGCCTGAGACTTGACCCCAGGACTCTTGCTATGAGGCGGACTCACCACAACACCACTGTGCCATCCCCCCAGTCATTTAACCCTAGTCAAAATCACTCACATTTTTACACTTGCTCATTTTCCCACTTCCAACACATAAACTTCAAAAACTGACTGTTCAGTTTCTGCTGAAAACATCCCACTCCTTGGCAGGGGCCAATGTAATTACATAATTAACAATCAAACATGCACTGAAGGCAATTTTTATGCTTTATTTATTATTTTTTAAAATCATGACGGATGCAGTCAAGTTAACAACACATGGAGGTGAACAGCCTAAACGCTGCGTCTTTAAACCGTTTTCATATTTTGGTAATACCATGCAGAAACAACGAAAAGCCACTGCAGGCGGATGCAGAGCCTAAGAGCTACATAACGGCATCTCTTAAAACCCTTTTCAAGATTTGAGTTCTTTGCAGAAAGATAATGAAAAGCAAGGTTTACATTTTTTAACCATGACAGAGACTGGTCAGCTGAGCTCTGTGCTTTCAGCTGAGATAATAAGTGATAAGAAGTGTTTAATCATAGAATTTAATAGGCTACATACTACACAGACACACTACAAAACCAGTCCCATAACAGTGTATTCGCACACTAATTAAATAAAATTTGTACAAACTACAGAGATATACAAGAAAACCATACATAAACAAGATGTTTTTAGTTTATATTTGCATATTTTAACTGAGACAGAGAAGATCTAATGGAACAGAGCTCCATGTGTGCTGTGGAGCTAACAGAATGTATTAACAGATTAGTCTAGACATTAGATTAACACAGATTACCAGCTATGTAAAGATGTGCTTGAGTTTGTTTAAAATTTTTAATACTACCAGGAAATACAAAAAAAAAAAAAAAAAAAATCAGTTTTTTATTTGTATAGCGCTTTTTACAATTGACATTGTCACAAAGCAGCTTTACATAGTAAAATTAAATTAGGGAAGAATCTAAAATTTTTTTTACAACCCCTACACATCCCTATAAAAATAATAAAATATAAGCATTTTATGGTTTATTTTTTCATTTAAAAGGGTGCTAATGATAACACTGCCTGTTCGATGCCTGTGTGCATGACAAACTGTGAGGGTCTGTTATTTTGATTTATGCTTTATCCACCAAGACAGAGCAATCAGTTTGTGCGATTCCCGTGCAGTATACTAATCAGTGTTCTTCACGTCATCGGTCAGTGGTCATAAGGTACTCTTAAGGACTAAGAATACCTCACTCTCACTTACTCATCTGCCAAACCGCTTAATCCTATTAGAGTCATGGGAAGGTTAGAGCCTATCTCAGTCAACACTGAGCGAGGGTGGGATACACCCTGAACAACTCTCCAGACCATTGCAGAACCAACGCACACTTTCACCTAGGAGTAATTTAGGAAAACCAATTAGCCTAATATGCATGTCTTTGAACTGTGTGAGGAAACCGGAGTACCAGGAGGAAAGCCATGCAAGCACAGAGAGAACATGCAAACTCCACACAGAAACACCATCGCCTGAGCCTCAAACCCTGGACCTACTTGCTGTTATGTGCTACCCAACCCCACTGTGCTGAATAACATTCGTGTAAAAGCTCTGTTGGTAAAAGATTATTTTGTCTGTTTACCAATTTAGCTAAAAATATTCAATAAAATTAAATATAATTGCTTTGTCAGCAGGATAATTTCTGAAATCCCTTCAGCAAAATGGGGCACAGCTAAAAGAGTTTTCTATTAACAGATTATACCGTCTCACACACACACACACACACACACACACACACACACACACACACACACACAAATATATATATATTAATCATCTTAATGACGTTGAATAAGTAGACGCCGCTGTCTAGCCTTCTTCAAACTGCTAACACATGAGTTAAAAGCTAACAATGTTTACAGTTTTACAGTTTGATATTCAGTCGAGGGATCTTTTTCTTAAAATAGGTTGCAACTCTTACTACTTTATTATTATTATTATTATTATTATTATTATTATTATTATTATTAATAATAATAATTTATTCATTTATGTTTTACAGCATGTCATAACGCCCTGCTAATACCATTTAACATTAAGTCTTACCGTTGCGTTGAGAAAACTTCTGCTCGTTGTCAGGCGTTGCTAGGCAACCGACGATGACTACGGAAAGCAAAGAGGGCCTAAAAGAGTGCGTGCGTGCGTTACAGGTAATAAACATAAAACTGGTTCCGTGGGGTATAAATATAGCAGTCACTCTTGAGCTTTTATCTCTTGAGCTCTGTACCAAACTCCAAGCGGGAACCAATATTTTAATACTTAAATACTTTAGTTTTCTTATTTTCTCAGGCAGGGATTCTTAACCCTCTATGGTACTGTGAGGGTTCCAGGCAAAGCCTGTTTTAGGATTTATTTATTTATTTATTTATTTATTTTATTTTTTAATAAAATGAGAGACCCATGTGAGAGACCCTATTGGTGACTGCTATCTCATGGGAGGAAGACTCAAACATTAACCAATGAAAATGAAAAGAAGTGGTCACATGACCCATAGGGGTCTATTTTACTTTCTCTTTCAGCACATGAGCACAGTCCCATATTTACTCTAATGAAAAATGCTTTTTAATTATTTATTTTAATCCAGATAATAACCTACAGAAAATCTCAGTCACCTTCATTGATAAGTGTATAATTAAAACAAACAAACAGAAAAAGGACCAAAACTACATGACATATCAAATGTGTCATAGGAAATTACAAAAAAAAAAGAAAAAAAAGAAAAAAAAAAAGAAAAGAAAAAAAAAGACTATAAAGGACCCGCATAAGGTAGGTTGGAATACAAGCAGAAAGCAAATTGGCATGTATAAACACCCTGACAAGTATATTTTATTTGTAAAGAGTTGGAATTGTGTATGTGTTGTTAACGTATTTGACTGGAATCATTTCTAATTTCTGCATTCATAAGAATATGCAATTCACCTATATATCTGCACATTTTCTGTTGCATTAAAAAAAGTCTGTGTTGTCCCTGCGATGGAATGATGAGCCATTCAAGGAGTTTCCCCCACCTTCGCCCCGAGTCGGCTAAGACCCTAGTAACATGACCCAAGTAAGATAAAGCGGTTTGGTAAATGAATGAGTTTAATAATATAAATATATTTTTTATATTTGTGATCCACATTGATACAGTATTGCTCGAGAACAACATCTGGATATGAATATATTATTTTCTTTATTAAATATGAAATGTATAATGCATTAATAACTAGATAAATCTCTTTATTAAAGTGTTTAGTTACATCACTTATTTTTTTTTCCCTTCATGAAAATATCAATGTTTCAATTTGTTGTAAAATGTAAAAAAATAAAAATGTTTATTGAAGTTGTTGTAGTGTCCAATTTTAAGCAGGAAAATATGTGAAATCGTTTTTTCCTCATTGATATCCTACTATATATCATAGAGGTTTAAAATTTGGGACTGTACTTAACTGTAACATAATTATTCATGTAATACCACATCATAAATACAGATTTATGATAAACAGGATCAGTCAAAGGCCAGCCATGTCTCTCTCTCACTGTGGTGAAAGGCATGTAAAAGAACCATTGCTGTCATTTGAAAAGAGAGTAGGCTGAATTGCATCACCATGTTTCTGCCCTGTGATGGCCTGGCAAGCTTTATAGGGTGTACTCTGCTGAGATGGGTGTCAGCCTCCCCGTGACCCTAATTAGGATTAAGCGGCTCAGAAAATGAATGAATGAATAATACTGTAGCTATTAATTGGAGTCATACATTTTTTTATTCTAAAATCTTACATGCCTCCTTGCCTAACCTCACTCTGAAATCTGAATGAGCAAATCCATACAGCCATGGTCCGAAAAGTGAAAGTCATTATAACGGCAAAGAAGGACTAAATATAAAATTGGATGTTCAACATGCACATATGGGTGTGATGTTCAGGTGTCCACAAACATGTTGCCATATAGGGTGTACTGATTAAAATAATGCAAAATAAATAGCATAAAATTAATAATACTTTATTGAATACATGTTCTGTTTACACAGAAAAAGAAATTTTACTATTTAAATGGTCTGTGAACTGAAAGAAAGCACATATAAGCTACACATTTCTTCACAAACATTAGAAAGCATATCCTACATCATCATCATTCATTCATTTTCTGAACCTTATTCCTAATTAGGGTCACGGGGAGGCTGGTGCCCATCTCAGCTGGGCGAGGGCAGAGTACACCCTGCTGGCTAACATGCTGCTGGCTATGCAGCCTACTCTTGATGAAAATCAGCAATGGTTCTTTTACATGCCTCTCACCATAGACAGTGAGAGACATGGCCGGCATTTGATTACCCAGTTAGCTGCACTGGGGGGACAGCAGTGAGAACCCGTTGATAGTGGGGCTTGAACCCTCAACCTTGGGATCAGTAATCCAGCACCCTACCACTGGGCCACCACTGCCCCTGCTTGAGTTCAGTGTATAATAAAGTACATTTATCAATTATTCATCAAAGGCAAGGTAAATGTCACACAATAGTCCCTGAGACGAAACAGAGATATCCACAGAACCTGAGGCAAATAATTGTTTAGTATATACTGCACATAAATGAAAGAAAAAAAACTAAAACAAGGATTTCATTACTATTATTTTTACTTTAATTAAACTTAAATTTTACGTTAATTAAACTCATTCAGAGTTTTATTATATCCTATATGGAAACTTTTAAAAAACAAACAAAAGCAAGATTTTTATGGTTATTTTTTCCATTTTAAACCATACCCTGTAAACATGGACATGTGTCAGAATTTCCTGAATCTTTTAGCAATATTAAAACCTAAACTCTCTGCACAGTTGCAATGAGGAATATTCCTTAAGAACTGATTAAGAATCCTCTCATAAATTTTGACTGGTAAATTGAGAGCTTTGCCTTCTGGCTCAGCTCCCGCTTCACCACGACGGACCGGTACAAGCTCCGCTTT
>JAQMYF010000013.1:21184511-21196287 GCA_030014195.1 Neosilurus mollespiculum | reverse complement strand
GTTCTTTTACATGCCTCTCATAGACAGTGAGAGACATGGCTGGCCTTTGATATCCCAGTTAGTTGCACTGGGGGGACAGCAGTGACAACTTGGTGATAGTGGGGCCTTAACCCCCGACCTCAGTAATCCAGCAACCTACCACCGGGCCACCACTGCCCCTATCATTGCTGTGAAGCGAGCACAGCGAGCGGAACAGCAGCACTAATTTTCACTAATTTTCTACTTTCCCGCCTGACTCGATTTATGTGGTATTGCATGCGCAGCAGTTTTTAGAATTCTTGCAATCGTAGCCACCACCTTCCATGCAGGAATAAACGGGCCTGGAGATACAAACAAAACGTGCACTAGCGGACGATATAGACTTGGATTAACTGCCCCTCACATCACTCCACTTCTCTATGAGAACTTCTAGTTATTATTATTATTATAATTTTATTATTATTGTTATCATTATTATTATAAACAATATAAAATTAATCCTGTAGCATTCAAGAACAAAATGGTAGTCATTCTAGATGTGCCCTTGTCTACCTCCACACCCAGCAAGTGCCTGAATGGCTTCTGGAAGACTCAGGTTACATGGTTTGTATTTCACTTTCAATTATTGAGGCCTCTGTGTTTTGATAAACTGAGTGGGTCTGCTGGTTCATGCAGCAGAAAATGTGCAGACGGTACAAGTGGTGAACAAGGTGTTTGGATGCCGTTCATCATGTACCGATGGTTTACTCTTCTTCTCTTCTGCCAAGTGTGGAATAAACACCTGAGGATACACAATATCCTCGTGTCAGGTAGGCACTAGTAGCATGACATGGAACAATTCTTACATAGAGTTGTTTAATATTTAGCATGTACACTAGATGTTCCAACAATGTGTGAATATTTTTATGTTACAGGAGCAGACTTAAGGGTTGATACTCTTGAATGTATAAACCACTGTAATCTAACTACACTCGCAGTATGTCCTGAGGGATCCTATTTTTCATTAGGGATTTGCTTTGAATGTCCTGCAGGACAATAGTAAGTAGGATTGGATTAGATGTATTTTTAGGTGAAAATGTTAAATACTGATTTATGTTAAGTCTGTCATCTATTCTGTTTAGCTGCTTTGGCAATGTATCCGCACCTAGAAAATGCCCACCAGGCACTCATAATCTCCATCCTGGCAGAAGCAGCTTTCAGGATTGCCAGGTATCAATCAAATCTACAAAATCAGTATATAATCATGACATATAAGTAGTAATTATTTGTTGTACTGTATATCTTTATTTTGTAAATACTACAGAGCATTGGCACCATCTGATTGGTTTGTTATCTCAGTATGATTAACAGTTATGGACTGAAAGGGAGGTGGATGTCGCTGAATATTCCCTGAGACAGAACGCTGACATGACCGTTCAATTTAGTGACATCCACCAAACTTGAGGTGCATAATTGTTTAAGTATATACTACACAGGAACATCAGCACAAAGAGGCAAACTAAAACAAGAATTTTATAGGTTATATTGACATATTTTAACCATAACCGAGACTACTCAGGTGAAATTTGCACGTTGAGCTGAGTTAATAAACACTAAGGAATCTTTTAAGCATACTCATTTAGGTTTGTACACTTGTATAACAGTTTGTAGGGTATGTTTGCACAGTAAATCAAACTTTTAGTATACAGTAGACAACCCCCCCACCACCACCACCACAAAAAAACCCAAAAACAAACAAACAAACAAACAAAAAAAAAAACAGAGAGAGAGAGAGAAAGAGAGAGAGAGAGAGAGAGAGAGAGAGAGAGAGATTGGTCAGGTAAGGTCTGCACTTTGAGGTAAGGTAATAGCTGCAGAGCTAACACAAGGTTCTCAGTATACTCAATTACTCGAGGTTAGCCTAAACATGACACGGTCACATATGTAAAGGTGTGTTTTTCACACTTATTCAAAATTTCATTTATATATACTATACAGGAATGGCATTATCTTAATTTTCTGCTATCTCAGATATCATAAATCATTATTCAGAGTGGATAAGGCTTCACTTGGTATGGTAGACACACAATCAAGGTTTGTCATCACTGAGGCTGAAATCCTAGAAATTTAACAGAATGCCAGCCCAGAAAATAATAAGAAAGCATCAAAATATGGCCATTGTGTTTTTAATGTTAAGAGAGCACTTTATTTAAACTGTGAAAGAGTTTAAAAAGATACCAGGGTCAACAAACTGCTAGCAGTGCTAAGTACATTTCTGTATAAACTTAAATGTTCCAATTTACTGGTTACTTTAGAGTGGTTTGCACAGCAAGACGGATTTCACAAAGAAATACAAGTTAAAGAGTTAGACTTTCGTAAAGAGTAGTCTGCAGTGCTGTCAGTGTGTTTCTGACCTGTGATGGCCTGGCGAGCTATCCAGGGTGTACTCTGCCCTCCCCCAGAGTCAGCTGTGATGGGCACCAGCCTCCCCACGACCCACCATAATAATTAAGCAGTTCAGAAAATGAATGAATGAATGAATGAATAAAAGAGTTAAACAAGTTTTTTAAGGAAATGTTATCTTTGTGAAAAGGCACAGCGTAGCTTAAAGCTTAAGGATTTTTAGTTTAAGGATTTTTAATACCAAGATGGTGGACCAATCAGATTCCAGTGTAGTATATACTAATTGGCATTGTCTTCCCTGTAAACTCAGAAGGCTGCTTGAATCAAGCAAAAATTTATTTAAAAAACATACATTTCTCATTTTCGTTTGCTTTTCTATTATCATGTAGTGTACAATAAAACAGTTATTTGTCTCAGGCTTGGTCAACATTGCTGAATAGTCCAGCTATCATAATTCAGTGATATTCACCTCACCTTTGGTAAATAATTGTTATGTAGTTTTAAGGGTCTTCAAATAATACATTTCTTTGGTAAAGCTGTGTAAATGACAAAGTAATGTGGCAGTGTATGAAGTGGGGGTTAGCCAGCTAAGTGGATCAATATAGATGTAGCAAATGAGACTTTGATTATTATCCTCTATTCTCTTTTTGTAGTTTGCAGTCCACCATGTTTGAACACATAAACCTAGTCAACTTACTGACTGTTGAACTTACCTGTCTATTAGGAACTACAAATGATATACTAACAGTCCAGACATGACATCCAGACATGGCTTGTCTTGAGCACTAAGGCTAGTATGTATCTGTGTTGATGCTGTAATGTTCTTAAAGCTTAATTATCTGTCCATTACAGCCCTGTCCTCCAGGATTGATTAGTACAGAGGATGGTGTAGATTGCAGGCTCTGCCCTGCTGGATACTCCTGTGACGGAGCAACGGGCACTCTCGGTGCATGTCAGAATGGACAGTATTCTCCAGAGGGCTACACCCAGTGCCTCCCCTGTCCCTTCGGTTTTGTTTGCAAGGATGGATTTCAAAAGAAGGTATGTTTAAATCATGAACTACCAAACCTTGTTACTTCACAGGAATTCAGTAGAGTGTCTTACCTCTGGCACTCAACATGGATCAATAAGAAATAACTGTATGTATGTGTTTGTGGGTGTACTGTTTTAGTGTGGGCCTGGAGAGGAGCCTGACCAAAACCGAACTGAGTGCACAGAATGTCTTAAAGGCTACTACTCCACTCTGTGCAGTGCCCAGTGTGAGCTGTGCCCAGCTGGTAAAACTGGATGATCTCTGCTTTATCATTAATTTAGGTCCATCCGATCACTTTCACCCGGTTTCACCTAATAGAAAAGCCTGTGTATCTGATCACTTTAGTGCATTTGATCACCTACTTTCACCTGGTTTCACCCAACCCAGAACTGTCCTTCTGTACAAAATGTTTTATTTATTTCACCCCCATAGGCACTCATTGCCCTCACAGTGGGATGTCTCAGCCGCTGCCATGTCCAGTGGGGCAGTACACAGATGTAGCAGGCCAGAGCTCATGTAAAATCTGTAATAGTAGTGCACCCTGTGCATCCATGTCCAGGACGGAACTGCAGCCGAGCCAGAGAAACAGAATGCCTGTCTCCTGTCCACCTGGCACATACAGAGCTGGGGAGGGGCCTGGCTGTGATGTCTGTCCTCTTGGTGAGATCACTTATAAACAGTTATCAACCATTATTAGCAATGAATACTTGTTAAAATTCATTTTCATGGCTCAAGCTGACAATTTTACTTCCTTTTAGGATATTACTGTACTGGAAATGCCATTATACAATGTCCAGCTGGAACATATGGATCAAAGGAGGGTCTACACAGAGAGAGAGACTGTACAATTTGCCCTTCAGGTAGATTCTAAGCTAACAGAGAATGTGGTAACAACTCTAATAAGGAATTTGACTGATTCAAAGAAGATTAAGGCGTTAAGACTAGTACAAATATAATGCGAATTCTTTCACAGTATTATTAGAACACATCAATTCCAGTTAGATAACGATATTAGGGTTAATTTGCAATCTTCCAACAGCTCCGAATAGTGCATAAAATACCCATATCCATTAACAAATGTGTCAAATCACAGCAATGTGGTTATTAAGTCAGAAATTATTAATTTTGAGGTATTGGTACCATTTTGTAGCTGATATCCTAGGCTGTAAAATGATACCAAATTTTCTAACACATGTTTCTACTGTAGTTTTGGAGTAACTAACCAAAACCTGCCAGGAATTTTCAGCCTTTTAAGCATGCAACTT
This sequence comes from Neosilurus mollespiculum, assembly GCA_030014195.1. NCBI lineage: Eukaryota > Metazoa > Chordata > Actinopteri > Siluriformes > Plotosidae > Neosilurus > Neosilurus mollespiculum. Next base: position 21,191,628 of record JAQMYF010000013.1, on the reverse strand, counting down.
TGGAGAAAATCATGTTTAAAAGTTCAACAAAGTATTTAATCATTTCTAATTTAATACCCATTTTGCTGTAATGAGTCACAGATTGAAAGTGTCTGATCAAAGTATTAAAGTATAAGTAATGTAGATAAAAGATAATAGGGCCTGCATGGTGGTGTAGTGATAAACAGGTCCACCTCAAAGCAAGGTCCTGGGATGTAAAATCCAGGCTTGGGCATTTTCGTGTGGAGTTTGTATGTTTTCCCTGTTCTTGTGTTGCCCTGTTCAACTGGGTCAGACAAGTAGGGCAGCATGCAGGTACTCCGATTTCCTCCCACAGTCCGAAGACATGCATATCAGGCTAATTGGGAGTAATTTTCCCTTGGTGTGAGTGTGAATGGTTGTGTGTGTGGTCCTGTAATGGTCTGTGATACATACATTTTGAAGTATTACAACCTGGAACTGAAAAGCACTTCACTGGGACTACACAACATATAAAATATGTCGCAAATCTACACAAAATAATCGATAAAATAAAATAGTTCACACAATCAAGCCATCAGAAATCACTTTTTTATGTTGAATGGAGTTCATTCTGATGTGGAGGTAAAGTGTCACGTGATCTCAGGCCTGTTCCTGGAAAGCCCCAGATATTGTTCAAAAACATTCCTAAACAAACATATCATAAAGACCAAGTAGAAAAACAAACTTTGTACATTCTAGGAAACATCTGCCAAATTGGTCTTCATCTAAATTGTGAGAACATGACCAATTTTGTCAAGGAAAATGTGCAAAAATATCAGGATTCAGGTGTCAAACCCGTGAAGAAGCTGTAACTGCAAAGGGGGGGGGGGTGTACCTATATATGTATACATTAGTGTGCAGTGAAGATTATACAGCACCACTTTTGTCTGGGCTCCTAATAAAAAGAAGTAAAAAATTACTTCTCTATAATTTTTTGGTGAAATGTATTGAGCAATGCTGTTGTAGGCAATGAGAACCAAATAAAACATTCCGACAAGTGTATTGAGGTAAATACAAACAAAAACATACCAAAAATTGCGACATCTTTCAATTTTTCAGAAAAATTGGTATTTTCATTTTTTTTTGTTTATTATATTCAATTGTAGGTTATACTTAAAGCAGAATGAGATGGATGATGTAGAAAGAAATGCTGTAAAATGTGATTTCACTGCTGAAATTAGTGTGATTGTCTCCAGGGTTTTACTGCTTAGAGGGCACTTCCCGGAGGCCCAGTTCTCAGTTTCTATGCCCCCAAGGTTATTACTGTGAGGAGGGCACTGGTGTGCCACATGGGTCACCTTGCCCGGCTGGTACTGCAGGAGGACAACTGGGTCAGACAAGTGGGGCAGCATGCAGGAGGTGTGCAGAGGGTCGCTACTGTCCTACGGGTAAAGTCACATACTAATATATTCATCCACATCCACGTACATACTTCCGCTTTAAGAACAATGCTGAGTTAATATCATGTGCTCCTACTGAAGTATAAATTGTTGTACCAACTGCAATCTAAAATGACTTACTTTTAAACCCACATAAACTGTATTTATAGGAGCTCATATTTCCTGCCCTCAACTGTTTCCTTGCCTTTTATCTGAAGTACGCTCTGTGTGTGTGTGTGTGTGTGTGTGTGTGTGTGTGTGTGTGTGTGTGTGTGTGATGTGGGTCAGGCTGCTGTGGGGATGGAAAACTTCCCTGTTCTACCTTCCGATGTTACTGTTCCTGTTCCTGTTTCAACTGTCACTTTTTCATTCCATTAGCTTAGTTTAAGTGCACACATTTTTATTATTTTGAAAGAAATGCTTTGAATTCATATGATGTTCTTGTAATTAATATGATGTTCTTGTAATTAATTACACTTGCTGTTTTTAACTCAGTGTCTAATACAAATTGCTTCTCTGCCGTTGCTGGATTAATAAGGCTCTGCAGGCCCAGGTTTGCTCTGTGCCCGAGGAAGATACTGCCCAGCAGGCACAGTTGTAGAAGTTTTATGCCCAAGAGGCACCTTCACCCCACATCAAGGCGCTATAAGTAACAGCAATTCATTTTCTCACCATTTGAACCTTTTAAATTGAATGGAAAGCTGTTTAATTTTTCATTCAAACATGCATTTTATTCACTGTGTAGGTGTGAAGGATTGTCTAAAGTGTCCGGCAGGTTACTACTGCCCAGAGGGCACAAGTGACCCTTTGCCTTGTCAGCCTGGTACTTTTAACCCATTGGAGGGGCAGGATGCATTGACAGACTGTAGGTCATGTTACCCAGGCAAGGCCTGTACACAAGTGGCCTTAAAGACACCTGATGTAGAATGTATGCCAGGGTAAGTCCTATGGTGAGCGCTTTTCAATTTAAATTTGTGTCAAATGTCTGTAAAACATCCCAGCTATAAAGTGCAAAGGAAACAAACGTTTCTTCATTTCAGTTTTGTATGCCCACCTGGCTCAGCACGACCCAATGACCCTGCCAACGCATGTCCACCTGGAACCCTGAGCAACCGGACAGACTTGACTGACCATGCTCAGTGTCAGCTGTGCCCAGCGCGCTATGCCTGTCTGCGAGGTGCCAGGCTTCCCTCTGATCTAATTCATTTTATAAGACCATATTGTACCTCGAATGTATTCTGATCCCCTGCTCACTATCTAACACAGGCACTGGTGGCATCCAGAGACCTCCACTCTCCTGCTTTGCTGGCCATTACTGTCCAGTTGGCACCATGTTCCCCACCCAGCACAAATGTCCAGCTGGCACCTGGAATGAGCGAAGTGGTCTGGAGTCTGAGAGTGAGTGTCGACCATGCCCACGAGGCTGGTACTGTCTGGCTGGCGCAGGCGTTCCTTCTGGAAGATGCAGTTCGGGATACTTCTGCCCTGAAGGTAGCGCATGGCTCAAAATTTTTATTCCAGGCTCATTTTTTCCTGACAGCAGAATAAAAATTAACCCAAAAACAAGAATATCTCAGTACAATATTTTCCAGTTATTTCTTTGTGAACATGAACTAAAACAGTACTATATGTGGTACATTCTTCTTATCAGGTACAATGTATGGCACCCAGTTTTCTTGCCCAAGGGGCACCTACAGCATAAAAATGGGCAATGGTGGAAAGGAGGATTGTGTGGTATGTCCTGAAGGGTATTACTGCCAAGAGGGTTCATCCAAACCCATACCCTGCCCTCCGTAAGTAGAAACCTCAGTAATCTTATTGTGTATATTATGACTGAAGTGGGCTGAGGCAAGTTGCATTTTGTTGACTCCATGTCTAGAACAACATTTCGACAGTTTAGAGGTGGCCAAAGGCTGGAGGATTGTGCTGTGTGTCCAGCTGGCTACTATTGTCCCCATTCAGCCACAGTTCACCCCAGAGTGTGTGGAACAGGCAGTTACTCTGTAAGCACAGTTTAAAGTACAAATATATTTTGTGGGCTTGGAAATACTGTGGCCAGGTCAAAATGTTGCATTACCACTATTTACTTAATGCACCTCAAATTGTAATTCTCCACTCTCAGGATGAGGGCTCGGAGGAATGCCTACCATGTCTACCTGGTCACTATTGCAGTGATGAAACCACCAGTGAAGAGGCCATGCTCAGAGTGATGGTGTGTCCTCCTGGTTTCCTGTGCTCTAAAGGCCTGGATCGGGATCCCCAGCGATCAGCTGTTCTTTGCCCTATAGGTTTCTACTGCCCTGGGGGTGGCGTTGTAAGTGTTCCTTATTAAACATAAATAAATAAATAAATAAATACATTTAAAAAATTCTCCTCCTCCAATGCATTGGCACCCTTCATAAAAATGAGCAAAAATTATAAAATAAAACTATTAACTATTAAACATAATCATTTAGATTCTCCTTTTTACTAACTTTACATAACATTTATAATAATTATTAGAAATATGTAAAAAAAAAAAAAAAAGGAATGTTCTAAATATTTTTTTCTTAAAAAACATATTTTTTTAATTTTTATATCTGATGCAGCACATGTGTATGTATAGTATGTATGTTGAGCTTTTTAAATAAAGGTTTGAGCTTAAAGTATAATGTATTGTTAAAATAATCATATATGGTCTATATGTTTTTTTTTAGATAGTTTTTTAGATCTATCTATCTATCTATCTATCTATCTATCTGTCTGTCTGCCTGTCTGTCTGTCTATCTATCTATCTATCTATCTATCTATTAATTTATTTCAAGTTTTTGCTTTATGCAGAATCCACATCCCATACCATGTCCCAATGGTACCTACAGTCAGAAAGCAGGACTCCGGAACCCTTCAGATTGCACTGTGTGTCCAGAGGGAATGTACTGTTTCTCTCAGCAACCCGAGGATCATCCAATTACTGAACCAGTGAGTTATTTTTGCCAATTTTCTTTGTGTAACTAGGTTTACAATTAAAGAAGCAGTTCAAATATTTTATTCTCTCTTGAGCTGCAATTATAGTGCAACACTGACAAGCTTTCTCTTATCCACCAAGATAACACCATCATCACAAGACTTATAAAATGAAACTCCAGCAGCCTTTTTTAATCATCATGCTCTTGTGTTCAAAAACATTCCTCGTCACTAGTTACTAAACAAGCTTATAGAATCACTGAGATGAGCAATGAATCATAGAAAGATGCTCCATATTATTTACTTGATGTTATTTAGGTCACTTTCACAGCTTAAAGATTCAACAGAAATGAGTATGCTTTAATTCCCAAGAGTTCAGCGTGACTTTATTAAAAAAAATACCTTGTATTTGGCCTCGACAAAATTTAAGAGCAACAACTCTTTGATATTTAGCTGTTATCTCTGTCTCTGAGTTTCTGAACTACATGCAGTGATTATATGCAAGGTGATTAATCACGGTAATGAAATTCAATATGAATATCTCTTTTAATTAAATACTGCTCTGTTATTTCTTTTGCATTTGCTAAGGCAAGTCAAGCCAATAAACTTTATTTGATCATATGCAATACTCATGTTTATAATGATCTGAGAGTTTCACACTGTTCAGGGTGCACATTGCTTCACCCAGAATAATTTGAGATAGGCTCCAGCCTCCCTGTGATCCTAGTAGAATTAAGTAGTTTTGCAAATGGATTAATGAACGAATGAAAAAACCCAAAAAACGCTTTGGTCAATTTTTCATTTATACCTTGCTGGTGTACTTCCACTACCCAATTTCTTAAACAACATACTGTTTTGGCTTAATTTACAGTTTACTTTGATAAAAGTAGCCCCTTTCTTTTGCATGAAATATGTTAGTAAAGAAAGAAGAAAAATATAAAGGGAAGCATGAAATGAAGAAGCATGCCAGACAAATTATATGACAACACTGTGAATCATAGCCTAACTACCTTTGAAATATAAATGTTTTAATAAACTAAGTTGTAGTCAGATCAAGAAACATGATTAGGACTTACTAACTGTATCATTACCTTCTGTCCATGGCTTGTTATGTAATGTTTCTACAACACGTTCCATTTAAATAATTTTGTTTTCAGACTGGAGGCTGTCCTGATGGATATTACTGCCCTTCCGGCACTGGACATCCACTTTCATTCCCATGTGAATCAGGATTTTTCAGGAATGAATCTCATCGACATGGTGGAGATGCCTGTGTGAAATGCCCAGCAAGATATTATTGTGCAAATGTTGCGACACACACACCATCAGTCTGCCCAGAGGTAAAACTTTATAAAGACCATTTGAGTCGTGATTTAAAAGTATGAAATGCAATGAGATGAAAAATCATTTTACTCTGCTTTGTTTTAGGGTTTTTTCTGTCCTGAGGGAAGTTCTGCCCCAGAGCCATGCGAGGAGGGCACTTATAGCTCTCGGTCAGGTTTACGTGAGGCGTCCGAGTGCACACTTTGTGATGGCGGTAAATACTGCACTGGCGTTGGCAAGATAAAACCTTCAGGAAACTGTGAGGGAGGATTCTACTGTAGACGACACTCTATTAGTCCTGTAAGAGCCATTGATGAATCTGGATATTTATTTAGACCTTTCATCATGAACAGGTGTACAGACATGTTTTTATCCCAAAACAGACTCCTTTTGATGGAGTGACTGGAGGCCTATGTCCAGCTGGCAGTTTTTGCTCTCCAGGCTCTGTGCACCCACAGCCCTGTCCCTCGGGATCATTCAGCAACAGCACTGGCCTTAAACATGTCCAGCAGTGTGTCAGTTGTCCTGTGGGGTATGATATACTGTAATCCATTCCACAAAACATTACGTTAGTATTATTGTTCTGTATAATAGTCATTCATGCATTTATTTGCCGAACCATTTAATCCTACTTGGGTCATAGGGAGGCTGGAGCCTATCTCAGCCAACGCCAGGCAAAGGTGGGAACACTATGAACAGCTCACCATTCCATTGCAGAACTAACACAGACACAGCAATTCACACTCACACCTAGGGGCAATTTGTAGCAGCCAGTTAGCCTAATGTACATATCTTTGGACCTTGGGAGAAAATTGGAGTACCCAGATGAAATCCACTGAAGAAAATGCAAACACCACACAGAAACACCCTCACCAAGTCTGGGAATTTGAACCCAGGAACTTCTTGATGTGACCACTGTGCCACCCCTTTCTCTCACATTTTATTTTAAAATTTAATCAGAGCATCATGATTACAGGTGGAAACTCAATTTTCATGCAGTTTTATTTTATGTATTGATATTTGCTTTTGATCAAATTCTGTGCTTAATTCAATATTATATGGTTCTATGCACCATAGCCAGGTGATCCATACATTTTATTTACCAAAAAGAACCATGTATGTACCATATGGTGAGCAATAGAAGAAAGAATCTTTTGGCCATAGTTTTATTATGTATACTCAATGGAAGTAAAGGTAAGTGTATAAAACAGGATTGCTCCTGATAACTGTACTTGCTGATTTTATAAGTTGTAGCACTATGTTAATCCTGTAGATAACGTCAGATTATACCAACATTATTAAATATTAGTTAAAGAAATGTGAAAAAATAAGTGCATTACAAGGAACTTTTAATTACTTTTCTTTTATATTTGAATAAGCAAGTAGTTCACCGGACGGCACGGTGGCGCAGTGGTTAGCACGTCCGCCTCACAGCAAGAAGGTCCTGGGTTCGATTCCCAGCTCGGGCGTTT
>JAQMYF010000013.1:21159522-21182933 GCA_030014195.1 Neosilurus mollespiculum | reverse complement strand
AATGTATAACTAAAGGCAAACTGAGCAAATGTGTAATTTCAGGAGAGCCTATCAAACTGGTAGCTCTTCGTATGACTGAGTACCCATGAAGTAGCTCTCAGTTTCAAAAAGGTTGGTGACCCCTGGTCTAAAAGTTGAAGTTGTACCTGAGGTGGAACTTTTAACAGGATAATGATCCTAAGCATGCTATGCATGGAATGATCTCCTCAAAAGCCACATTTGAACTCCAATTAAATGTTGTGGGAGGATTTGAAAAGCATGTTAAAAAAAATATGTATGTACTTTCTTATTCACTCTCATTCATTTACTGAATGGCTTAATCCTGTTAGGGTCATGAGGAGGCTGGAGCCTATCTCAGCTGAAACTGGGCGATGATAGGGTATACCCTGAACAGAGTCTCCCTCGCCAGAGTGTCACAGGGCCAACACAAACACACACAGCCATTTACTCTCACCCTCACACCTAGGGGTAATTTGGACAGCCAAATAGAAGATGGAAGAATATTACTTCCATTTGTTTGATAAATGGTTTAAAAGGGTAATTGTACTTGTGATTTTGTTGAAATATTTCACTTTTATTAAAGTGGGTGGAATGTTTTCATGGCATGTATGTAAAAAATTTTTCACATGACTGCAAACAAGAGATGAAGGTCACATTTAGGGAAATTAAAGATATATGCTCAGGTGTTTAATGTAATGCACTTTTTCTTTTATTAAATTATACCACAAAACAATTTATTAGAGATTGCATAATAAGGAACAGTCAAATACCTAAACATTAATAAAACATGTGATTTTAGACAATAATAAGTTTTTCTTTGTACTTTGCTATTATTCTATAATTCACTTTGTAATCTTCTGATATTTTGGTTTGTTAGTTATTACTGTTTAGGCTTAGGCTCCACCTCCCCAACTGGCCTGTGTTCTGCAGGATATTACTGCAGTGGTGGTTCTGCATCTCCTGTTCAGCATCAAGTTGATGAAGGCCACTACTCTCTAGAGGGAGCTGTGAAGCCTGAGCCCTGCACTTTGGGAACTTTCCAACCAGTAAGTCAAATTCTTGATGGAATACTAATTATTAACCAAACACTTTGTTTTGACCCTCATTTCTTGTTAATCTGAATTAGGAAAAAGGACAAAGTGCATGTATTCAATGCAAGCCAGGTAGATTGTGTAACCTGACAGGCATGTCCCATCAGCCTCTTTGCCCTCCAGGACACTACTGTACAGCTGGAACGTCAATTCCACATCCATGTCCCCCAGTCAGTATTAAGAAATGATTGTTTATAATGCTTTTAACTGACTTCTTTATTCCTGTCCCTTATTCTGCTGTGTATGCCTTCTTGTCACTGCAAAGGGAACCTATGTAACTAATCCAGGAGCAGAGAAAGTACAGCACTGTGGTCCATGTGATGCTGGTCATTACTGCCATGCTCCTGGTCTATCCATCCCTCAGGGTCCTTGTGAGCCGGGGTTCTACTGCAGTGGAGGAGCCAATACTGCCACTCCAGTAACTATGGCATATATCACACCATATAATCACCGACTGGAGTATTTATATCGACATACAGCGCACAACAAATATAAATGTAACATAATACAATATTTTGTTGGACTACCTATAGCACCATGGCATGATGCTGGAAAAAAAAAAAAAAAGAACTTAAGCAGCATCATAACATTTATTTTCATTCAGAGCTGGGCTCATTTTTCACTGACATCTTAAACTGATGACACAAAAATTTACCCACTTCATAAAGTCTTCTCCAGCACATCACAAAGTCATTCAGCATCTGACTCACAAGGAAACATGGACTTACAACGCAAGGTGAATAATTAAGGCTGTGTCACTTGCAGCTTGTAGGTTGACCATGTGGCTTTAATCAACTTTTAAGTGTTGGTCAATGCATTCATTCATTCATTCATTTTCTAAGCTGCTTAATCCTAATTAGGGTTGCGGGGAGGCTGGCGCCCATCTCAGCCGACTCTGGGCAAAGGCTGGGTACACCTCGATAGCTCGTCATGTCATCACAGGGCCATCACACATAAAACCATTCACACTCACACTCACACCTAGGGGCGATTTGGAACAGCCAATCAGCCTACTGTGCATGTTTTTGGACTGTGGGAGGAAACCGGAGTACCTGGAGGAAACCCAGGCAAGCACGGGGCGAACATGCAAGCTCCACACAGAAACGCCCTGAAATACACAGAAACGGGAATAAAACCCAGGCCTTCTAGCTGACAGGTGGATGTGTTAACCAGTGCACCACAGTGCCTTTGGTTAGTGTAATCGGTTTTGATTAAAATCCCTCATTTAAAATGATATTACCAGCAAATCTAAATCCATGCACATCTCTGACATAGAGTATTTAACTTTTGTTTTAAAAGACACACATTATTATGGCTAGTGAAGTTTATTGGCCTACTTTTTGAGTTTCCCTGCTCACCCCCTCACATATATGTGTTGATTGACTGTGCATAAAATGTGTGATTGCGTAAATCAAGGCCAGATAAAAGACCCTTGGCAGTGACACATACAGTATGAATGATTACACCCACCATGCACAGATAAACAAACAAAATCTGTTTGGATATCATTTTGTTTTTTACTTTTGACAGAGACAGGATAAGGAAAAGAAAGCAATCTGGAACATGCACAAATAAATGAGAAATAATAAACTGTATTTCTTCATTACAATTGAGCTCTACCAAAATCTACATTTCATCAGGTGAACTTCAGGTCTGGAGATGTTTGCCCTGCGGGTTATTACTGTCCTGAAGGCACAAGACACCCATATCAGTACCCTTGTCCCGCTGGAACTTGGAGCAGTGTGGTGGGAACTCGGAACCTGTCCTCCTGCTCACCTTGCCCTGCAGGGTTTTTCTGTAACAAGACTGGACTCACTCAACCCACAGGAGTGTGTGCTGCAGGTACAGCTCTGATGAAGCAAATACAGGGATGTAGGCAAATCATTCAGCAGACATATAAAAGCTGCAGATGTGCTATCCAGTCTCACGTTTTAGTTTTTTAGGGTTAAAAAAAGTGTTAGCTTACAATAATATAATCATATAACAACATACATACAGTGATCTGTAGTGGAAAATAGGATATCAACAGATTTAAAGGAGTATATTACACTCAATTACTAGGCTAAATTATGTAAAATGAGAACGAACAATACATGTTTTTTTTTCTTCTTTTTTCTCCAAGATTTTGGCACTGATGGGAAGTGATGAATAAAATTTTGTCACATTGAACCAGTGAGCACATTTGAATTAAATGAATCCACCCAAAAATATAAATAAATAAATAAATAAATAATTCCCAATGTAGTTCAGTAACACATGAATGTACTAGGATCATTAGTATATTAATGACATTATTAACAAAGTTTAATGTGGCATATCATATTTGAGCATATGATGACAGTCCAATGACTTATTTCCGTGTTTCAGCTACAGAGTGTGAGGTTTACATTACATGTAAAATATTTCATTTTAAATTCAGATCCAATTATTTGATTAATTTTCTCTTGAGATGACTATAAAAAAAAAAAAGCTGTCCAGGGTGTACCCCGCCCTCGCCCAACGTCGGCTGAGATGGGCGCCAGCCTCCCCGCGACCCTAATTAGGAATAAGAGGTTCAGAAAATGAATGAATGAATGAATGAAAAGTGCACATCAAGTTTAAATATAGAGTACGTGCAAACTGAAAAAATCATTATTTCCATAAATGTCATTAAAGTGAAGGAGGTTTTATGGTTTGTCTGCCCAAAACAATTTATATGCCAAAAAGTATTAGAGACCTGACCATAAACCAAATGTAAACTTTACCAAAAAGTGTTTGGCATAGAATATAAATAGAATTTGTCTGTATGCTGTAGCATTACAATTTCTCTTCACTGGAACAGCAGTATGTAGAGGGAGATGGCTAGGAAACCCAGCAAACATCAAAGAACCATGTCTTTAATTACGATTTTCCAATGTCACCTGACTTTGACCATGCATACAACATCTTAAGATTATTTCTGTGCTCTATGTGTGTGGATGTGTACAAATTAGGTTCTAGTCCATTTCCTAAAATGTATATTTTAAATATAGATATTAGAGGGAGGATGCCTGGAGATAATTGTACGGTTATAGGTTGCGGATCATGCCGAAGAATGAAAGGTTTTGGTAAATTTAAGCTTCCTGCAGTGAAAGACACAGAAGTGAAGGAAACCTTGGCTATGTGAGATCACTGAGACCTGTACAAATGATTCAGAGTTTTAAAGGTTGATTGATAATGACAGGTTTGTTATTTGTGAGACACACTTCAAACCTGATGAAATAACAATGTACTCCCCAGGATTTTTTTACCAGAGCATTGCCTCATTAGTAACAATGTTTATCGCATGGCTTGGCCTTTCTCTCTTCGGGTTTATTTGGCCTTGGAAACAAAATAGAACAGCATTATGAGATTGCTGATTTAGAAATGTCTACTTTGCTGTGTTAAGTGGGAGAGACGTTGTATATCATATATAAATCATGTCAGGCGCATGAATACATGACATGCTCATCACATTCCATTACCATGGTTACCATTGATATTTAGCATTCTGGAAAACTGGGCACAAAAACACATTTTGCAATGGCAGACTCAAGGGTAACACAATGACAATCTGTGGAATTAAAAAAAAAAGATTTATTTGTTTTATTTTTTGGAATTTGTGTATTTATTCAATTAATTATTTGTATTTGAGCAAAACACAGAGCCATGCTTGGAAAATGCAGCATAGTGGAGTTCAACTGCTTACATGAGTGTGTGTGGGGAGGGTGTGTCTTCAATACTTCAGAGAATGGGTTACATGCAGAACCTAATTTCCTCTTAAAGTATTAAAAATAGCAAATATAAAAGCATAAAATGCAGCCATAACCATTATCTATAGCATATCTGTCAGACTCGTGGGAGAAGTCTAGCATAGCACCTAGCAACAGAACAACAGTGCTGTTGCACAGCTGCATCCCAAATAACGGCATAAAAGATAGAATATAAAATGTCATGCATTTATACATCATCCTGGCACAGACCCCTAATTTGCTAGATATTAGTTTACTACAGCCAAGACAGAAATGAGAAGGATATAATTGTACACTTACGTTGCTAACTGTATAAGAAAACTTCTCGTTCCAAAGATCCATCTTTAAAAACTGCTAAAATGGCTTCAAAATTGTCCCCAAATAAGTAAAGGTTGTCACTACAGTACATCATTTTGGGTTCATGTTGTGCACAGTCGTGATCATGTGTCTGGCAAGTTAAGAATCATAGAGCCTCTGTGGTTCAGCGCATTGACGTTATCCATGTTTCCTGACCATGTTCCTCTATTAACTATGGTTGAACTAAGGGGCCCCAACCTGCTCCAGTACAACAGTTGACTGACTGTGCAAAGCAAACACTATGAAGGTCAAAGCTGGAGTGGAAGAAATCAAGTAGCCTGCACAAATCTTTACCACAACCTCGCTCAGGTCTTCTAGTGAAAGGCCTTTCAAAAAGAGTGAAGATGTTTATAATAGAAAACACAGGACTAAATCTGTAATTAAGCATTAATCAAGAACATACTGTATAAGAGTGATGGTCTGGTGTTTATAAACTTTTATTCAGTGTATATAATGAATCAAATCTGTTTTTCCCAGGCTAGTGATTTGCTCACATTTCCCCATACAGGATTTTTTTGTACTAGTGGTGCTAAGACTTCCTCGCCTGAAGACGGGATTACTGGAAACAAATGCCCAGCAGGATATTACTGCCCTCAAGGGTGCTCTTCACCTCAACACTGCCCTGATGGAACATATTCCAACACTACAGGTACACACAAACACAGTTTTCTGTATAGATGCGGATTACCACATTAGGTGTAGCTTACTTTTGTATTATAGAAATTACTGAATTGTTTTCATTTAGCTTCTACCACTACTGCTATTGAGTCTATTAAAATATCTTCATATTTTGTATACTTTTAGATGGAATGTATAAGCAGGACAAATTGCAATATGTGAAAATAATTGTGAATAATAAAAGATATTGTGTCTCACACAATGTAATATATAATTAAATTCATCCTAATGTTTTTCATGAAATTTTATTGCACTCATTTTTTCATACCCTCCAGCTCTACTACTGTGCATCTCCCTCCATTAGGTGGAAATAATACATGCTGTTCTCTCCCCCACAATTTTATGCTTTCACCATGTTGTTTTTGTAATTTCTGTAACAACTTATTATTATTATTATTATTATTATTATTATTATTATTATTATCACAATTAAGATGTGTGCTGTATATACAGGTGCTGCTGAGTGCAGCGACTGTCCTCCTGGATGGCTCTGTCTGGAAGGCGAGGAGGCCCAGCTGTGTCCAGAAGGACACTACTGCCTGGGGGGCACAGTGGAGGATGTTCTCCCATGCCCTCCAGGCACATACAACCCCAAAACAGGACAGAGACAAGTAGAGCAGTGTTCACTGTGCTCAGCTGGTGAGAACAGTGCCCCTGCTATGCTTACTTCTTTGGCAGTGTTAATTGCATTCATCGGGTATTGTATTTATCACACCCACCTATCATTTTAAGGAATGTACTGTGAGGAATGGGGACTAGTGGAACCAACTGGTCCCTGCCAGTCAGGGTATTTTTGTCTAGCAGGTATGCCAAGTTAGTTTCATCTGTCTCTTTTAAAAACTTTGTCTTTCCCCACATAATTCTATTGGAGTCTCATTCTTGACTGTGTTATCAGAAGGAAGTGATACAATAAACAAGACTTTATATATGACCTTTGCTCTTACAGGCATAAATTTTAGGAACCCTGATGGGAACTTTAGCACAGGGGTAGGGGGGGCATGTCCTCCAGGTCATTACTGTCCTGAAGGCACCAGCCAACCTCTTCCCTGCCCGCTTGGGACCTTTTCAAGCAGGTGACACTCAAAAACCTCAATTTGTTTAATCAAACAGAAAGATGGAAAAATAACTGTTTTTCTGCTTACAGCTTTTATATCACAGAGAGCTCAGACTGCACTTTGTGTCCTCCGGGTCAGTTCTGTGGCTCTGTTGGCCTGAGCAGGCCATCTGGACTATGCGAGGAAGGATTCTATTGTCCTGGAGGCGCTATTTCCTCTACAGGTATGAGCCTATAAATCACTTGTGATAATATGTCCTTCATCAAGCATATTGGTCTCATTAGTGTTACTAATGAAGTAAGACATGCTAATGTGGCTAATTAACATGTGTGCAGGTGGCGGCACAGAGGGTGGGCTCTGTCCCCAAGCACACTACTGCCCACTAGGCAGTGTCATGCCTGGTCCCTGTCCAGCTGGTACTTACACTAACCTTACTGGCCAAATAAAATGTAGCCTCTGCCATGCTGGATACTACTGCCCAGAGAGCACAAGCAACTACACAAAGTTCCCATGCCCTCCTGGATTCTACTGCCCTGATGGTATGGCATGAAATGTCATTTCTGTTGTTGTTTTTGTTGTTTTATAGCCCTTTCACTTGTTTATCATGCAAAATGACTCGGTGATGTAAAGCAATGAACATTTTATACAGGCACAAGGCATGCAACCCAGTTCCCATGCCCAAGAGGCTACTATAATCCCGAGCCTATGACCCAGAGCCTGGATAGCTGCCTGCCATGCCCTCCAGGCCACTACTGTGAGAAGGAAAGACTAATAGCTGTGTCTGGGAAATGCAAAGCTGGTTAGTAGCACAATTGAAATTTACAATATTTTTAAATTCAACTCAATCTCAAGTAATTTCATATAAAGTAGTGTATTTCAGAGGGGTACATAGTATATTCTCCAAATTTCTTATTCGTTTCAGTAATGTGCTTTACCCTTCAGGTGAGTTTGATATAAATTATATTAAAAGAAAACATATTCAGTATATGACTTTTACATAACAGACTATGAAGCCAAAGGCCATAGATCACATGGCAGTTTCATGATTTGAAGACAACACTGATCTTTTATCATTCTATGTGCTCACACCTGCACTTGTTTCTACACAGCTGTGATGAATAATAGCTCTATTTTTTAATGCTTTTCTCACTTTCTTCCAGGCTGGTTCTGCATCTCTGCTGCGTGGAACCCTCAACCCTTTGATCTGGACAACTATACTAGTGCTAACTGTTTGTGTCCAGCGTCCTCCACTGGGGGAAGATGTCAGGCAGGATACTTCTGCCCAGCAGGCAGCTCTGAGCCTATACCATGCCCTCCTGGAGCCTTCTGCAATGTCACAGGTATATTGGATTTATTTATTTTTTAGATTTTATACAAAACGTAAAAAGACATGACTGTAGAACATATTTAGAGAGTAATCATTAGGGCCTGAGTAACTCAAGTACATTCTGCTATACAGGAAATTCACAGGCTTTTAGTGGGTGGTATGTTTTTTATGTGATTGATACATTTCTCTCTATATATAATTTGAAAAGGAGGCTGTCTTGTAGGACACATTAGCCAAAATAATAATAATAATAATAATAATAATAATAATAATAATAATAATAATAATAATAATCAAATTCAAATTTATTTGTCACTTACAAAATCATACACAACACAATATGTAGTGAAATGCTTGTTATGACTGTCCTAAAATTTGAAAAATAAACTATCCATATCAAGAAGCAATAAACAATCAGCTGAGGTAGGATGTAATGTTCATGTGTAGGGTAGATCTACAAAGTCCAGGTACCAGTGTTCTGGTTGAGAGCCCAAACGGCCTGTGGGAAGAAGCTCCTCCTCATTCGCTCAGTGTTTGCTTTCAAGCAATGGAAACGTTTCCCTGACCTCAACAGAGAGAAGAGTCCATTGTTGAGATGGCTGAGGTCCTTCGTTATCTTCCTGGCCTTGGTCAAGCACCACTTACTATATATAGTGTCCAGGTCAGGAAGCTCGATATGGATGGTACACACTGATGACCACCCTCTGGAGAGCTTGCCTGCCTGTTTGGTGCTGTTTCCAAACCGGGCTGTGATACTTCCCATCAGGATGCTCTCAGTGTTGCAGGTGTAGAAAGTCCTTAGCACCCTTGAGGTCAGTTTAAAGTCTTTCAGGCATCTGAGATGAAAGAGATGCTGTCAGGCCTTCTTTACCAGGGTGTTAACATGACAGGACCATATCAGGTCCTGCGTGATGTAAACACCTAGGTACCGGAAAGTGTCCACTCTCTCCACTGGGGTCTCGCTGATAATCAGGGGCTGGTAATTCCTCTCCTGTTTCGTGCTAAAGTTCACTATCAGCTCCTTATAATAATAATAATAATAATAATATTAATAATAATAATAGTTCTTGAGGCAATACTCATGATTCTGCATCCACAGCCAAATATGAAAAAGCATTAATTTTCCTTTTGTAGTTCCTGTGGTTGTTAGATACAGAAATGTAGGAACTGTGTTTGACTAAAATAGAATGAAAATGATGTTCATGGAGCAGATTTGTTTAGTTACAAAAAAACCCCAAATATTAATTTAGTTAACAGTATTGTCAAAAAACCTTTTTATCTAACAGGTTTGGCTTTGCCAAGTGGTCCATGTGCTGCAGGTCATTACTGCACTGGGGTAGCAACTCAGTCTAAACCAACAGATGGCATCACGGGTGATATTTGCCCTCCTGGCTCCTATTGTGGTAACTATTGCTCACTGGTCAACCTAATGTAACTGTAGATGACAAGAAAATCGTGCTACTCATTATTTCTTTCTCTTAATCAGCTGAAGGCTCTGGAGAGCCAGAGCCATGTCCAGTAGGAACGTTCTCTGCAGTCGCAGGTCTGGAGCATTGGTCACAGTGTCAGTCATGCAGAGCCGGTCACTACTGCAGCACGAGAGGCCTGAGAGCTCCTACTGCGCCTTGCAGTCAGGGTAAATATTGCACAGAGTAGTCATTGTATAACAAAGCACTAAGGAGTAAAATCTTGTGGGATTAAATCACTAGTTTTCCCAGTAATTACTTTAGACATCAGTGATTATTATCATTATTATTATCTTGGGGGATCGTGCATCAGATTTGAATAATGCTCATACCTGTGCAGCTAATTAGACAAGTTGATTAATGTGTGTGCACATAGAGAATCAGGAATGATTTGTATACTTGCATCGAGCGCTATCAGCTTCCCTCAAACTAAGCTTATGACAGGATGCCTCTATTTTACACACATAGCCTATAAATCTCACAGAAATAGAACATAATTCAAGTTAAAACCTCTATTTATAAACCCTTACAATCCTTCTAGTCATGTTTTGAGGCTACATCTATCTGTCCTTGTCCTTTGTATAACAGGTTATTGGTGCCCCCCCGGTCAGACTGATGACTTAGCTCTACCTTGTCCGCCTGGTCATCAATGTCCCCCAGGAAGTTCTGCCCCAGTTCTCTGCCCCTCTGGGACCTACCAGGATAAGCAGAAGCGAGCCAACTGCACAGTCTGCGAAGAAGGCAGGATATAGTTATTATAAACATATTGTATGAATTACTAAATTACATGCTGAACATGAATTGCAATTTCATATCATTACCTAATTTACTGTCACTATATTTTCTTTTCTGTCTATCAGGTTTTTACTGTGATGAGAGCTTTGGAATCAATAACATATCTGTCCTACAATCATGTCCGAAAGGATATTACTGCCCTAAAGGAACCCGCTATGCCACTCAATTTCCATGTCCCACTGGAAGCTACAACCCAAAGGAGGGCATGGGCAGCTTAAACAGCTGTATTCCGTGTCCAGCGGGACACTTTTGCCCATTTGTAGGCTTAGCAGAACCTACAGGTAAAATTATAGGCAGAGATATACTGTATAGACATGATAACTCATTAAAATAATGGACAGCTCATTAGGTTTTTTTAGGACACCTTTATTGTTCAGAGTGTGACTTTGAAATTAATGTAAATTATAGGGTTGTGCATGTCTGGGTACTGGTGCAAGGAGGGCTCCCACTCAGCCAGTCCTTCTGCTGGAACCTCCGGATCACTTTGCCCAGTTGGACACTACTGCCCTAAAGGTAATACAACAATTTAATTTAATCAGTCACGCATATGCTTACAGTTATAATAAACACATATTAGGAAAAAACAAAATTTTTTTACCCAGTTTTCACCAATTCATTTGTAGTAGTAAAGTAAAAAAGCAATAAAAAGTGGTTGGTAAACATGAGAACTGTAAAGAGCTGGAAAATAATTAATTATGGGGTGCTGTGATATAGCCTGATATGAAGTGAATGAGTATTTTCTTGTAAAAGCATGTACAAACATATTTTTATTCGTCTTCATACCACAGGAATTTGATAATTACTTGTATATACATATTAATGAACAGCAGATTTTACTATTAAGCAATTTACGGTTAGAGCAGAGTGGGGTAAGATCCATATTGCATTTCAGATCAGAAGTACTGATTTTAGATTGTCAGAGTAAAATTTGGAGATGGCAAACCACTTCACTTATTTCTCTGAATACTGGAGTTCAGTTTGGTTTATTTAGTTATCTGACCCATTCAACTCCTGAGCTACATACCATATTAGTTAAAATTTTTGCATGGTTTTACATGGTTGTTAGATTATCTGAATAAAAATGGTGTCTGTGGAGCAAGACAATCACTCCTACGTGGGGCCACTCATAGGTGGGGCAGGTTGATCAGAGGGATCAACCCCATATTTTTTTATGTTGTCATATACTGTTTTCAGTTATAAAATATCCACAACACCTAATTAAATACATGAATATCCTGTGATAATAATATTATTTCATATAATTGTAAGATATAAATTTAAGTGTACATAAGCCCATACATAAATAATGTACATATGTAATAATTTATAATAAATATATAAATAATAATGATGTAATAAAAAAGTATTGATACTAATATATTTTATTTTATAAGATACATGTTTAATAATATTTATATAATATAATTAGATACAAAATAGTCCAACATGATGTCAAGTACAATAATATGTAATAAATAAACATAAACTATTATCACTGAGCATATACATTGTATTATAAATATTTTTTATAAAAAAAAATGTGATCAATTTTCTCCACTGTGATTATCAATTTACCCTACTTGTGAGATGCTTTTCAATATACCCTAATTCGGAGATGCTTTTTAAAAACTCACATTTAAGCTGTTTACTCAGATGTATTTTTTCATTTTTTTAAGAGGCTAGGTGACAGACATTTGTATGCAGATATTTAAGGAAATGAGCTTTATTGCTGCCATAGTTTCTGGACCAATCTGCTGGGCATCAGTAAAAAAAGAACTAGCAACAGAAGTAAGGTGAAGTGAGGGATTGCTCACTTCAATAAGCTCGTTGCTCATTACTCCAGTAGATTGCTCAATTCAGATAATGTTGTCAATGCAAACCACATACAGTGGCTTGGAGTAGTATTGTGGCTTGAACTTTTCCACATTTTGTCATGTAACAACCACAAACATAAAGGTATTTTATTGGGATTGTATGTGATAGACAAAGTGGCACCTAATTGTGAAGTGGAATGAATATTAAACATGGTTTTTAAATTTGGGCACAGTTCAGTCCAAAAATGAAAAGAGAGTGGCACAACTGCAAACCTACCAAGACATGGCTGTCCACCTGAACTGACAGGCCGGGCACAGTGAACAGTGATCACAGAAGCAGTCAAGAGGCCCTTGTACTCCACAAGTACTCCACTGAGTACTCCACAAATCTTACTTCATGCATGAGTGTCCTAACGTGAAAATATTTGGCCCACTGCTGTTCTGGTGAGCCAAGATTTCATGCAGTGCCCCCAGAGCCTCTCTGCAGGTTTGGGGTTCACCAGGCTCTCATAAAATGACTGGCATTAAAGTAGGTGCCCATGTGGCAAAAACTCCAGGCCATCATGGGAGAAGGGTGTGCACAGGGGTAGGGTAGTGTTGTAGAAAGATCCTTCCCCTTACAACCTTAGGTGTGGTGCCCCACGTGGTTCTGCTGCATCATGTGTGCGGAGGAGTGTTCTGTCATGTGAAGGTGATTGACACAGGGAAGCAAGGGGATACAAATGCAGAACTAAAAGATTTAATCATCACAACCATAAAGATATACAAAAATAAATATATAATTGATATATAATAGATATGCAAAATAAAACAAGCAGAAATGCACAAAGAACAACCATGGCTTGAAATAACTAGCAAACAAAAGACACAGTTAATGCTCCACGTTAAGTCCACATAAACAAAAGTCTTTGTGCCTGTGCACACCTTGCTTGGCATGTTGGGAGTTGCTCAACAAATCCAGCAGCAAGGAGCAGACATAAATATGGAGAAAGGGGCAGATGTCACAATGAGACAAGTTTTTTTAAGAGGAAACACTTTTCCAAGCTGTTTTTTTGTTTGTTTTTTTTTTGTTTTTTTAGCTTTCAGTCATTATAGATGCTGGGAAGGTAATGGTCCACTTTGAAAGGGCCAGTATACTGCCAAGTCACATCGCCATATCTAATTTTAAAAACAGCAGCAAGAAAATCATTTGGCAAGGCATACCCCTTTAATGTCCATGAGGTAAATTTGGTCCTGATATCATTTATGTTGTAGCAGACTTTAACAGTCATTTCTGCATTCAGTCTTTCCAGAATAGGTTTTGTATCCACTATGATCCTGACCAGTGTAAAGCATTTACTGAAGATGAATGACCAGTTGTCTCTCACCAGCCTGTTTTTCTCACTCCTGATGTTAATAAGACAAAAAGGCAGCTTGTCATATTCCTTTAGTGGAAATAATTAAGTCTTGTCCTGAATATGTTTCTGTGTTATCAAACTTACACCCAAGAATTCTTCTATAAATGTTAAAAAGGGGTCTGCTTACAGAAGGCTTTATCATATCAAATGTTATCTTTCCTTACTAAATAGCAACACATTCGTAACAGTTTATTATTAGGCTTACATTATGTGGAGAGTCTGTCATGCAAGTCTATGTGAATGAGCTGTTACTATAGAAACAACAATGCATTAGAATGAGCGCCCTAATATAAACCTGTGACTTGCAGCTAGAACTAATATCTGACATATCAGGATTAAAAAATTATCGGTGCTGTATTATCAGTGTAGATAAATGTGTTTTTCTTCACCTTCTTCACCCCAGCACTTGATTATAATGAATGCATTTCTTGTTTATTATACCATGCTAGGGTGGCACGGTGGCATAGTGGTTAACACATCTGCCTCACAGCGAGAAGATCCTTGGTCCGACAGGCTCAGGTGTTTCTGTATGGGGTACTCTGGTTTTCTCCCACAGTCCAAAGATATGCAAATTAGGCTAAGTGGCTGTTTCAAATTTCCCCAAGGTGTGAGTGTAAGTGTGACTGTTTGTGTGTGTTGGCCCTGTGATGGTCTGGCAAGCTGTTCAGGGTGTTCCCTGCCTTCATCCAGTGTTGGCCGAGATAGACTTCAACCTCCCTGTGACCCTTGAGGATTAAGCGGTTCAGCAAATGCTGTTATTGTAGTAAATTCAGAGATGCTTTTTAAACAAGCACAATTCTTATTATATTATATTATATGATAACGAAATGAGAAGTTCTGCGATGGCCTGGCGAGTTGTCCAGGGTGTACCCTGCCCTTTGCCAGAGTTGGCTGAGATGGGCGCCAGCCTCCCTGTGACCCTAATTAGGATTGAGCTGTTTAGAAAATGAATGAATGAATAAATACAAACTTATTGTGAATGCTTTACTAGTATGGATCCTGAATTTACAAGACATATTGTAATAATTTTTCTAAGCCAGCCATTGGGGTCACACATGCCAGTGTGCTCTGCAGTGTCCCAAACTTGTTTTCCAAGCATGGGTAAATGAGGTGGGCTGCCTTATGAAGGCCATTCAGCATAAAGCCTTAGCCAATTCAAACATGCTGATCCAAAACAGATTATTCATTGTGAATTGGTCAAGGACCAGGTTAACGATGACCGGTTACTGTTGGGCCTACGATAATTAGAAGAGGAGAAAAACACATCCAAAGACAGAGAGAGAAGATAAAGGTTATTGGCATGACCGAGAGGGATGCAGAGAACAGAACCAGATGGAGAGGGATGATCTGCTGTGACGACCCCTAACGAGAGCATCCAAAAGAAGAAGGTGAAGAAGAAAAAGAACAAAAAGAAGAAGAAGAAGATTGTAGTTCTTTTCTGTTACAATAATTTACCGTTTATGTTCAACTGATGTAGTGTTGTATTTAATAATCAACCTTTGGTCACTGCTAAGCTTTAAATAAAATAATAGCACAAGGTTACAGGTTAAATCTAAAACTTGTTAAGGATTTAATTCAAGAGCTAATATCTTGGCAAGTAAAGACATATTGGATATAATATTAAATAATTTCCACTGTATATAATATTTTTAATTATCTGAATATTAAAAAGATTATAATTATAAATATAATTATAAATCTTATTTCTGAACATCATTTCTCACAGTAGAGGGTCCTGGATTCGAGTCCCGGGCTAAGTGTGAATGATTGTATGTGTTTTGGCACTACAATGGTCTGGTCAGCTCTTGAGGGTGTACTCCGCCTTTGCCCAGTATTGGCTGAAATAGGCTCCAGCCTTCCCTTGACCCTAGTAGGATTAAGAGGTTTGCCAAATGAGATGAGAGATGAGATGAGGAATGAGATGAGATTTCTGAACATGACTAATTTTAAGCAATAAAAACTTGATTTAAAAAAAAATTAAAATTGAGAAATTGATTAAAAAATGTCTAGAAATAAGATGTTCCAGAAACGTGCTTGCACCATTAACCAGTGATCGTGATTATGAATCTTTGTAAAGCCACAGCCTTCTGAGGCTGGGTGGTTAACAGAAATAAATCATAGCAGCACTACTAGTACACAATCACAGATGTCTGTGAGCTCACATGTGGAAGTGGGCAGATTGTGCTTTCCTTTGTGATATGCTGCCCCCTGATGTTACATGAGCAGCAGTTTAAAAAGATGCAGTCAGCTTTGTCATGGGATGGAGCAAGGAGGGATATGGGTGAAGTAACATGTCATACACTTACAGTAGAGACATGAAAAGTACATAATATGGAAATTAAAATATTATTTAAAAAACAACCGGTCAGTCACATGGAAAAAGGAAATACATTACATTACTTACATTTATCATACTTTGAATTACTTAAAATTAGAATTAAATTAGTGGTTATTAGTTAAGAAGGACCTTCTGCATGTTAGGTTGTTAATTAAACCTGACATCTACGGTCTCATTACATCATGCAAAGATGTAAAGATCTTTCTAAGGTCTTATAGATACATAAGCCTCTCTACAACTGTAATAGGATTAAGTGGTTCAGAAAATGAGTGAGAAATTGGCAAATGCACTGGACAGTGAGAAGAATCAATGATGAAATTGTTTGGCTATAATTTTATTACACAACAGTAGAGGAAAAGGACATCATTTCAACTGTGAAATATGGTGGTGAAAATGTAATGGTTTGGGGTTGCTTCACTGCCTCAGGGACTGGCCAGTATTTAGCCACTGATTTAGGCATGATTTCTGCATTATATTAAAAAGTGCTGAACGAAAATGTAAGGCTGTCTACCCTCGATCAAGTGAAACCAGAGGTGGTCCTTTCAATAGTGTAATGATCTTAAGTACACTAGCAAGTTCACCAAGGAATGGCTCCAAAAATAAAGGGAGATATAGAATGGCCAAGTCAAAGCCCAGATTTGAAACACATTGGAATATTGTGGGTTGGTTTAAAAAGAGCAACACATGCAAGATATTTCAAAGAAAAAAAATAAATAAATTAAATAAAATTCAGCAAGCTGATGTAAGAGACAATTATGCAAAACACTCACAAGAGGCTACTTCGGATAAAAGGAGCCAGTAGTGTCTAAGGCCAGTGGTGTATTTATTTTCTCTGTAGAAGAATATATACTGATATTTTTATTAAATAAATTATTTTAAAAAAACAAAGTTTTATTCTGGTTTTGTATAAGTATGTCTTTATCTGTAGGGACTGTATTAAAGAGGTGGAAAAGATTGTTTATTAAAGTATGCTGGAAAAAAATTCCAGGGGATGTACTTATTAATTCAAAAGAAAGGCTATTTTTATATGTGGGCTGTGATGTCCAATTTTTATTGTTAGGGATTGGGTTAGGAAGTGTCGTGTACTTGTCCTTACAGGGCAAGTGTATGGCAGCTTGCTTAGCCCATATTACACCTCATAATATTGCAGGTTGCAGCGAAGACCCTCTCAGCTAGCTTCATGTGCCTTGTAAGAAGCATTTGGTAACTTTTACCCTCAATGTTTGTTAGCTGTTATGCGATATAGGAGAGATGTCTGATGAATGAGAACTAGCCACGTGAAAATTGTGGGGAAAAAAGATTAGATAATCTTATATTTTTGCCTAACATTCTCATAATTTACACACATTGCATAGATATTAGGGCAACAACCTTTAAGCCTCTGTTTTATTTTTCTCTTTAGACTCAATAAAAGTTACCTGATAGGGTTCCAGGCAGCACTGTGGCACTGTTGTTAGCACTCACAAGAAAGAAGGCCTGGGTTCGATCCCCGGGCTTGGGCATTTCTGTGTGGAGTTTGCATGTTCTCCCCCCCTAGGTGTGAGTGTGAGTGGTTGTATGTGTGTTAGCCCTGAAATGGTCTGGCGAGCTGTTCAGGGTGTACCCCACCTTAGCCCAGAGTCGGCTGAGATAGGCACTATTACCTCCGTGACCCTAATTGGGATTAAGCGGCTTAGAAAATGAATGAATGAATAATGGGGTACCAAGTATTGCTCCTTTGGGAGGCTAAAAATCCTTAACTATCCAAAGAACCCTTCTTAGGATGTATCGCTAAAACTGTGGTTCTGGGTTGTATGGTGACTATTTCATTATTTTTTTTTTTTCATTCGGTTATACCTCTACCTATGAATGTTTTTCACATTGTAGGTACAACCAGCCCCATGCCATGTCCAATAGGCACTCTGTCAAACAGTACAGGGCAGAGGAGCGAAGACGAGTGCCAGCCATGCCCTGGAGGATTCTTCTGTGCTAGCACTGCCCTATCTTTGCCCACTGGACTCTGCTCTGAAGGGTGTGAAAAAAATGAAATCTTTTAAACCATTCTAGTGCTTTTATATAATATTTAAATAGAGAAGCATTTATCAAGGTAACCAACTTATTTGTGCTTTTTGTTCTGAAAGGTTTTATTGTATTGAGAAAGCAACAACTTCCATGCCTACTGATGGGACCTCAGGAAACATTTGCCCACAGGGTCATTACTGTCCAAATGGAACTGCTCGACCTGTGCCATGTGAATGGGGGGCATTTATGACTGCTACACAGGCCTCTCAGTGCTGGCCTTGCACTGCTGGCTGGTACTGTGTGGATGGGGCTCGATTACCATGTCCACAAGGTTTGTGTGATTGTTAATTTCTCCCAGTTTTTATAGATTTCTATTATCAGTATAACTGCTTAAAGGATAGGAGAGAATAAAAGGTCCAACTGATTTGCTTTAGCGCTGAAGGAAGGCATGAGGTATATGACAAAAAAGTACACACATATAGGACAGGTGTACTCAATACAACTGATATGAAGTAATAGTGTAAATGGAAGAAGATCGATATTTGTTATTTTGTTCAGGAATATGGTCCTGCTACCATCTGCACAGGACAAAGAACTGTGAAAATCACAGTAACTGTACACACAGTGTATACACATTTTATTTGACTTGGTTCCAAACTGGTCTCTGGGACCTGCTAATTTACTGGTAGGTTTTTACTGTCCGGAGGGGACGGCCTATGAGTGGAGAGCTTGTCCACCTGGGACATACAGCCCAGAATCTGGTCTGAGTGAGCTCTCCCAGTGCAGGGGGTGTGATGGAGGACACTATTGCTCTTACCAGAATGCGACGTCTGTCTCTGGATGGTGCTCTGCAGGATATTACTGCACACGTGGAAACACATCACCACAGCCGCTCACCTTGTCCACAGGTACAACGAAAATCACCATGAAAATGTGAACTGTAACTATAACTTATAGTTGGATTTCTATCCTAATTTACTTTAGTTGGATGTTTATCCTAATTAACAGAACAGCTAAGCTACTATTGCTAATTATGTGTAGTTGTTAATGAAATGATCATACACTTATATAACTGGGGATTCCCTATTCTAACTCAAGATAAGAAAGGATGCCGTGTAGGTGAAATAGAGCATTCTCGATATCATTTAAGTACGCTTTAAGTTTTTGATGGTTTAGTATTTGTAGCATGTGTTGGTATGCATTAAAAAGACCACAAGCAAAAAAATAAAGTTTAGATTAGATTTTTAAAAAGAAATACCCCAAAAAGCACTGCTGCCATCTCAGTGTGAATCCAAGATTCACTAGCGAGAAAATATTAACCCTGGGTTTACACTGGGGCATGATGTCCGCGATCTCTGCGTTTAAAAAAAGCATGGAGCCCCAAGATTATACCACAATTGAAGCATGATTGGGGTATAAAAAGGAGACATCCAAGAGATGAAACTTTGAGGAATCATGTTTCCAGGTTTATTAGGATCCCCTATGATGGTGCATCAAGGACTCCCTCTGTTGACATCTGTTAAGCTCTACTGTGCTCTTCTACGATTCTCACGTTCTATCACTATCGGTGTCAAATTGTAATGCATCATAATAATCTCAGCAAAATTTTAAACAGTCAAAAATTTTGCCACGGTCATTACTAATCCACCAAGTTCCCTCAGGATCATCATGATTCGGTCCCACAACCCTCCCACGCTCCTCACAATCCTCTCAAATTGTAGAGATCAATGACATTGTGCTCCAGTGTTATCCCAGGGTGACCATTTCTGTACCATATAATGTAATATGTGGCATCGTTGTTCTTTTATTTTCTAATTTAAGGGGCCATACTCAGAAGCTAAAAACTGGTTCTAGTTCTAATCAGTGGCATTTTTTGTTTTTTGTTTGTTCTGAAGACGGTGGACCCTGTCCTGCAGGTCATTTCTGTGTAGAAGGCACAACTGACCCACAGCCTTGTCCAGAGGGGACTTTTAGCAATAGGACCAAATTAACATCAGAGGTATGAGAGTGCATTTGTGAAACCTAAAGCCAAACGTGTTGCAATCATACAGTATGATTATCTTCTTATTCAAAGATCATATTGTTTATGGGGCAGATGTGGCCTAACGGCCCTTGAGCAAGGCACCTGACCCCCAACTGCTCTCCGAGTGCTGCAATATGTGGTAGCCTACTGCTCCAATTGTGTGTCCTCACTGTGTACGTGTGGGTGCTGACTTTGGATGGGTTAAATGCAGAAATCAATGTTTCCCTTGCGGAATTGCGATGAAGAAGACAAAACTGTTGAGTTTGCATCAGGTTCCTTCGATGTGTATATTTACCCATGTTTACTAGTATAGATATGATTTATTTCACCTCAGTAAAGTCCAGGGGTGTAAGAGAGTCCTCTTTTAGCTACATTTTAAATTAGGAAGTAGTGTTGTAAAGTGACACCTCTCTTTTGCAGGACGAGTGTGTTCCCTGCTCTCCTGGTCATTACTGTGACACACCTGGGCTGATTACTCCCAAAGGGAAATGTTGGGAGGGTTTCTACTGCAGCCAAGGAGCTCTGCTACCTAATTCTTTAATCAGAGACTACAGAGGAGGGCCATGTCCTGCAGGTTTACCTCATTCAGGTTAAATTATATTAACATTTGTTTTTTAAAATCTCAACTTCTAATATCCATAATCTCTGTGTCATACCACAGGTTATTTTTGTCCTAGAGGGTCAAGTGTGCCTCAGTCCTGTCCTCAAGGATCCTTCAGCAACAGTGAGGGCCAGACTAACTGCAGCCTCTGTCCTCGTGGGTAAGCATGGTTTTATGAATTTTATACATTTTATACAAAACAATTATACACAATTTATACATAGCAAAATAAGCAATAATAAATGGCACAGAAATGCACAAAAACCTTGGAAAGAGTTCAAGGGATTTAAAATGCAGTTAAATTAGAGACAATAATAAGAGTGCAAGCTTTTCAGTATACTGGTGATGCTGTCCCCTGGTGGTCAGCAATAGAAATGCAAGTACTGAATATTACAGTACCCAACATTTGAGGATCTTGACATGCATACAGAGAGGACAGGGTCAAAGTGCAGGGCAGTACAAAATATGACTCTTAGTTTGTGGGCATTAGGACTTGGGCCGAGCCCCATGATTGGTCCATAGCATAGATAACTTTGCTTTAAAAAAAAGAACAGTAAGTAGATAAGGGGAATCCGTTCTATTGTGTTGGATTGTGTTGGATTCTGGTTCATAAACTCTAGAATGTACTTCTGATCAGCAGGAAACAGTAAACCTGAAATGGGATAAATCCCTGGAAAAAAAACCCTGAAAACCCTGGGGAGAAAAAAGACCAGGAATCAAAACCCAGGACCTCCTTGCTAACCATTACACCATATAGATACATACATACAGTACAGCATGTGCCATCCGTAAAACATTAAATAAATTTGTAAATTTCTAGAATCATCCCAAGACTACTAGGGGCATTGGTGAAACCATATGGCATCATTAGCTATTTATAGGGTCTCCTAGACATTAGCTCATTTTCCTTTCATCACCTACACATGTCCTCATTAAATTAGGGACACAGTACAGTTTTTAGTATTTTGAATGTGTTAGACAGCAAATAATCTACAAAGGACTAATCTAAACGAACTTTGCTTCAAGGGAGACTAACCCTGTCTATGAGCTCCCAGTTGTAGTGAGGTGCTAAACAAAAAAATAAAATTGAATAATTCAGTTATGTCCTGGTACTTCTCGTCATTTTAGGGATGACTGACACATGTGGACCCTCACTGGAACGGGTTAAAAATTTATTTCATTTTACTTATTTTGGTCAGTGTAAATGAATATTTTAAAAGAAAGTCCTAATTGTAATCCAGTTTATGTTGTGTTTGGTCCTATTTTATTGACAATAATTCATGGTATATCTCTCTCTCTCTCTCTCTCTCTCTCTCTCTCTCTCTCTCTCTCTCCCCCCCCCCCTTTTTTTTCTTTCTAACATAGTTCCTATTGTCTGGCCAACATTTCTGTCACTGAAGGCAGAGACTGCCCAGTGGGTCATTATTGTCCCACAGGCACATCCCTGAAGAATCAGTATCCTTGTCCTGCTGGGACAATTAATCCCTATAGAAGAATGGGCAGTGAAGATGACTGTTTACCATGCCCACCAGGTAAATTACTTCACATGTGATTATCCTCCACTTATTTCAAAGAAATACTATAATGTAATTCCTGGATTATTAGCATGGATAATTTCATTAAGTTTAGTACTATTAAAGACTCATTTTATTATGTTCCCTTTTATTAGTAAAGACTGTAAAAAATCTTGCTAAAACCTTCCTTTAATTCTTAAATATAAATTAGTTTTACATTGTAGAGGCATCTAAGTGGTTAACACCACCGTCTCACAGCAAGAAGGTTGTAGCTTTGAATCTTAAACAAGGGTTTTTCTATATGAAATTTGTTTGTCTTTGCCCTGTGTTACTGACACTCTGGCTTCCTCCCACAACCCAAAGACATGCTCATTAGGTCAACTGACTACTTTAAATTGCCCATAGGTGCGAATCTGTGTGAATTTATTTTGACTTTGTGTTAACCATGCAGCTGACTGGCGACCTATTCAGGGTCTGCCCTGCCTCTCACCCAGAGTCAGCTGTGATTGGCTACAGCTTCCCCTATGATCTTGAAGGATAAGTTGTACAGATAATGGATCAACTAAAGTTATGTATCTGCATAATATATTCTTTCCAATATAAAATTAACTTTCTATTCAATGATAAAAAATGTGTGGTCATATTACCAACATAGTGAACCTGGCTCAAAACAAATATGGAAGTGCCTCTGAGAACCTTACCAAATGCAGATAAGTAATGGAAATCACATTTTTCTGTACTACTTTATGCATATTTCAAGGTAAAACTACATAATAGCGTAGATAGCTTTCATATCTGTCCTACCCTGAAATGTGTCTATTATCATATTGAAGTTGCTTGACAGTAAATCCTTATCCAGCACTCTGAAGGACAGCTTTGTAACAATTGTCTCATATTCCATTTTCACCCATCAATTTTTTGTTTGCTAGTTCAACAACTGAGACCCTTTCTGGCAATGTCTGTTTTGACATATCTTGTAATGAAAAATAGCTTTCTGGGGACCACTGTGAATATTGTTTACTTTTTGAACTGTATGAGTGACAGTGAATGTGAACCAACTACTAACAATATAGTGGGTAGTGCAAAGAATCACCCGCTTCAAAATAGGCTTTGCAGCCTGAAATAAAGACACACACACACACACACACACACACACACAGTCTCGTTTCCATAACTTGTGGGGACAATACATAGACTTGCATTAA
>JAQMYF010000013.1:21147240-21157764 GCA_030014195.1 Neosilurus mollespiculum | reverse complement strand
AACCACTACTTGCCTTACTATAACCTTACCCTAACCTTACCCTAATCTTAAAACATCTTCACCTTAAAATGTAATGAAATCTTAAAACATCTTCACCTTAAAATGTAATGATTTACGTCATGGAGTCACACCACTTGTGAGAGGGGCTATAGGGGTCGGGTGCAGCATGAGCCGGGTGGCATCGAAGGCGTGGATTCTGCCAGTCCAAATCTTGGTTACTGAATCTGGCTTTTGGAACATGGAATGTCACCTCTCTGGCGGGGAAGGAGCCTGAGCTGATGCATGAGGTTGAGAAATCCGAGTAGATAAAGAGCGGGTGTGATTGGTAGGTATGGACTCTCTGATCTGAATCCGAATGGTGTTTTGTTGTTGGACTTCTGTGCTTCTCACAGTTTGTCCATCATGAATGCCATGTTCGAACATAAGGGTGTCCATAAGTGCACTTGGCACCAGGACACCCTAGGCCGCATTTCAACGATCGACTTTGTAGTTGATCTGAGGAACTGAGCTGTCAACCGATCACCACCTGGTGGTGAGCTGGCTCCATTGGTAGGGGAGGTTGCCCTCCAGACCTGGGAGACCCAAGTGTATAGTCAGGGTCTCCTGGGAACATTTGGCGGAGTCTCCTGTCAGTAGGGCCTTCAATTTCCACCTCCGGCAGAACTACAACCACATCCCAATGGAGGCTGGGGACATAGAATCCGAATGGGGCATATTTTGTGTCTCCATTATTGAGGCGGCAGACTGGAGCTGTGGCCGGAAGGTCATCGGTGCCTGTCGTGGGGGCAATTCCCGAACCAGGTGGTGGATACCTAAGGTGAAGGGGGCTGTCAAGCTGAAGAAGAAGTAAATAGTCAATCAGTTGGCAGCAGTGCAAAGCAAAAACTCATGCATGTTAATAGTGGAAAGAGGGGAATGGCCAGATTAGTTTGAGCTGCCAGGATAGATAAAGTAACTTGTATAAATCACTCTTTACAACCATGGTGAGAAGAAATGCACCTCCGCATGCATAAAAAAATGTAAAACATGAGCTTGACTGGTTTCAGTCACAGAACACCACAAGCCAAGACTGCATGGTTCTGGATCTATTATGGTATTACCTGCTCTTTTCACACCAGCAGTATCAAACTCTTTGTTGCCTTGTTGTTGTTGGTGGTGGTGGTGTGGAAAGTTAACTCTTAAAGTCCTACACCTTCATTATTTGCAATCAGAATAACATGAAACTGAGCAGACCTGTTCTTGGGAACAATAGCTAGAATTCCACAGCCTAATTTTGGATTTTAGGAAACAGAATAATGAAAAAAATTCAAAGTTCAACTGAATTTTGAATAGATATATAGAAGACTTTGCAGACTCATATTAAATGACCTGATAAACAATTCAATTGAGCTGGATTTTTTTATTCTTAGCCCAGAATGGATCACATGTATAGCTCCAGTGTGGTGTATTAGTTTTAAAACACAGAAATACATATACATACTTAGTAAGTTGGAAAAGTATTCATATTCACACTACATAGAGAAAAGTATTTTTGTTGATACATTTTTTTTTCTAAACCAGATTGTTTTGTGTACTCTGTACATCTTTAACTGAATGATGTTTTACAGTTCTAAAATTTCGCTTATCACAACTGCATTTCAGATAATTTTCAAACAATTGGGAAATATATTGCCTAAGTATACACACCTCTTGAATGAAAGATATGATGGAAGCTTACAGACTACAAGTTTGTAACTTTACATTGTTACAGGGTTATTATTTTCAAAAATCTACAGTAGGTTTAGTAGAAATAGCAGACACATATAAGATGTCCTGCAGTGTCCCACTGGGCATTGTCTGAGCAACAGCTACAGAAGAGCATGTCTGAAATATTTTCAGAAGACCTGGAAAAGAAGATAATAAACAAACACAAGGCAGTAGAAAGTCACAAATCATCTTGTTTTGATATACCCATGGTTCTGGAAATACTTTTGTAACCCACTTAAGTATATTAACTAAAGAGTCCCATAACTTTAATAAAAGTTGTATGAACTGTCCTGGAAATATTTTCTATTTTATAGGTTCTTTCTGCAAGGCCCCTGGTCAGAGTGCCCCATTTGGACCATGTGCCGCAGGACACTTCTGCCTCTCTGGAGCTGTGTCCCCAACACCTGAAGATGGGGTGGCTGGGGACCGATGTCCTCCTGGTCATTACTGTCCTATGGGCTCCTCACTACCACTTCCCTGTCCACCTGGCCACTACAGCAACAGCAGTAAGAACACAGAGCTGTCTGCCTGTCTGCCCTGCCCTGCTGGTGAGAGTGTACATCAGCCCAAGACATAGCCCAAACCAGCTATAGGACTCTTTATACAATGTATTGCATTTAATGTTATTTAAATGGGATTTGTGACATGTTTTATAGACCATTACTTGCACTGCTTCTTCACACTTGGTAGATAATTTCTCTCCTGTAGGATTTGCTTGTTCCAGCAGGGGGCTGTCTGCTCCTTCTCATGCTTGCCATGCCGGCTATTACTGCCCGCAGGGCCAGAACTCCAGTCAACCTGCTCAATATATGTGTTCACCTGGCCATATGTGCCCCCCAAGCAGCGCCACTCAGATTTCCTGTCCACCTGGGAGCTATCAAAGTCTACACACACAGGTAAGCAAAAAGATTTTAGTGTTTTCTCTACAGCAGGAATCCTCAACTTAACTCATGCTTTAGGCAGTTCTCTAGGTGGAGCCAATGTCTTTATTCTACTTACTCATTTGCCAAACTGCTTAATTTGTTTGGGGTATCTCAGCCACCATTGGGCAAAAGCAGGGTACATCCTGAACAGCTCACCAGACCACTGCAGGGCCAACGCACACGAAACCATTGACACTTACATTTAAACCTTGGGGCAATTTGCCACAGCCAATTATGTGCCTAATGTGCATGTTTTTGGACTGTGGGAGGAAACCGAAGTGCCCAGAAGAAACCCATACAAGCATGGCGAGAGCATGCAAACTCCACACAGAAACAATTGATTTCTGAATTATTTTTATTGTGTGTGTCATTCTGTATGAGTATTTATTTTTAAGTTTTTTTCATTTTATTTTTTATTTATTTATTTATTTTTATCGGGGATACTACATAGAACAATTTTTACGATTATATGCATATACTTATAGGCCCTAGGATTTCAGTTAAGTCATTCATAAGAGCATGCCTTGTGGCACTCACTGTACACTGAGTGATTTGTTTTGCAGGTAGAGTGTTTGCGCTGTCTGCCTGGATTTTTCTGTGCGGACTCGGTTGAACCTGAAACAGCGATTATGAGGGGGACAACCACACCTGTCCCATGTCCTATTGGACATTATTGTCCAGCAGGTAAATATATTTCTTTAAATTTCATAACAGATAAAAATAAAATTTTTATTCACCTTATAGAATTTTTTATTTTAATCAGGTACAAAGTCTGGGCATGAGTTCCCATGTCCAGCTGGTACTTACAGCAATGGGGTAGGCATATCCAGTGTGGACCAGTGTATTCCCTGCCCGAGTGGACTATACTGTGGCTCCTCTGGCCTGTCCACGCCCACTGGAGAGTGCTCTCCAGGGTCAGTGACCAGATCCACAGTTTATAACATAGATTTTTACCACAGCATAACAAAGAGTGGCATAAATGACTGTCTCTTAAACACTTATCATTTTTGGTAGGTATGTGTGTATCCAGGGTGCCTCTCACTCCCAGCCACCTGGAGATGCCACGGGAAAGGAGTGTCCAGCAGGCTTCTATTGCCCAGCAGGCACCACACATGTGCATGCTTGCCCTCCAGGAACATTCAGTTCATTAAAAGGTACCATCCTTTTTTCATTAAGCTTATGTTCTACTCACTGTATAGCAGCTAAATTAATATAAACAAATAATGCATTTTTTGAGTATAACTCCATATGTTAGGTGTAGTTTGTATAGCAATACGTGCAGCTGAAATATATGTTCCAACAGGGGCAACATCTGTTATGGAGTGCCAGCCATGTCCACCTGGTCAGTACTGTGCAGACTATGGGTTGAGTTCACCATCTGGGCCCTGCAACCCAGGATATTACTGCCGTCTCAGATCAGTGTCTCCTACACCGCTTCATAACAGAAGTCATGGTAAATATTTGTGCTCACAAATCTAATGAATGTAATAATAAAAAGAAGTTCTCATCGCACCACAAATATTTCTCCCATCCAAATAATTCCCATTGATTAGCCAGTTTTCCCTTATCAAACAACAACCACCAATCATGGAGGATGAAGGCTAGCATGTTTCCTCTGAGACATATGGAGTCAGCCACATCTACCACATCTTTCTGCTGTAACTACTGCTAATGCTGTGTTACAGGGCTTACTGTCTAGAGAACTGCTCTTAAACTACCTTTATATAGTACATGAGCTTCAATTATCTGTTTGCTTTTTTCCCCTTCTTTTTCTAACCAGAAGTTCATGCCCTAAAACAGTAGAAAGATATTATGTTGAAAAAGTCTGGAGTATTCTATTTACAAGAAATGATCTAACAATAGTATTCTAATTTCTTCCTTTTAGAGAATGTGGTGCATGGGTCATATGCAGAAGATGAACTCTTTGCTGTGGATCAGATCTCTGGGAATTTCTGCCCTCAGGGTCATTACTGCCCCACGGGAAGTGTCCAGCCATTAAAATGTCCACCAGGTAGAGAAGTTATCACACAAGCCAGATAATAAATGAGCAATTAGTGCTGCCCCACATGTAACACTTACATCTAGTCCACACCATGGTTATGTTTCTGTTTGAAGAAGGAAAAAGTGCATTCCAGCATAAGAACCTTATTCCACCTGTCAAAAACGCTGGTGGTAGTATTATGGTTTGGGGCTGTTTTGCTGCATCTGGGCCAGGACAGTTTGTCATCATTGATGGAGCAATGAATTCTGATTTATTCATTCTTTCAATCATTCATTTGCCGGACCGTTTAATTCTGCTAGGGTCATGGGGAGGTTGGAGCCTATCACAAAGAGCTCTTGGGGAAGGTGGGGTACACTAAACAGCTTGCCAGTCCATCACAGGGCAAACACACACACACACACACACACACACACACACAGACACACACAACCATTTGCATTCATGTTCACATCTAGGGGCAATTGGAATCAGTCAATCACTGAACGAACATATAAACTCCACACAGATACACCCTCGCCGAGCCTGGGGTTCGAATCCAGGACATCCCTGCTGTCAGGCGGACATGCTAACCACTACATCACGATTCCACCTCTTCTGTGCTGTGTCATTCGTTTTGCCAGTGGTTATTTGTGGCTGTCCACTGTTCACTGTTTACATGTGTGTGCTCACTTTGGATAGTTTTAGGAGCATACACACTACGTGATGTTTATAAATTTAAAGTTTTAAATTAAAATTAAAAATTTTTTATACTGGAAGTATAACAAACAACAAAAAGGTGTCTAAATACATATTTCTTTTTACTGTAGTTATTTGATTTATAATTCTAGTTATATAATTTAAATGGTATAAAGATCTTATTAAGTCAGCCTGACAGGTACACTGTACATTATTATATACAGTGTCACACAGTCACATAGGTCTGAATGTTGTATACACAGTATGATGCTTAAATACAGTATGATTTTGTTATTTGTATTTTTCACTGTGATGACATTAACTGTGCACATGGTTCTTTTTAGGAACATTCCTAGGCCAGTATGGTGCTGGGTCTGAGTCTGAGTGTAACCCATGTGTGCCTGGATTTTTCTGTCCTGATTGGGGCCAGAGCTCTGTGGAACTCCTCTGCCCAGAGGGCTGGTTCTGCCCTGCAGGCACTGCGAATGCTTATGAGCCTGGTAGGTTATAATGGCACTGGTGAATATTAGTCTGGCATATTCACAATTTCCAGTCATAGAAAAGTAGAAGTCGAAGTTTCTTTCTATGTCAACTGTTTCTGTAATCATCCACAAAAGGTGCACTTGATGTTAGCCAGCTCTTTCTTTCAAATGATGCATTCATTCCACTGTGTCATTTGTACTTTGAATGGAAATTGTTTGCCTGGTATCATTATTTTTGGTTTCTCCCACATGGCATTTTCATAAATCAGTGATTTAGAAAGTACTTCACCTTTATCATGTGTATTGCATCTACTGCTATATCTCAACCATAGCATGTTATTCATGTGCCAACAAAACAACTTTAAATACATGCACATTAAATCTCCAGGCTTTAAAAAAAAAAAAAAAAAGAATCAATTAAAAATAATAAAACAATTGAGAATTATCTGTTTCTATTAAGTAATGGTATGCCATGAAAGCTGTTATTTCCCTTGTAATAGTTTCTTATGAGTGCTTTTCAGAAATGTAGTATATGGATTGGATGTTCAGGACATGTCATGTGAATATTTTTTCACTGGAGGTACTGGAGGCTGGATGTCAAACTCTTTGTTGCGGTGGTGTTGGTGTTGTTGACAGTTGACTCTAAAAGTCCTACTTCTCCGTTATTAGTGATCAGAATAACATGGCGTTTGGCAGACTTGTTCTTTTGGATAATAGCTAGACTTCCATGGAGGCTGATTTTGGATTTTTGAGCTGGAAACAGAATTATGATGCCATAACTGGAAAAATTCGAAGTCCAACTGCTTCATGATGCATGGACAGAATCGAATGAAATTTGGCTGCATTATACTACATGACAATGCCAGCAATTTAACGGGGTCAGCTTTTTCACTTTTCAGCCCGGATACAGAATCATGACATCACAGTAGTGAAATTACAGTTCATATCAAAAGTAAATAGACCCCCCTCATTACAGTGAAAATCTGTTATCTGTATTATCAAGCTTGATAATATATTATTAGTTTTAGATTTTAGTTTACAGTATATAAATTGTTTATAGCAACTAGCTATGCCACGAACACCAGGAGCAAAAGAGTTGCCTGATTTTTAATGTGGACATATTGTGGGTGAATATAAGGGTGGACTTAGCCAGTGTTAGAATTGCACAAAACTTTGGGATTTCTCTTGTCACAGTCCATAGTCAACAGAGTGATTGTTTAATTCACCAGCAAAAGCAAGGATTTAACAGTATCCCACTCGTGTTGACTTGGGCCCTCTAACAGGTGTCCTCAGATTGTTAAGTGGACTGTGGAAAATAATCCTTGCTGAAAGGCAACTGATGTTGCAAATGTTGGCTATATATATATATATATATATATATATAAAAATTTTTTTTTAAAAATCAGGGTGTCTATATACTTTTGATATGTCACTGTACTTCATAGGAACAGTTTATTTTTACATATTTTAACCATGACAGAGGCAGGTGAGGTGAACTCTGCAAACTCCTAGCAGAGGTAAGCTCTGCTAAACCGCATCTTTTTAAGCTCGTTTAGGGTTCTAGTATATATGACACAAAATCCAAAGATAAACAAATGAAACAAGATTTTCATAAATCATTTTTCCTCTTTTAAACATGATAATTATGATGCCGCCTGCTTCAAGTGGCCCTGAGTAACTATGAATGTCTGTCATTTTGATTTAAGGATTATCCTCTCAGGCTAGTGGGCCAATTAGATTGTGCCATTCTTGTGTAATATATTCTAATTATTATTATTTGATGCAGTTGTACTTTAGTTGATGTTGGTGCCATTGTTCTTGGTTTCTCAAAAGTAAATAAACAAGTATCCACTTTATGCCATTTGTTAACAGCAAGAGAATGTGGATTTCAAAACGGATCCTTATTTAACTTGATGTATTTCTTCTTAAAAAAGAGAAAGGGCTTAGGCCTGTTGTTTACTATGTTGTATGTTTAGGTCAGCAGTGCCCACTTGGTCATTCGTGTCCAAATGGTAGTGCTGAGCCTGCAGTCTGTCCCCCTGGTACCTATCAGCCTCAACCAGCTCAGCTGTCTTGCCAAACATGTCCAACAGGTAAATACTGTACATTAGTATTACAGTAGTATATCAGGAACATCTATACACACAGATTGTATTTGATAGATCCTCAATCCTTTCCTGTTTCAGGTTTTTACTGTCTGGAAGGTGCATCTTCTCCTACACCCTGTCCAGCCGGAACCATCAGTCACATTAAAGGACTGCGGTCTTTGCTGGATTGCTCCCCCTGCCCACTAGGCTTTTACTGCAATATTAGTGCACTCAACACTCCCTCAGGACCCTGTTCTGCTGGTCTGTGTCTCTAGCTGGTAATTTTATTGTTTTCTCAGTCAGAGCTTGTTGCCACAAATTACTTTCTGATTCATCTTACCACAGGCCATTTCTGCTCATCTGGAGCCACAGAACCTAGGCCAGTCTCTCAGATGTATGGAGACATCTGTCCAGCAGGTTATTACTGCCCTACACAGAGCAGTGCTCCTTTTCCCTGTCCTGTTGGCTATTTCCTGCCAGATAAAGGAGCCTCTTCTTACACTGTCTGCTCCCCATGCCCTCCAGGCAGGTACTGTCATGAAGCGGGTTCCTCCCAACCTTCAGGTAAAATTTCGAACGAACCTATACATCTATTTCGCATGAAACTACAAATGCTTTATCATTTATCTTTTAAAGAAACCAGGCAGCTCCATTACAGCTGGCGTAAAGCCATTTTCAGGGCTGAGGGCAGGAAGGAACGGAGATAGAACCCTGTCACTATGGTGAATCACTGGACTTCTCAACAGTATATTTAAAATACTTGAACTCCTTTTTTGGAGCTTTTGGTTTTCTCCCACAGTCCAAAGATATGCATATTAGGCTAATTGGCAGTTTCAAATTGCCCCCAGATATGAATATGAGCGTGAATAGTTGTGAGTGTTTGCCCTGCAATACACTGTCAAACATGCACCCCAGCTTTGCCCAGAGATGGCTGAGATAGGCTTCAGCCTTCCCACAACCATAGTAAAAGAAAATGTGGTTTGCCAAATAAATGAATAATCACTCACCCTTCAAAAAATAGCTACAGAAGAACATGTATTTGTATAAAATGAACATTGAATACTGACTTCATAATATTTCTCTCAGATTATTGGAGAAACCAACTAATGAAATTTAACCTTGGACATTTTTGCTCAAAAACATACAGAGTAGAAATCACTGAAACACTATAGATTACATACAGTTATGTATTATGTATAGTTTTTATTTTTTTTTTATTATATACAGTTAATTACTGACTTATTAGTTCAACTTTTTATTAAGTAACTACTATGTATATTTGGCAGTTGCAGTGAAACTAAAATAAAACCTAGTTATGAGGGCTTATCCTTCCTAGGTATTTAAGGGTCTAAGTGTACACTGTGGTTTTTAATAGTGATAATTTAGATAGACCTTTAATCATTACTAAGTGCATCTTTAACAAAGATGACATTAAATTACCTGGTATATAAAATAAGACATGAAAATGTTTGAATTTAGTATATACTACAAGGGAACAGCTCAGATATGAAATATGAAAAATCTGAAAATATTTTAAAGAAATAATATATATATATATTTTTTATAAAAATCAGCTTTCATATGATAGGGAGAATTATTCAGTTTTGGAGAGTATTATCCACCTAGGCCTTTGACCTTCTTGTATAACACCACCTGAATTGAATAATTCTGTATATCATAACAAAGCTGAATTTTATAATTGCTTATTATCTACCTCACAAACTCAAAATAATGCTTGAATCAAAACAGCAGATAATTTGCCATGGTGACTGATTTTGAATCCTATAAAATCAAATAAGTTTTCTTTCAAAAATACAAAGAAAGTAATAAAATTTGGCCTTGACAGTTTTCAAGGTACAAAGCACCTTTTTCAAACTTTAAATGTGTAAAAAATGAACTATAAAAATCTTGTTTTAGTCTGATTTTTAATTTTTTTTTTTTTTATTTATTCTTTTTTGCGTTTTCCTGTAGTATATACCAGAACAAATAATTTATTCAGGCTCTGTGGATATTGCTGTACAAGTTGAATAGTAAATGCTATGTAAGAATTATTTTTTACATTTATTTTATTATTATTATTATTATTATATATTTTTTTGTGAGTATGTGTGTGTGTGTGTTCCAGGTTTTTGCTCCCCTGGACACTACTGCTCAGGCGGTGCACACACTGCAGCACCAAAGGCCAGAACTATTCAGCTGACATGCTTTTGCCACTTCTTGCCAGAGTCCAGATATTCTGAGTATTATCTCTGTGCTCAGATATTCAACATCAGCTGTACATCCTATAGCACAGGTATACTGTTATGCCTGAAACTATTAACAGTATGTGGGTCTTAAAGTACATTCGATGTATTTATTTCTTTATACAGAAAGTGGAATGAGAAACTGCATGAATATGCACTCCAGGTTTTATTCAGATTTAGCACTTAATTCAGAATCAACTCTGGAAGTCATTCAAGCTGTTTGCGATGACTTCACAGGAGACATTTGCCCTATAGGTAAAGACACTCTTTTTTAATATATTTTTGCAGTGTCTTATATACCTTTGATATAGCTGATGATTATATATATATAAATCCCCTGATGAGTGGGCAACCACGAAACAGGCT
>JAQMYF010000013.1:21124050-21140068 GCA_030014195.1 Neosilurus mollespiculum | reverse complement strand
GTTCTTTTACATGCCTCTCACCATAGACAGTGAGAGACATGGCCGGCATTTGATAACCCAGTTAGCTGCACTGGGTTCATTCAGTCATTCAATCATTTTCTATG
Organism: Neosilurus mollespiculum; assembly: GCA_030014195.1. Lineage (NCBI taxonomy): Eukaryota > Metazoa > Chordata > Actinopteri > Siluriformes > Plotosidae > Neosilurus > Neosilurus mollespiculum. The sequence goes on along the minus strand of JAQMYF010000013.1, from coordinate 21,139,964 downwards.
CCGCTTTAATCCTAATTAGGGTCGCAGAGAGGTTGGTGCCTATCTCAGCTGACTCTGGGCGAAGGCAGGGTACATCCTGAACCGCTCACCAGTACATTGAAGGGCCAACACACATGCAACCATTCACACTCACTCTTACACTTATGGGCGATTTGGAACCACAAATCAGCCTACTGTGCACGTTTTTGGACTGTGGGAGGAAACCAGAGTACCCAGAGGAAACCCACGCAAGCACGGTAAGAACTTGCAAACTTCACACAGAAACGCCCGGAGTCCGGGAATTGAACCTGGGACCTTCTTGCTGTGAGGCCGACGTGCTAACCACTGTGCCACTGTGCCACCTTGCCGCCCTAAACTTGACCTACAGTGACATTTTCTTAAACTTGTTTCAGCCTTTGGTCCCAAGTTGCTACCCTGAAAATTTGACAGTAATATGTTAAGCAGTTCTTGAGATATAGACATGCATAACCACAAAAACTAAAACTAAAAATAATAACAACAACTCATCAACTCATACAAAAATCACAAACACATATACACACACACACTCACACTAACACTCACACACACACACACACACACACGAAATGCAAAAAAGCACATTTGCAATAAATATTTTACAAATGCAAAAATATACATTTTGAATTTTGCATCTATCATCGATCCTTAACCTACCCAAAGCACTGGACTTCATAAATGGTATTTTACAGAAGGTAAGCAAGATGCATATAAGAGATTTTAGTACTTAATTAAAGAACACAGAGGGTACCAAGATAGTACATGGACATTCAGAAATACCTGTCAATGTCTGTGTGTGTATAGAGTCTTTAAAACCTGTGTCTGTGATGATCTGTAATCCAGAACACAATGTGGCAGGTGCATACGGTTCAGTGTGTACGGTGTGCCGTTATGCACTGTTAGTGTGGGTTCATGACCATCTCAACTAGTGAAGTTCGGTCATCATTTTTGTTTGTACTTACCCACATTTTTTTTTACATGTATTTGGTTCTATGTCCCAAAACACCATGACCCTGATGAAGAACGTTATTCTGTAAATGCATTGTACAATGCCACATTTTCATTTTAATGAGAGTTATCTTTTGTGTTCCATCAGCTTATAATCTGATCACTTTCAAGATAATAAATCACCTTCTTTGTGCTCAAATATGCCAAAAGAAACAGCAGATTTGACTCTGTGACCCTATTTTTTTTATTATTTTGGCAACAGTGAAAAGAGTGGATTGACAAAACTAGAGCAGTGCCAGAGTTGCCCCCCAGGATTCTACTGTTCAGAATCAGGCCTAAGTGCAGTTAGCGGGCCTTGCCTTCCAGGTTAGATTTGTGAAATGTATCCTTTGTTTGTCTAGCCTTTATTATGCTGCAGACTTTAAACATGACCCTGTTGATCCTGCCAGGTTTTTACTGCAGTGAGGGATCCCCTAGCGCAGCTCCTGTGTCTGCTGTGTTTGGTGATGTTTGTCCTAAAGGTTACTACTGTGAGAGTGGCAGCGCTGTGCCCATGCCATGCCCAGTGGGCACTCACCTTTCCAAAAGTGGTGGAAAGAGTGCAGATGACTGCATGATTTGCCCTGATGGTAAGGTTTCATTATAACTCTGCAGGCTGACCTCAATATAAAGATATATCACTATAAAAATCATCTAACAGAGTTGTAATAGGGGTCACAGGCATAATTCTCATATTGCTAGTTTTTTGAGGAGATATTTTTGCATTTCTGTGATTCCTCTACAGGGCTGTTCCAGAATCAGAAAGGCCAGAGAACTTGTAAACGCTGTCCTCCAGGATTCTACTGCCTCTCTTCCACCCAGAAATCTAATTTTAGTGGCACGCCATTGATCTGTCCAAAGGGCTATTATTGTCCTAATGAATCACTGCTAGACAGGCCTGTTGCTTGCCCCAGAGGCACATACAGTAATATTCAAGGCCTTACATCAGCAGGTAACAGATTATTTAAAGTAATGTATAGTGAAAAGGGTAAATATTTGGCCATTATTTTGGGGTTTATGACACAAGTGTAAACATAAGGAATATGTTGTATTGTTATTATATATTCATAATATTTCCTGAAAAAATAAACAAGAACAGTACCTCAGTATCTGATATATTTAATAAAGGCATGCAGTTTGGGACATTTCTTCCTAAAAACGACTTCACAATCATCTCAACTAGCAATGTTCAGTCATCATTTTTGTTTGTACTTACCCACATTTTATTTTTTATTTTTACATGTATTTGGTTCTGTGTCCCAAAACACCATGACCCTGATGAAGCCAGTTGTTCTGTAAATGCATTATACAATGCCACATTTTCATTTTAATGAGAGTTATCTTTTTGTGTTCCATCAGCTTATAATCTGACCACTTTCAAGATAATAAATCACCTTCTTTGTGCTCAAATATGCCAAAATTTTGGGACATTTGGGACATTTCTTCCTAAAAATGTAAAAATACATGATGATGTCAATGGAAATTACTATATCACATGGAAATGCTTAAAGCAGCCCTAAATAGATATTGGAAACAGAGATCACATGCTCATATTAATCAAGTTTTAAATGTGAAAAAACCCATTTCCATTATCTTGAAAATAAATAAAACCATTTACAAATTTCTACTAATGAAAAATAGCATGTCTTTGGGCTGTGGGGGAAACCGGAGTACCTGGAGAAAAGCCACACAAGTACAGGGAAAACATACCCTTTGAGCCTGGGACTCAAACCCAGGACCTTCTTGCTTGCATGCTAACGACAATGTCACTGTGCCACCCCACAATACATTTTCCTACCACAAACCTTATTATCACAATGCACTCTTGTTTTACATGAATATCATATTTTGGGAATTTTTTTTTTCTTTTTAACAAAAAATGTCTAATATATAAGTAAATTAGCAAAATGCCACTGATTTCTGATCAAAATATGCTAATTTAACTTCAAATTTAGAATTTTCATTGATGTGCATAGAAGAAAATGGCCATTTATCCTGATCAATCATGATATGATATGATATTTAGGTTTGGCACTGGCTTTGGTCTTTTTGTGTTTAGATGAGTGCATGGTCTGTCCACTGGGCTATTTTTGTGGTGAACATGCTCTTGTCCAGCCTTCTGGGCCATGTGCCCCTGGATTCCTCTGCTATTTGCGTGCCACAGTTCCCAACCCCACTGACAACAACACAGGAACTCTTTGTCCACCAGGGGCATACTGTCAACTGGGAGTTAGATCTGGTATTCCAAAATATTCTACATAACAATGATAACACTGTACTAAAATTAACATTTTGAAAATATATATATATTTTTTTTAGGCAGAATGACAAGAAATTAAATGCCTTCCAGGTGACTGTTCTCCAGGCTACCACTGTGACTGGGGATCTAGTAGTCCAGAGCAGAGACTCTGCCCAGCAGGCTTTTATTGCCCGGCTGGTACAGAAAAACCCATTGCCTGTGGCCCAGGGACATTCAGCTCAGTCATTGGGAACAGTGAGAGAGAGAACTGTGAAGCATGCCCAGCAGGCTACTTCTGTCAGGGTGGGTTTTCCATGTTTCTATGCAATATTAATGTTATGGTATTATTTTCATAGCATAATAAAATATGCATTAAACAATGTAGGAGATGGAGTGGTGGTACCAGTTGCTTGTCCACAAGGGTTTTATTGCCCTCTTGAAACTGTAAAAGGCACAGAATTCCCTTGCCCTCAAGGAACAGTGCAACCGCTTACTGGAGCCTCTACTGAAGCTGATTGCTTACCATGCCCTTCAGGTTGCATGTCTACCACCTCTATATTATATGGTACATATATATTTTAGAGTTAAATAGATAAACAAAGATCTCTTCTTGTGGTTATATAGGGATGTTCTGTGCCCTGCCTGGCCTTTCTGAGCCTACAGGGCAATGCCAGGAGGGCTATCATTGTCCTTCAGGAGCCTTCAGCCCCAATGCTACTGGATACAAGGTAGAAATAATAAAATATTTATTATGTTTGTGAAAATTTTTTATTAAACTTCTGGTTGTGTCATCTTCTCCAGTATTTCTTGACTGATTTTTATTTGTTTTATCTGACAGGGCTATATGTGGGCTTTTACTGTTCTGTACAGAATTTGGAAATTCATTAATAATGCAAATTTATGCACACTTTTTCAAAATCATAAAAAGTGCTTCTTCTCCTTTGTTTCTACACTTGTTTGAATTCTGTTTGCTTCATCTCATACAGCTAGGTGGGCCATTATTGTGGTGAGGTCCATGCATCCTTCTCTTCACTTTTAATCCCGCAGGTCTTACCACACATTTTTTCCTGTTTCTTTTTTTTACCTGTAGAATTAAAAATGTTTATGGAAATGTACCCATTGAGTTTATGTCATAAATACCTTCATCAAATGCATTATAATGCGACAAAACTAATTCTGTAATGCTTGTCCCCATAATTATTCAGTCAAATGCCTGCACATTCTGGTTCTCATTCCCTTTCTGTTTCTCTCATTGCCAGATGAACTCTACTGCTAATAACATGTGCCCTCCTGGTCACTACTGCCCCTCTGGCACTGGCTACCCTCTACCATGCCCTCCTGGCACATTCTCCAGTTCCCCAGGGTTAAAAATGCTAGAGAAGTGTCAGTCCTGCCCACCAGGATACTTTTGTGAGCATCCTGGAATGGTCAACGCCTCTGATGCTTTACTCTGTGATGCTGGGTAATATTCCAGTATACAATATGCTGTTGATGAATGTCTAACCAAAATACACTCCATCCATTTGAGTTTGTCATTCTCTTTGGACCTTTCTGCTACTAATGGATGGGGGTTAAGCTTTAGTGCTCCATCCATTATTTTACATCCTGCATACTACACTTTGAAATGGATGCTGTCTGGACAAGACTAAAGATTGCAGCTGAACAGCAGTGTATATAATTGTGAGGCATATATTAAGAGCTAATGTATTTTTTTGATAATGTGGTTTATTTTATAGTAGGCAGGCTCTGCATTTTTATGATAATGTTGTGAAGCTTTGCATTATATTATGAGAGAGCCCTTAGCATGCAAAAGAATGACATTAGAACATGAGAACATGAGAAGTCATTGCATCTTCCTAATGCATTTTTTCATTACATTATGTCCTTATAATTGATTGACAAGCCATTCATCATATTGGCAGGGGCATTTTGTAAAGGATAATTTTTCTTTCTCAGTTATGTATGCCTTGGTGGCAGTCGCAGTGCACGTCCAGTTGATGGATTGGAGGGTTATATCTGTCCCAGTGGCTACAGTTGCCCAATTGGTACCCCAGTGGAAATCCCATGTGAGCCTGGCACTTATAGCAGTGGCCCCGGTGCTGCTCATTGTCTTTCCTGTCCTTCTGGTACCATGTGCCCTTCTTCAGCCACTAAAGAGCCCTCCCTATGCCCTGAAGGTAACTGAAGCTTTCTGTTGTATTATGAAACATGAGTTGATTATTGTTATCATTGTTCTTGATTACTTAAAATTGCCCAACCACACAAAAATCAAAGACTATGATCATTTGGACAAAACATTCCATGTGTTTTTGGGCATTCTCATACTATTCCTTTTCTTCTCCTTTTTAAATATCAGGTTATTTTTGTCCTTCTGGCACTGCATTGGCACTGCCATGCCCTGTAGGCACCCTGGGCCAGGTTACCAGTGCTCAATCTGAGTCCGCCTGTGTGCCCTGTCCACCTGGCTTCTACTGCAGCAGACCTGGAGTCTCTCAGCCACAAGGTCAGCTTGTGCTCATACACTTCAACATTTCTCAGTGTTTTTTTTTTCCAAATATATCTTAGTATTCTTTATATAGACAATATTATGTGTTATTATGTGCTATATTTCATTTTATGTGCCTTAGGCCAGTGTCAGGCCGGATATTTTTGCCAGAGTGGTTCTACATACCCAGCCCCACTTAACATCTCCAGCATCATGAGGAATGGTCCCTGCCCACAAGGCCACTACTGCCCCTTGGGAACACTCACACCTCTGCCCTGCCCTGCAGGCACCATTCGTAATTTCACGGGTGTGTAAATATTCATCATTAATCGATAAATTATGAGTGAAATTTTCTCCATTGACCATCATCTCATTTGAGTTAAGAGAAGTTCTTTCTATCATTTGTTTATATTAATCCTAGTTATTAGAACAGTGCTAGAGGCCTTGTGATTAACTAAAATGTGCTATTTTGTCATATATACAGGTTACAATGATAGGAGTGAGTTTCACAAAGTTTATCATTCATCACCCACTCACTAGTTTGCCAAACCGCAAAGAGTCAACTGAGACAGGCTCCAGCCTCCCTGTGACAGTGGAGCCTGTCTCAGCTGACTCTGAGTTAAGGTTGCGTACATCCTGAACAGCCTGCCAGACCATTGCAGGGCATACACACACAACCATATACACTAACACCTAGGGGCAAATTGGAACAGCCAGTACATGTATTTGGACAGTGGGAGGAAACCGGAGTACCTGGTGGAACCCACACAAACACTGGGAGAGCATATAAACTCCTCACGCAAATGCCCTCTCTGAGCCCTGGACTCGAACACAGGACCTCCTTGTTGTGAGCCATACATGCTAACCATAACGCCACCATGCCTCCAAACTCATCAGTAAGAATCCTAATAAAATGTCTCTTTTCCACTGATGATTATCCTAATGCTACAATTCTACAGTCCAGGGTTAAAGCAGTCCATAAGGTTAAAGTCCATAAGGTTAAAGCCTTAACATATCAAGCCTAAACGTTTCAAGGTTGAAGCCAACCATGTTGCACCTTTTAGCATACCTATTAATAAATAAACAAAACAAAAAATTAAAACAGCTGATTATTTCTCAAACCCAACTAGTATATCACTTTTACTTACAACATCTGGATAAGAACCCAGCACACTATTTGTTAAGTTTGTAAGTAATGGCACAGAATAGAAATGGGTTAATGTGGCATCTGGGTCACAGCACCAAGTAGCTCGAAATATGATAAACGTGAGAAGGTAAACAGGCATTTGTTGATCTCCAGGCTCTTGATGCTTATTCACTTGAGTTAAAAAATCTTCAGATCAGTTTTTTCCAACAGAAACAAAACACAAAATATTTCACCAGGTGACTGCATGAATGTGCAAGTGTACAGGCGTTCCTAACAAACTGGACAGTGATAGACATAGCCTTAATAAATAATTGGAGAAACTGAGCAAATCTAATCATGAATGATAATTATTTCTTTTAACAGGTGGATATTCCATAGACAGCTGTCTACCCTGTCCAGCAGGGCACTACTGTGCCAGTGAGGGACTTAATGCTCCCAGTGGCCCCTGTTCTGCAGGCTTCTACTGCCCAGCTGATTTCTCCTCTACTACTTCCCATGCTTTCCTCTGCCCCAAGGTTAAACCTGCACTTTCATCTTGTTCCTCTCTCATATAAATCAGAGTTTAATAAACAGATTGACAAGCTGTATACTTCCAGGGTCACTACTGTCCTCTGGGTTCGCCTGTGGCCTTGCCATGTCCCACGGGACAATATCAGCCCAACCCAGGCTCGGAGATCTGCATCCCATGTCGTCCAGGCTTTTATTGTGAGGAGGCCATTGCAGGAGACCTTTTGCCATGTCCCTCTCACTCCTACTGCCCAGCAGGTATGTACTAGAAATACAGACAACATAAATAATACTAATATCTTATATATGTGGTGTTGATTGAAGTTGATTAATAAATAGTATAGCTGTATGTAAGAACATAGTAAAATGGAATAGTGATGGAAGAATGAAGTTTCATTCAGCAATATAAAAATTAGTTACAAAAACAAAACAGAAACTCAAATGTACCGTAAGGTTTAGCAGCAAAACAAAACAAAAGAACAACACAAAAGAAAACAAAATGTTCTCAGTGTTAGCAATTTATTATTACTTTTAATGATTGTTGTTTATTTATGATTAAAATGTACGTTATTATAGAAAATTATATTCATTCATTTATTTGCTAAAACGCTTAGCCATACTACACCCTGAGCAGCTTGCCAGTCCTTCGCAGAGTCAACACACACAACTATTCACACTCACACCTAGGGCCAATTTGGAACAGCCAATTAGCTTAATGTGCATGTCTTTGGACTGTGGGAGGAAACCGGACTACCCAGAGGAAAGCCGTGTAAGTACACGCAAACGTGAAGAACATGCAAACTCCACACAGAAATGGCTTCATCGAGCCTGGTACTTGAACAAAGGACTGTGAGGTAGACATGCTAACCACTATACCACTGTACCGCACAAAAAAATTCTTTTCTTTTCTTTTTTATTTTTTACCCACAGTCCATTGGTAATACAAGCTTTGGCATTTAAGTAGTGGTTACCTGAATAATGCCAAGTGCCAAGGACTACATAGAGTGTCAAACCAAACAAAATAAAATCAGATTTACTTCAGTATCATCATTAATCGACGTTGCACAAATCTTACACCATATTACCTTAAAGGTACTCTGGCCCCTATCCATTAGGAGACTATGAAATGTATACTGGATCAGATTAAGTAATCAGATTACATATATGTGCTATTGCAATGGTTACATTTTTGGTTTATGTCACATATACATGCAGGCACTATGGTTCCTCAGCCATGCCCCAATGGTACCTACACTCCTCCTGATGTTTTAGGTCTACAGAGTGAGAGAGAGTGCTTGGCCTGCCCACCAGGAAAATATTGCAGGTTATATGTTCACAGATTAAAATCTGTCTTTTCTTGCATTGCTTTAAATTAATGTAATGGAGAAGTTTTTTGGTTTTAGGAGTGGTCACATACGAGGTCTGTGTGCAGCAGGGTATGTGTGTATCACAGGAAGCAAGGATGCCACCCCACAGGGCCGAGTCATGCCTAACACAAGCCACTGTATATGGGGAGTGCAGTGTGCCGGACCCTGTCCTGCTGGTAGGTCTTTCAGAACAGTGCAAATTAAACTGAAAGAACTCAGTATGTGCCACCTTATAACTGGATGTGTATTGGTAGGTTTTTACTGCTCAAAGGGCACAGAGAAACCTCAACCCTGCCCTCTGAATACCATAAAGGAAACCCCTGGAGGAAGCAGTATACATGACTGTCTCCCATGCCCGCCAAGACACTGGTGTAAAGAAGGTAAAAAAAGAACCACTCAAAAGGTTTAAAGTTCGTGTAAAGCAAATTCACAGATTTCATTTAAAAGATACATATTTTAGAAAATAGATGATGAAAGAGTTATACCATTAAACAGTGTTTTATCATTTCTGTGTTCAGGGTTGTTTTGGGCGAGTCATAAATCATGTCTCAATGACATGCATGGGTTGCTTTAGACTTGAGATGCAGCAGACTTTCTTGAGTATTATGAATAACCTGAAAAAAGGCATTAAGCATATGGAGCATTGTACCTGTTTTAACTAAAAAGCATTCATTCATTCATTCATTTGCTGATCTGCTTTATGCTACTAGGGTTGCATGGAGGCTGGAAGCAATCTCAGCCAACTCTAGGTGAAAGCAGGCTACACTCTGAACAGCTCGCCAGTCCATCGCAGAGTCAACATACACACACTATACACTATACACAGTTACACTCACACTTAGGGGCAATTTTGAACAGCCAATTAGCATAAGGTGCTAATTGTTTTTGGAGTGTGGGAGGAAACTGGAACACCCAGAGGAAACACTCGCAATCATGGGGAAAACATGCAAACGCCACACAGAAATGGCCTCGCTGAGTCTGAGACTGGAACCCAGGATCTTTTTGTTGTGAGGCAGATGTGCTAATTACTACGCCCTAAATAAAAAGCATAATATGATATTTTTATTTCATTTCTTTTCTTTCGAAGTTCACCGAACCATAAATTAATCCATGTTTAACCAGCATTAATGATACAGTGTTACGATGAGCATATCCACACTGCTACTGAATTGAAAAAAAAATGGCAGAGGCTGTACCTTTCAATGATTTGCCGAGGTTTCAGCACCTTCAGCGGATATGCCGTTGTATCCCAGAGTAAAGAGTACTGAGTATTTAGTATACTTGCTAATTTTTTTTTTATCATTCAAATTTGGCTGGTTTTGGTATGACAAACCCAGTAAACAGACATTATTACTGGTTCACATGGACTTGAGAGATGTATTTTGAAAGATACATGAGAGTTGTACCGTATTTTAGAAGATTCCTGGAAAGTATATGAATAAATCACCAACCGCTTTACTTTAACCCCACGTACAGGTGATCCTCAGCGCTACATGTGTCCTGAGGGTCATTACTGTGATGGTATCACTGATTATGAGTCAGAGGGAAAGCCTGGACCAAGAAAGTGTCCTCAGTTTACCTACAGACCTACTTCTGGTGCAGGAAGCAAAGGAGACTGTCTTCAGTGTCCGGCTGGAACTTTCTGCAATGACACAGGTCAGATGTATTTCTGTAGTATAAATTCATGCATCATCATGTCAATCATTCATTCATTCATTCATTCATTCATTCATCCATCCATTTTCAACACTATTTATCCATTGTGGATTGTGGAGGAGGCTGGAGCCAGTACCAACTGACATTAGGTGAGTGGCAGAGTACACCCTGGACAGGTCTCCAGGCTATTGCAGGGCTAACACATGGAGACAGAAAGCCATTCACACTCACATTCACACCTATGGGTAATAGCCAGTTGACCGAATGTGCATGTCTTTGGACTGTGAAAGGAAACCGGAGCACATGGAGGAAACCTGCATAGGCACAAGGACAATGTGGAAACTGCACACAGAAAGTACCCAGGCAACAGGCAGGTTTGAACCCAAAACAAGGTCAAAGCTCAGTGTGACATCGAGGTCTTAAGTTTCTCCCTATTCCTTAACATGGGACGCAATTATGTTTGAAATGTTTATAAAACGCCCATTAGGGGAAGACATTTCATTATAACTCTGCCAAGTTATTAGCCACATTTTTTAGCTAATCAGTGCACTTGTCACCATTATTCATATGTGTTTGACAAAAGACTATATAACCTTTTTATTATTATTTGCTATTTCTAATTAATAAGTAATACCAATATTTAGTGCTAATTTGATATATATCTGCTATACTAACAGCTCATGTTTCTAAAATTTTCCCTGGAAATAATGAACACCTCTGGTGAAGATTCAGTCTCCTCCAAATTGCTGAATGCAAAACAAACAAGAAACAAACAAAAAAAGAACAAAAAAACAGCCAAAAACTTATATTATATTATATTATATTATATTATATTATATTATATTATATTATATTATATTATATTATATTATTATTATTTTATTTTATATTATATTATATTATATAATTTAGTGTTTGTGGCGGCACAGTGGCGTAGTTGTTAGCACATCTGCCTCACAGCAAGAAGATCCTGGGTTCTGGGCTGTTTTTGTGTGAGGTTTCCATATTCTACCCATGCTTGCATGGATTTCCTCCAGGTACTCCAGTTTCCTCCCCCAACCCAAAGAGAAGCACATAAGGCTAATTGGCTATTTCAAACTGCCCCTAGGTGTGAGTGAGTCGGGTTGCATGTGTTGGCCCTGCGATGGACTGACAAGCTCTTCAGGGTATACCTTGCTTTCGTCCAGAGTCGGCTGAGATAGGCTTCACCCTGCCCGTGACCCTAGTATTGGTAAATGAATGAGGATATATAAATGAATTTAGCTTGGTTTTAAAGTTATCTTCATTAAACTGACAGACAGTGATGCTCAGCTTATTACTGCTCTTTGCTCGACTTCAGATCACACAAGGAAATGTGCTTTTAGCACAACAGTTTTAGGTCACAGGTGCACATATGACATGTCTCTGTTTTAATCAAACTCCGCCCTTTATGCATGACTCCCAAAAAAATTCTATTTAGCATGTCCAGTACATCCAGTGTTACAGCTGAGATGTAACAATCTACTCAGTATTGGTATTAAATCCTTATTTCTTTATAACTCAACAGCCCTCTGATTTCCCAGGTCTGACCGATTTCTCCAGCTTCCTTTGCCCTCCTGGTTATTGGTGCAGTGGTACAGGCTTGCCTGTTATCTGCCCTGCAGGCACTTTCCGGACTCAACCTGGGGCAAATTCTTCCAGCCAGTGTCAATTATGTGCTGAAGGTTTCTACTGCCCTGACCCTCGCCTCACAGGACAGCCAAACATTGTGGGAATTCCTTGCAGAGCCTCTTACCAGTGCCCTAAAGGTGGGTACGGATGTGCTTTATTTTTTATTTCTATGTAAGATCTTGATAAACTAATTTGCATATACTAATTATCTAAAGTAAGTCTTTTAATAGGGTCAGTGGTGGAGGTCTTGTGCAGAGCAGGCTCATTTTGCAGGCCACAAACTGGAGAACCCGTTCCATGCCCTGCAGGATATCACTGCCCTGAAGGCTCACACACCTACAGCACACCAAAGCAAATGTATGTAAAATTAATATGTTTTAAGAATTGTTTTAATTTATGAAGTAAAAAAAAAAAATTATAGTCACATGTATTTATTTTCTTTGGCAGGTGTACATACCCATATTACTGCCCAGCTAACACCTCAGCCATGCTATTGTGTGGCGGTGGTTTTATGCCACGTAATGCTAGTGGCCTAAGAGTTTCTCAGGAGAGCAGCTGCTTAATGTGTGAGGCAGGGACTTACCGGCCCAGTGGCTCTTCTCACCTCCGCTGTCTTGCATGCCCCCCAGGCTACCACTGCCCTCCAGGTCAGTCTTCTCATTGGGAAACCAGTAGTATACAGGTGTGAGGTTCAGAGTTTTAAAAAGCAACAATAAAACCATAAGGACAGCAAGCATTTATTAATAATATTGTCCTATGCCTTAGGCACTGATGACCACAGTACTCAGCCATGTTCAGTTGGATATGTTTGTTCACGGGGCTCAGCCAAACCTGTTGCATGCCCACCAGGCACTTATGGCAACAGCACCAAGGCAAAGCAACTTGAGGAATGCCACCCTTGCCCTCCAGGCACATTCAACCACCTGTACGCCCAGAAAGCCTGTTTCCCCTGTGGCAGCTCTTCCATATCCTTACAAGGTAAGGATATGGAAGATATAACATACTTGCTTGATCAAATAAATGCCACTGCATATAATGAAATAATTAATTGAAATCCACAACATTATCCAGTGGCTTATTATGGTGTTTGTGTCTAGGGGCATCCTCATGCATGTGCATAGGCAAAAACCGGGCATTCCAGCACTCTGATGGCTTCTGCGTGTGTAAAGCTGGTTATGTGTTCTACGATGAACTGGACTTTAAAAGTTCCAGTGCTGACAGTGATCTAGACTGTCAGCCTGAGGTAGGAGAAATCCCTCACTTACTTTGAACTTATCTTATACATCGATCTTATTCCAATGTTAATCCAATGTTTTCATGCTAATTTTGTTCAGTATCTATTTTTTTGTACCAGTGTTCTCTGATTATTACCCAGTGTGATTCCGATGTTATTCTGATGTTTCATCCGATGTTATTAGAATCTATTCCGATGTCACTCCAATTTGTAATGATGTTGTTCTGATGTATCTCTGATATTTTATAAAACAATCTACAAATTTAACAGAAATGTGACTGGATGTTGCTCCAATTTCTTTCTGAATTTTATACCATTATATATTTCACTATTCATTACCAATATGTACCAATGTTTCTACAATATTTTCCTCTAAGTTTTGTTGTCCGAACAAAAAATACCTCACCAAACTTTTCAACACTTCCAAAATATTTCACTTTTCCCTGAAGTTTTCACCAAAATTCTACAATCTCTTCCAGTGTTCTCTGATGTATACTAATGTTTACAGTTGTGAACCAATGTTCTACGATTTTCTCCGATGTAACATTGAAAAATTATTGTGTCAAATTGGGAACATGTTCGGTATCATGTGAGCGCACCTTTAGACTGTATGTGTGCAGTAAGAATTGCTTAGCCCCTGTCGAACAAATCCACACAGCTTTCATTCATGTACCTATACCGCTTATCAGCCAATCCTAGCTGACTTTGGGCAGGAGGCGAGGTACAACAGGTGTTCCGTTATCCATTCACACTCACATTTACACTGATGAGCCGCTTAGAGTAGACAGTTGACCTGATCTGCATATCCTTGGACTGTGAGAGAGGACACCTAGAGGAAACCATAGGCACAAGAATATGTCAACGCACACAGAAATGCCCTATATAATCAACAGGCTCAAACTTGCTTGCTGTGAGGTGACAGTATTTACCGTTGCATCACTATGCTGCCTATTACTCACACAATTAAATTTCAACATGAAAACAAATGACTGTGAATAAAACATGAGCCAGTTGAAATTGTCCCAAAACCAGATGAATAAGTAATGATACAGAAAGTTAGCAAGTAAAATTTATTTATATGGTTACACAATCATGACACCGTTGCAGAATATGATTTGAAACATGACTCGCTATGTGTAGAATTTGAATATTAACTGATCTCCACAGAGCAGAGTTTACCATTTACTCACGTGATCAGGAAAGATGGTCTCACATTAACTACTGTACATAAGTGCCTGTATGGTGTGGTTGGTGTGGATTACAATGTTGGTTAAAATGGATGGAGGACGCTTACCATGTCTCCCCAGAAGAACACACACTGAACGATATAAGGATAGCTAAACTTGAACTTAACAAAATAATAGATAAAAAGACACTTTTTTGGTGCAAAGACTTCGTTTGGAGAACTTTGAACATGGTAACAAATCTGGAAGGGTCCTGGCTAATCAGTTAAAAACAAAGAAGGAGAAAACAACAATCTCCTCTGTCAAAGATCCGGAAGGAAATATCAGCCACGACCCGGAAAAGATAAATAATACATTTAGAGAATTCTATAAAACATTATATAAATCACATCTAAACACAACAGATATAAATACTGATCAATTTCTTAGTGACATCAATCTCCCAAAATTGAAACATGAAAATAAAATGGCCTTAGATTTACCTCTTTTAGTTGGTGAACTCCATGAAGCACTCTAACATATGCCCAACAATAAAGCCCCAGGTCCAGATGGTTATCCAGCAGAATTCTACAAAGAATTCTGGACAACACTGGCACCCACGTTCTACAACATGACATTAGAAATAAAGGAAAATCAAAAAATACCTCCAGATATGAATCTAGCTAATATTACACTACTATTAAAACCAGGAAAGACCCGACACTTCCGTCTAGTTACTGTCCAATTTCATTAATAAACGTAGATCTCAAAATAATCAGCAGAGCTCTAGCAAGAAGGACAGAAAAAATAACCCCTCTAATAATACATCCTGACCAAACAGGCTTCATTAAAGGCAGACATTTCTCTACTAATATGCGCAGATTAATTAACATAATAGATTCTTCTACCCTACATAATCTGGAATCCACAGTCATTTCCTTAGATGCAGAAAAAGCATTTGACTGAGTAAATTGGAAATTTTTATTAGACTGGATAAAAATATTATATTATAACCCAAGTGCACGTGTGAAGACTAATGATCAAACTTCTCCAAACTTCTGTTTGCAGAGAGGCACCAGGCAAGGCTGCCCACTTTCTCCTTCACTTTTTGCTATTTTTATTGAACCCTTAACAGCTGCCATGAGACAAAATAAAGAAATTTAAAGGAATCCATGCCAAAAATATAGAACACAAGATAAGTCTTTATGCTGATGATGTTTTACTTTTTCTCCAGAACTCATCAACATCTCTCCCCCAGACAGTCACACTCATTAACAAATTCTCATCAATATCTGACTACTCTATTAACTGGTCGAAGACTACAGTTATGTCCATTAACTGTGACTTACAAAATACATCCAATACTACAATACAATCTGGAAATATTAGATATTTAGGCATAAACATTTCCCCCAGGTTATCAGAACTAACAAAGCTAAATTACCTCCAGCTACTTAAAAC
>JAQMYF010000013.1:21094320-21110185 GCA_030014195.1 Neosilurus mollespiculum | reverse complement strand
CAGTGACCTCATTATGCTGGGAGCGAGGCCACCATAGTAGCCCCGCTCGCCATGCACTACCTGGCACGCCCCCCAAATGTTGTTTATATATATATATATACTACGACTACTACACAGGATTGGCATGAGCTGATTGGTCCGCTACCTGGGCACAATTATCAGTGGATGATGCTTAATTAAAATGGTGGACACAAAGTTTGTTAAAGGAAGAAAAAAGAAGACACAGAAACAGACATGTAGTTACATGAGTGAGAAATGCAAGCTTCAACCTTTAAGTTGATTATAACTAACTAAGATTTAATTTGTGTTTGCGACTTAAAATAATAACCTAAATTTACAATGCAAAATTAATCAGGAGACAGTATTCAGTTTGGCCTCCTTTGGCTTTAATGTCAGAAAGCATTCTTGCTAGAATTGCTAGAATATTTTTCCACAGTTTCTGTAGAACTGTGTTCCAAATTGTTTGTGTCTGTTCCAGTGGTCTGTTCCTAAAAACTATCTTTTGTGTGGTGAATTTGTGAATCAATTCAATGTCATATTTGTTCAAGTGAATTCAAATCTGAACTTTTGTCCAGTCCATCATTTCTAATGTTACAGATTTGAATTAACTTGAACAATTCATCGTTCATTTTCTGAACCGCTTAATCCTAATTAGGGTCGCAAAGAGGCTGGCGCCCATCGCAGCCGACTCTGGGCGAGGGCAGAGTACACCCTGGAGAGCTTGCCAGGTCATCGCAGGGCAGAAACACGCTGACAGCAATGCAGCCTACTCTTGACGAAAATCAACAATGGTTCTTTTTCATGCCCCTCACCATATCTCCATACCTCACACCACTGGGGGGACAGCAGTGACAGCCAAGCGACAATGGCGCTTGAACCCCTGACCTTGAGATCAGTAATCCAGCACCCTACCACTGGGCCACCACTGCCCCAACTTGAACAACTATGGAATTGAATTGATTAACAATTTAGCTTCTTGCTCAAATAATCTTTACACAAATTAGGTGAAGGTTTGGGATCTTTGTTTTCCTGAGATATATGACATCATGGCCAAAAACTATTTGCATTCCACAGATCCTTAATTTCTAACATGATCCAAATTTGTCAACAATCAAATTTGTATTTATTCAATAAGGACTCTTTATTATTAAAACCTTGGACCTGTCTCTAGGGGGAAAACAAGGCCTGGCAATTCAAAACATGCTTGTGATTTTGTTTTTGGGTCAGTGTCTAATCCCCTGTGATTCTTGTGTGGCATTTAATCAACACATTGATGTGAAATAGGAGAACAGGTGATGCTTGCTCCAAATAGTATTATATCTAAGGACTTACGAGGCATTCAAACCAACATTAAACTAAAAATGTATTAGTTAACTAAGATCAAGCTTATTTCAAAAGTTTAAATGTTTAGTATTACCAAGAAACAGAACTACAGATTGATGTTTCATTTACGTCATGCCATCATTGCAGTTATAAAGCCGATCCCTAGAGCATGGCACAGCAGAGCAAGTATTACTAGGACAGACTGTGAACAGATTGAGAAGGGCTTGCTGGAGTATTCTTTTATTGCCTATCAGTGCTGATACACTGCGAAATTGTCCAGGCTGCATTCTGTCTCATTCTTATCGCTTAGATTAATTCCAAGAAGTGTCACTGTGACACTCAGCATACCTTTCATCTGCTCCTACTGCTGCAGCAGCGAATGTCACGGCTGGTGTTGGCTATTTGTTCTCATTGTTTCGAGATGTCCTTTACATTTTTTCAACAGGTTGTCAGGCTGTATTTCTACAGCAGGGGTGGAGGGCCATTTGTTATTATACCTATTTCTGTCCTTGCTCTTTATATTACACATGGACAGCTGCAATACCTGACAGAGTGGGCTTGAATAACCCTAAACACACTCATCCCTGTTTAGCTATGGGACTGTGTTTACTGTACAGCATAATGGCATGAATTTTGAAATAGTAGATGAAATGGAAGAGTGATTTTCAGAGCGCTAGTCAAGTAAGTGTTATCTTTTATTATTTGTAGTGTACATGCATTGCATTGAATTTGAGGCATTAAGAGAACAAATAGCAATATAATTAAAAAGTAGAACATAAAATTATCCAACTGCATTAGAATATATATCTTATGACTTTATGATCCATGCATTATGTGTGTATATGTATATATATGTATATATATATATGTATGTATGTATACAATTGAGGTGGGCGGTAGCCGATCAGTTACACACAATCCAGTTATACTTTCCCTTCGTCTGACAACCCACAGAGCTTGTACCCAATGCCAATCAAGTTGAGCTTATCAATCATAACTGCTGCCCTCTGTGTTGGTTTTGCTGCCTCTCAGAAAAAAACCTGGTCTACTGCAAAGAAGTCCTGAGCCATCCATACATAAAGACTCCTCTCTTGGCCTTGCAAATGTTGTCCGAAGGAGAACTAAGCAATACATCTGCCATAAGCTTATATTTATATTATAAGAATAGGAATCTATGGAATAATTAAAAAAAATAATAATGATGATGAAAAAGAAATACTTTGTTGCCCCTCCTTGGGCCTGAATTCCTTGAGGCATGGACTTCATTAATGAAAAACAATATTCTCTATAATGTTGGTTTCAACTTGTTCAAATAGCCGTGGATAGATCAGAGCCTTGTCATGGACCAAGTTTCAAAATTAAGTGGATTGATATCCTAACTGTTTGCTAGCCATGTTATTGAGTTGGTCTGCCTTTTCTGAGTGAAAGCTTTAACAGTTTTTGCTTTGAGTTAAGATTCTTTGTCTTCCTGAAAAAAAAAGACTTCATCATCATCAAATCTATTTAATTACTTTACAAGGTTTTTACTGACCAGACCAAAGCATTTGATACCATCGGCCATTTAATGGCCATTAACAGTGATAAAGAAACTCAGCTGTCCAGATAAATTTGTGACAATAATCAAGTTCTTTCATGGGATATTGGCTAAAGTGCAAGAATGTGAAGTGTCATCTGATTCTATTCCCATCACCGATGGAACAAAGCAAGGATTCGTACTGGCTCCAACCCTTTTCTCTATAGTGTTCTCTCTCATGCTTCAAGGTCTGCTTCATGACCTAGACAAAGGGGTTTAGTTTATTCAGTTTTGGACAGTTGGTGTCTTGTTCAGTCTAAGATGTCTGCAGATTTGCACAAATACCTTATCAATTCTGATTAGGGTTGTGTTTTTTGCAGGAGATTGTGATCTTATTGCTCATACTTTGGAAGTTATCCAGCTTATCACAACAATGTTTGCTGGTCCGTCCAACAAATTTAGTCTGACACTTACCTTAAAGAAGACTGATGTTATGCTTCATCCAGCAGTTAGTCAACCCTGAGATGAGGGAAACTCGGGTTTTTCGGTTTCACAAAGCCAGTTTAACGTAACTCTGAGTCAGTTATGCGGGCAACATACTCCATGAAAGTAACCTGCTTGCTGGCAGGTTTGCTTCAACTAACCCTGAGATTCCCCTGCTCTTAAGCTGAAGCCTGCAGACTGAAGGCAGTGGCAGACAGGGCGTGTCCGTTTCTTGAAGAGTCAGTTGATGTTGAAGTGCAGATACTCGGCAGATATCTCCGTCGGAAGAGGACTTGCAGACCCCGATTGGATGTTTTATCATTCCCTGATGAGTACCTGTTTGAGCGTTTCCGTTTCTCTACACCATCGATAATTTATCTTAACAATATTCTCAGCCCTCACATCGTACATTTTTTGTACAACATCGGTGATGCAGAGCATGTGTCTGTCGGGCTGTTAGAAATGTGAGACACATTTGCAGTGTTCCCAAGTCACAGACCAAATTTAAATTTGAAGAATTAAATTATTTGTTCCAGTCGTATGAACCTTCCATTCCACTTGGTGCAATAAGCAGTAGCACTGGGATTAAAGATATTTTTATTGGCATAAAAGCACAAATGACAAATTGCAAAGCATAACTCCCTAACCACAGTTCTCACTGACACATACTGTATGTACAGTGTCATGGTAGTTCATTATATACATCCCCTCTGTGTCTCTGAATCTCCATAAAGCATTTCATCTTTAGTTGCTGCCAAGTCCGTTTTGCACCTGTGCGCTCAAACACACATATAGAATATAACTGTTGATTGAGTGCAACACTCAAAATGAAACATTTCTTTTTTTTCTTCAGGTAATACTCACACATTGACTCGGTGAGCAATTTTCTGCCACATGAGCTCTCGCTCATTTGCTGGTGCCGTAGTATTGTTTTATTTATTTTTTCTTTTCTTTTTTTTTCTTTTTTTTTAATATGCTCACCTGCTGCATATGCTGTCATTAATATTTCCAACTCCACTGGGGAGCAGAGGCTTTTTTCACCCTTTGCCATGGTTAATCATGCTATCTGCGTCCCATTGAAGAGGGCATTTTATATCCTCATGCATAAGCTTCACTAAGGGTAACTTTAACTAACTGTTCTAAAACCAAAAAACTCTGAGTTTGACAGCTCAGAGTTGGTCAACTTAGAGTTCATGTTTTGACTGAGAGTATCAACAACAAACCACTGAAGTCAACAGAGAAGTTCTGTTACCTTGGAAGAACCCTGTCAAGTTCAGGAAGTGTTGATGATGTTATAACAGAGAAACTAGCTAAGAGTATTTCATTGCTTTAATACACAGCCTATGGGATGTGCGTGGTGTTAAACTTCGCACCAAGATCAAAAAGTGCGTCAGTTGTTCTCACTGTGTTTTTGTGTGGTTGTGAGACCCGATAACTACCCCAACTAACGATTTGGTAAATGAGTGAGTGAGTGATTGAGTGATCAGGGAATTTCACACATAGCAGTTACTAGAGTTTACACAGAAATGTGTGAAAACCAAAAAACATTAGCTACTATCAAACAATCATGCTGATGCAAGAGAGCTATCTTAAAGCTACCCAGGTCTTGTAGTCATTCACTTTAAACCTTGAACCAAAAAGCCTGATTGTCCATAACTTACTGGCTCGTTGTAAAGACCACCCACCTTGCCTTAGATGCTTGATCTACAGAAAAACTAATAAGAAGAAGCCCATTAGAGAATGAAATGGAAGTTTTCGAGAGATCAATTCAGCAATGCACACTGTGATTGCAGCAAGAACATTAACGCCACTTTTTTTTTTAGTTGATCCTCTCAAAATTTAGCTGAGCTAGCAGTAAAATACAACAAAAAAACAATTTGACACCAATACATGTGTCTTTATTTACAAGAATAATGGGTCACGATTAGCTTAATGGCTAGTTTGGGCCAGCTAGTTTAAATGTTTAACTGGATAGTACTTATAATAGTTTCTGTATCAGTTTTCTTTTAAATACATATTTGGAATAAATGTTACATCAGAGTGTCTTGAAGTCAGAAGTCCTGGAAGAGCCACTATAAACATTAAAGTCCTTAGCTCACCCCTAACTTGCTTGGCTCTGGCACAATAGTGGAAAAGTGACAGTGTGTGACTGACTGACGGTTCTGTGGATGGAAAAACACTGTGTTGATAAGAGCGGTCCAAGGAAAATGGTCAGATTGCATTGAGGTGCCAGGAAGAACTCATATAATCACTATATCGGTGGTGAGCATTAAAGCATCCCAACACATACAAAACATTGTGGTGGATGCACCACAACAGCAGCAGGTCACAGTGGACCAGTCATCAAATATCCATTTCAGTGAGTCTGTGGACAAGTGGAAGCAGATGTGGTCTTCTGGCACAACTCTGCTACATGAAATATACATATCATATATGCATTTAAGTTATAAGGCTTATATACTGGACTAAGAAAATCTAGCAAGAATAGCTATGTTTGTTACACAGGGTATGTCTGAAATGTTGATACACTTGAGAAGCGTATTTGTTTGTTGGGTGTTGGTTGACCTTCAACAGAGAAAAACATAGCATATTTTATAATATAATCCATGTCAACAATAAGTACAGTAGCTAAGAGTTTAGGTAATGTCTGTAGAGGTTTCATTTGCATAAGTGGAATTATGAGCTTTTGAGTGAAGCGCTTACTCTCCATGGAGAGAGATGACATCAACCTTCTGCTCAACCTGCTTGCCTCTGCAGATGCACATGGTTTCTTTTCAGGTTTTGTCTCTTGTAATTTAGCTAAAGTTAAAAACAACACTATTAAAAACAGGAATCCATTACCTGAAATAATGTTGAATTATTAAATCAACTGGATAACTTACCTAGACACTGAGGATCATGCAGATCACAGTTATAAAGCAATGAAGTGTATACTGGATTTGATGCATCACTGGTTTCTTAATAGAGAAAGAGCAGTATACTATAGTAACCACACGTACAGTACTTATTAACAAAGGACATGTTTTGTGGTGCCATATGTGATCTCTAACAAGAATATACTCCTGGAGAAAGTCTTTTAAATGCAGTGACTTGGGGTGGGAACAAAGCTACACCCACAAGGTTTTCCTAAAGTTCATGCAATTTTATAACCATCAAGTGCAGACTTCAAAATCATTATTTATTATCCTATAGTAAAGTCTTTAGAATTAATTGCTTAATTAAATATTTTTATGCCCCAGCCCAATGGGCATGGGAGGTACTGTCTTCACACGTGGTGTCCGTCTGTCTGTCTATCCAGCCATTTGGTCTGTGTCTGTCCACAGCTGAATTCCACAAACTAACTCAAAAAGGCCATCACCAATAATCACCATTTTTGGTGTGGAGGTTGGGACTGTGTAACTACACAAGCCAATCAGTTTTTGTTGTGGTGTGATGGCCACCATAGCTGCCATTGCATTCTGCACATTAACTTGAAAATGCCATCACCAATCATCACCATTTTTGGTGTCTATCTTGGGACTATGTATACCTTTTATAATGTGGTGCATGGGCTGCGGGGTGTAGTCCACTTTGCAGGGCTATTTTTTCTTTAGTATGTTGTAGCGTAGGAAGCTCTCAGTAGTCTAGCTGTAGCTTAGTATTTTTTTAATGAGTTGCCTGACAAGGTACGATTGTAAAGTAGCTTCCCCAAAACTGTTGTTAAAATTGTTTGTTATTTGGCATCTTTTCATTCATCCTTATCTTATCCTTATATATATATATATATATATCATATGCTTGTTCTTATTATTTAAACAATGTGGATAAAAGTACATTTTTTCTAATCGCTGCCCCTACTTTAACCTCTACATTTAAAAAGGATGAAAGTATCCAGATCTCCAGAAATACATTGCCAGTATAGATCATGTCTAGCCCCACAAGACAAGCAAAGACCAGGCATAAATGGATATAAATTACATGGTCATAACTCTTTGTAAAGATTTTCATTTCCTTACTAATGCTGATGAGAATGTATTCCTCTCTCTGGCCTACAACATCTGAAGCAAGTGCAGATTGGTGATGAGGTAGATTCATCACCTGACCATTTAAATTTGCCAAGTCTATCTCAGCTGGCAATGATAAGAACAATATTAACACATTGTGATAAAGCACAGTTATCATATCCAGTATGTCACTAGCCAACATAGACAATACAGACCAATAACAGGGACATACAGGTGTGTGTGTGTGTATTTAGCATTTATAAGAGAACTTTGACATGCCCACAGCACCTACCTTCATGTTCACATCCACACTTTATTTTGATGCAATCCAAAAGGACTACTGTTTTACACTGAGTGTTGAAAAGACGCCTTTGGTTGTCTGGAAATTGTGCATATAACTGATTTATTGCCTTTACATTAACTGAAAAGTTGTTTGGCGTATGGAAGCGTACTTACCACCGTGGAGCACTGTAATAAACATTGCAGTCTCCCTGAAGAAGAAGCTGCCTTCTCAGAATGTTTACTAAGTAAAAGGCCAAAGTGCGGGTTAGGCAAGGAAGCATGAAGAGACAGGGTAATTACTTATTACATCACATGAAGACTATCCAATAAGAGACAAGTCATTTACAAATCGTAGTGTGTATTAGGGAGAACTGAGCTATGGTATGCTTTTGTGTGTTCTCCTAAGGGAACCTACACCATGCATGACAAATCACATATTTAAATGTGATTTAAAAAAAAACAACAACAACAACAACAACAACAAACAAACAAACAAAAAAAAGGAGCTGGTTATTTTTTATTAGCAAATATAGCTATTTTAATAATATTATTATCTGTATATATTGTAAAACAACATGATATTTGATATGTGTATATGTGATAATATAGAATAATAGTATATTATAATAAATTAGGTTTATGGTAATAATAATCAGTACAGATTATAGTAATAATAGAGTCATAATAATAAAGAAAAATTAATATTGATCAAAGTGTAAAGTAGGGAGTAAATAGTTTTCTTGTCATGCACAGTATATTGATATTAATGGAACATTAAACAGGCTAAAGAGAATAGCAGTGTTCTAGTCTTTGCTCCTATGTGAGCGAACTACTCTGGGCTGCTCAAATGCATGCTGTCATTTTGCATCACTGTTACCATGGTTTCGTAATCTCGTGGATATGGCAACCACCAGGACTGCCATTTTTAGCCTGAGCTGAGTCTCAGGTGGCTGCCAGCAATTCGCTCCCCTAGCAGCACACCAGTGCTAATGCTATTACACTTCATTAACTGCGTCTATACCAGGAAACTCTATATGCAATAACATACAATCCCTTAATACAGCACTTCTATACTGCATTAACTGTCAATATGCTGATGCAAGCATTGGTTGGGAAAAGAAGTTTCTGTTGTATATAGTAACGTTTGATTTTTTTTTTACGTTTATTTATTTATTCTTACTATTTAATGTTTGACTTAATCCCTGTGAATTAGCTGCTATAATTCTAATGCATTAATAAGAGGGGATTAATAAAATATAAACCTAATATTTGCTTTACAGGTGTCAGATTTGTTGTTATATATATATATGAAAAAACCCCTGTGCCCAATCAGCCTTAATAAGTTCACAGTAAATAAAATAAATGTTTTTAATGACTGAGCACACAGATAAGACAACAGTATCACACTTTTTTTCTCCAGCTGACACTATCTCAGTCTGGGTACTATTTCGAGGCACTTACTGTTTGCACTCAGTATGACTCATGAAATAATTGCTGTAATTGCAGTGAAGCTGATTTTACAGCTTCTTTTGGGTTAAGAGGTGTGCGTGGGTTTGAGCACTGAAAAAATGAACCTCTGTTCTAGAACAAAGTGATTGAAGCCTGGCCATAAATGATGTTATGTTCTGGGACTGGATATTGCTCATCAGAGCTTGGATGAGAAGGATACCAAATATGCAAACTCATATGCAAATCCTAAAATGCCCGAATGCATCAGGGAGCAGTATACCAGTATACGCACACTGTCAAAGCTATAGATGCCCTTGAGTGCTTCAGTGATCTGTGGTTAACATGTGTGCTCTGACTCAGCATGTTCTGTTTACCCTGTTGCATAATCCCTATGAAATGAGGGTGCCAAGACCACACATTTAAAATCTGATATGTGTACTTATAAAGTGTGTTTAGAATCCAGACCTTATAGTTATCAGCCAAATTAATTTACATTTCACCTTTTAGGTATCCAGTTACCTATTGTAGTTCATTTCTCATGAACTACAAATATTTAAATATTCTGATACTGACATCTGATACCACATGATATCGTGGGATGTAAGCCTAGTGTACATTCATATTAATGAACAAATGACCTGAAATGACAGTGGTCTAGATCTGTTTCACAATATATATCATGCCGTTTCTGATATTTTTGCACATAACTGTTGAACTCTTGAATCTGTTTGGCCAAATTATTGAAATAATTTGGTATATTGGCACCACTTAATGCACTTATTGCAACACCTTATTATTATTACTGGAAATTGCTGCAGTAAATGAGAAATAAACCATCTTTGGATGACTGTTATAGGTTAATAACTGACTTCAGGGTGGTAATATGTATCCTCTTTACAGATTTTAAGTATCAATTAAGTATTATTTTAGTGTATATACTACATGGGAATAGCACAATATAATTGCTTTACTATCTTTGGATAGATAAATAAAAATTATTCACCTCATGCTTGGTGGATATCGCTGTATCGTCCCTGAGATGGAATGGAAAAAGGGACTATTCACCGATATCCACTGAGCATGAGGTGAATAATTATTTTTAGTATGTACTACATGGGAACATAAGGAATGCAAACTAAAACAAGATTCTTTAAAAAAAATTAATTGATTCAAACATTATCTCTAGTTTTCAGGGTGGATAATAAACAATTATTAAATGAGGTGAAGTGTAATATGGATAATTATTTGATCGAGACGCCGTTATGCACCAAGGCTGAAGGCCGAATAATCATACCATAGCCAAATTCTATAACTGTTTTTTTATTCATTAAAAATATTTTTAAAATATTTATACAAAATATATAAGTAGGCAGTGTGGGATATGTGGTAATTATCCTTGCCTCTAGGGTGAGCTAGGTACTTGCAAGAGGCTATGTTGCTGATCAAGCAGAGGAGGAAGCAGCTGATGATGCAGAAGTTGTTAGCTGAATGTACTGTGATATCACAGTGTATGATGTCACTTGTATGTATATTTTGTTTATATAATATTTATAAAAAAAAAAACCCTGTTTGTACCCACACATCTATTGAATAAAGGAAGCTAGTGTTTGAATACATCTTTTTCCTAACAGTACAACAGTCACTTTACTAGATTGCTAGCCAGCTAATTAGCATCAGTGCGCACTATGACTCAAGGTTACCATGGTATACCACATACCACTTTACTGGAGGATCTGATTTGACATAGCTGTCATCATTTGATGGCTTTCCCCCAGTCAGAAACGCGAAAACCTCTTGAATGAGTAATAATATATTTTAGTATATACTACATGGGAACAGCACAATATGATTGGTCCAGTATTTTATGACTTGAAATAACCTGCCATCCCATTCAAAATGTATACATAAGATCCAAATACAGTATACTGTACTATTTAACACACCGGCATCCACATTTTTTTAAAGACAAACCTTGTTCAATATTACTTCTACATAATTGTGTCAGTAGGTAACATCTTAGATTTCAGAACAGTAATTTTCAATCACAAAAGATTATTTGTAAATGATACAAAATAAATAAATAAACAAACATTTTTACAGTATGTCAGTAAAGACACCAGCAACAACTTTTCAGGTGAAAACATAATGAAGACTGTTGGGTTTTGGATGCAAAAATAAGATGCAAGTGCGATGGTTCAAGTGTGGCGCATCGAAAAGGTTCTCAACTACCAACCTAGAGATTACAAGTCCGAATCCAAGTTGGTGCATGTAGCCATCCGCTAAAGTCCATGGGAGCTAACTGGCCAAGCTCTCACACAGGGAGGAAAGGCATGCAATCACCAGACAATCACGGGCGTCTATGAGCTCTATCAGAGGAGGTGGATCGTGCTTTCCTTTTGAGTGTGTTAGGCTGCCCCCTCAATGCACATGCGGAGCAGTTCGGAAAGATGTGGTTGTCACGAAGGCGGCACTTGCATGCTTACACCCCTATGTGGTTGGTGCAGGAAGGGTGGGTAATAGGGAGGCAATACTTGACAGGTGGGAAATTTTTCAATATTAACTGTATTTCATTTAATACTCTTAACTGTGCACACTTAGTAGTATTTTAATATTAAATGTATAATGTATGGGCAGCACGGTGGTGTAGTGGTTAGCATGTCTGCCTGACAGAAAGAAAGTCCTGGGTTTGAGTTCCCGGGTTTGGCTCTGTTGTTTTTGTGTGGAGTTTGCATGTTCTCACCGTGCTTGCATTGCTTTCCTCCGGGTATTCCAGTCTCCTTCCGCAGACCAAAGGCATGCACTTTAGGCTAATTGGTTGTTCCAAATTGCCCCTAGGTGTGAGTGTAAATGGTTGTGTGTGTGCGTGTTGGCCCTGCAATAGACTGGCAAGCTGTTCACGGTGTACCCTTCCTTCTCCCAGTGTCGCCCTAGATAGGCTCCAGCCTCCCTGTGGCCCTAGTAAGGATTATTGAATTTGACAAAGGAAAGATGAATGAAAGTATAGTGTATGATTATATTATATTGCTTAAATGTTGAAACGTCATTTTGTGTTCATGTGCTGAAGACTGTTGCACAATATTGTATGTAAACTGTTGCCTATTGACTGGATAATCTTCCAAGTTAAGTCCACAGTTCATGTCAGATCACATTTCCATATCTGATGTATATTTAAAGCAGGTGTTCATGAGGGCAAAATGGACACCAATCCACTTGTAGCGACCGAGTGACATGTTTCTCACTGCGCTCTTGGTGACACCCTCCTGTCGGGGGAACAGAGTCAGCCTGGTTAGAGTGTGAGACTATCGCGCATGCGCAGTTGAGCTCTAAGAGACCGTTGAACTGGCTACTCAGGAGTAACGACACAAAGCCCAGGCGGTTCTAAAGGGATGTGAGCTGCGCGTCCGTGTGGCAGCCGGTAATTTGTGGTACTCAAATGGATGGAAAGGGAGGTCCTTCCTCGGTCTTACGGAAACCTTAGAGCTCTCTTTTCTCGAGGAGGGAGGGTTGTTTTGGAAGAATTGTCTGGAATACAAGTCTTTTGTTGTTGTTTTACTTGTGAACGGCGCTAGGATGAAGGAGGTCGGAGGAGAAACAGAGTTGCGTTTGTAACGAGTGGAGGAGCTTTTGTGGTTACAGGGTGTGGATGTGATGTGTATCTCTCGCGGTACGATTTAAACTTTCCTTTATAAACAAACAAACAATGCTTTGTAGCTTTGGTGTTAGTTCAGCAACTGGAGAACACCTGTGAGATGAGGAGCGTCGAAAACATAAACATCAAACCTGTTAGCTTAGTGCGCGCGCGCGCACGCTAATGTGGGGCGCGTGCACTTTTATTATTATTATTATTATTATTGTTGTTGTTGTTGTTGTTGTTGTTGTTGTTGTTGTTACCGTTGTCAATAATCCTGGCCAAGTCCTTACTAACAATTTATGGTCTTGTCAAACTGACTTGGTTTTTGAAAATTTCCTGATTTAATTCTTTTTGATTTCTGAATCATCTGCTTTATTTTCCTTCTTTAAACAGTCAGTCTGATGTTTGTTTCTTGATGTATTTACTGGTGAACAGGGGACGCTGCCCTGCCATGAGCATCATGACAACTCATAGGACATTTGTGTGGCAATTCCTTTCACTGCTCATATTTGCAGGTAAGTCATCTGTGAGCATTTTTAACTCTAAATTGTAATAAAGGACATTTTATTAACAAACTAAGCTTCAGATGCAGGCCTGTTTTTAAAAAAATACCAAAAGTAGATCATTGAAGTCTGCAAAGAGCTGTATAGGAAACATGAAACATTTTGCCTAATGCTGATGATTTGATGCAGATTTTTTTTCTCACTTTATATAATTGAAGAGGTGTTTAACGCCTCAAACTGTTGTAGTGTTATTCAGGTACACTTTTTTTAAAACACACACACACACACACACACACACACACACACACATAATGCTGTGAAATTAATAAGACATACATGTCATTAGAAAGTGAAAAGTGTATGTCTGGATCTTGTAACAGCCCCTAAGAGTTCATGGGATTGAAATCTAATATCTGATAGTGATGGGGTTGAAATCTAATCTGAATATCCCTAAGATGGAAATTGTTGCAAATAAACTTGACATTTTCAGTAAATTTTATTTTGTCTTTTTTCTATTTAGAAAACAATCCGCCATCCATAATGCCAGTATCAGTCTCGCATACTTGTATCAAATTATTGGGCGAGTGCAGATCCTAAAACATTAAAGATATCTCAATAATGGTGAATTAGTGCTTTATCTCTGATTTTTTAGCCATCTATATCAAGAAAACATTGTCTGTGTTTGCAGCATGGGCTCGGGGCTGTAGGTTATGTAAGATGTCTGCAATTCAAACAGTGGACCATTAGTCTGTGTGTTCATGATGCACTAAAGCATGTTTTAATTTCGTCATCACAGTGATTTGTACTTGACTGTACTTTATGTATGTGGGTGAGCACTGTCCTGTACAGCTAAACAATGCACGTCTGTCTTGGTTCACAGTCTGTGAAGGCTAATGAGGGCGATTTAGTTATTATTTCTGGGTTACAGACTTAAAATAACAATGAATGCTCTGGTACTCCCTCAGCAGCTGTTTGGATCTGAATTAATTAACCTGCTTTTCAGAGGAAGACTAGAAGTTTGACGAAGAAAAGAATAAAAAAGTATGTCTCTGAAGTGAGATCTGATCCTTTTGCTGAGACTAGAGACACACCCAGACGTGTCAAAAGTGTGTGTGTGTGATGCAAACTATTCTTAAGAGACATGTGTATAAGTGCTTTAAATTGTCTGTGAAGAAATGTAATAGTCATGTATATAATGTATTCAGTAGTCTCAGCATTATGATCTGGGATTGCACAATTTACCTCATGGGTCTTTTGTGTAATAATATAGTATTGATAACACATTGCTATCATTTCTAATACTCCCTGTCCTTGCATCCAGTACAAGAATGCAGACTGGTGTGCGTGGATGCAAATTCAGACACTGAGGCAGTATTGGGGAAGTCCATTAAGCTCACCTGCATCTTCTGTATGAAGAGAGAGGAGATCATTGCTCATACTAATGTGTCCTGGTATTACAGACCTGACCCAGATGCTGTACGCCAGAAGGTAAGATAGTCATGCATTGTTGGAGGCAACCCAGAAGAAAAAGATTATCCGCAGCATATGTGCAACACCGCTTATATGATAAATATCAACATTTTGTCACAAATATGTATTGTATATTTTACCAAGCAAACACCTACCACAATGCTATTTTAGTGGGATTGATGCATAGTAAATAATTTGACCTCCCTTTGAAACATATCTAGTGTAGCTCACTTCATGCATAACGTTTGTGTACACAGTCAAACATGCAAGTCAGTAACAGGATTATATCCAAAACTTTCAATGTGTGATTGTATAATTAGCAATTATGTGCTGAAAGCCAAGTGTATGTGGCTGAATAGTCCCCAAGTCGGAATGTCAAGAGGATTATTCAATTCAGCAGCATCCACCGATCCAGAGGCAAAATTTGTTTTAGTATATACTACTGTGGTATAATACTGTAGTAAAAGCACAATAAAATTAGATTTTTTTTTCCTTCATGTCAGATGCAGGCAAGTGCAGTCAGGTGCATAGACTCAGAGGTGTGTAAAGCTGCGCTCAGATGATACCAATTATTATCCCGATTTGCTCCGATCATCGGAAAACATCAGTATATATTATTGGAATACGTCAGAGAACATTGTAGAATTTTGGACAAACTACGTGGAAGAGTGAAATATTTTGGGAGTCTTTCATTTGTGTGTGTGTGTTTGGAAATCTGAGTAACTTGGGTACACATCAGTAGTGAGTGCATGTCACTGATATGACATTGGTATGAAATTTGGAAAAAAATGAGAGCATCAGGAGACACTTCAGACAATATCAGATGAACCTTCAGAATAACACTGGAGTTACATTGGGAAACAATTGAAGAATATTGGTACAAATCGGAACAAAGCCGGGCCAACATCGGAATATGATCAGCTCACATTGGGATCATGATGGGTGTTGGGTAAGCACACCTTAATAATGTTTCTTTAAACCCCGTTCATAGTTTGAGTAAATGTCATGTGGAAACATAAAAAGCAAACTAAAAGAATTTTACATACTACAAGCAAACATAAAATGGTCTGCCTCACATAAGAAAAACAAACTAAATGAAGGTTGTTTTAAATTTATTCATTTATTTATTTATTTTCAAGCCAGACAATAATGACACTGCCTGTTCCAAGTAACTATGGCAAACAGAACGTTTACATGATGTTAAATAAATAAATATATATATACAGTG
>JAQMYF010000013.1:21062728-21094220 GCA_030014195.1 Neosilurus mollespiculum | reverse complement strand
TTGTATTATTTTGACTGAAACCAGACTTTTAAAATACATTTATAGATGCTAGTGCTGCTGAAATGTAATGTCGTTGGAAGTTAAACTGTTTATGTGTGTGTACAGTCAACTGGACCCAAAGTGGCCTGAGTGCTCTAAGCATACGACATGTACAAAATGGACAGAGCTGTAAATCTGTTGTACTGGGAAAATTATGCTTAATGATGCTTAAAGCTGGGGTTGGTAATCTAGAACACTAAAAAAAATTTAAAGTAGCATCTCTTCAGAGCTCCGGCTAAACTCTCCTTGAAGGTTCTTCCAAAGACACGCCCCCTCCACACACTCAAGCTCCGCTTCCATGAACAAGCAGGAAGATTCAACCATGAATATTTCCCAGTGGACTGTGAGGCAGTAATTGGTGTCTGTTTTTACAGGATTGCAGTGGCCACAGTTAATTTTTTTTTTTCAGACCTTTTTTCAAATCTCATAAATTATTGATTGTTGTCAGGGTGCAAAGACCATTTTAGCAGTGCGTCTGTGTTTTTGTATATAGCTGAAAATTTTTTATCAACCCTAGTTTAAATTATTATGTTAATTATGCTTAACAGGTTATTGCCTGAGTCCTAGATTATTTGGAAAGTGTTACATTTTAGGCCCATCTCTGAGTGTGGAACTTTTTCCAAGGCTGTGTGTCTGGCCCTCGAGGCCATTTGAGATTTAGGCTTAGGTCATCTGAATGATAACAGCCAGCTAAGACCCCGTGCGACAGGACACACAGTGAGTCTGCAGTAAATGGAGCACATATTAACCAGAGGAAAAAAAGAAAAGAAAAAAAAAACCCAGCAATTGGGGGGCAAATTTAACACAGATGTCTCATCTGTTCAATTCCAAGAAAAAATTTATTGAGAAAAGTTGATATTTCTGCTAAATTGCAGGAGTTATGATATGCAGCTGGATAATGTTATGAATAATTGTATCACAATAAGGTTAGTTTATCAGCTTATGGAAAGGTTCATAAATAGTCGAAACCTGTCTTTTTTTATTTGTAATTTTGCCTTTGTACACCACCACAATAGGTTTAAAATAAAGCCATTCAATTCAAGGGGTTTACCAAAAATAAGGACATTAACCATTTAAGAATTACAGCCATTTTTACAAGTTCAGAAGTAACTGGACAAACTAGCGTAATTATAAATATAAAAAGAATTTTTATTAATTGCATACAAAGTGATGGATTGAATGACGGATTGAAGTCTGAAACCTATGGATATCACCAAATGTTAAATGTCTTCCCTTGCGATGTCTTCAGTAAGTAAATAACATGCTCATTTGAGTTGACCGACTCGGACATTTAAGAACATTCCATTTTTTGGGTTGCTTCCACTGTATGCTTTAGATTACATTTTGTACTGTAAAGATCCTTCCTATCAGTTGTGCTGCGTTTAACTAAAGCTGGGAAGAAAGTATACCTCTAAACAAAATTCACCCTACTTCGTCTATTATCACTAACTTCATCAACCAAAAGCAGTGCATAGAGCTCTGTGGGTAGGATGTCTCAGGGTGGTATAACCCCCTGTGACCTAATCACAAAGTGTGTAGGTCATGTGACCCAATGGTGGGACAAAAAGACAGACAAAAGAGACAGATGACTACGGAGTCTGTCCCCTCAGAGGATCACTCCACTCATCCTACAACTAGTGAGGCATTCATATCCACCAGATGCTAAGAATGAAAGAAAACAACAATATACATACAAATATAAGTCAAGAAAAAATAGAAAGGGGGTACATCTATTCTGATAATTCCTGTGTGTGTGTGTGTGTGTGTGTGTGTGTGTGTGTGTGTGTGTGTGTGTGTGTGTGTGTGTTTGTGTGGGAGCAATGTGTGCCCGGATGTGTGCGTGCAACTGTGTTTGGGTATGGGAATAGAGGTATATGAATAAGGACTTTTAGTAAACAGATATAATAATATTGAAAACTGCAACTACAGCAGCTTAGACCGGTACCCTATCCTGTAAAAAATCTCTGTGAGAACTCAATGAGAATCGAGTTGCCTAGGCACAAAAACAATTCTGCAATCGATTTGATTATTTTTTCAGCCTAATTTTGGCTTCCCTTACTTTGTATGTCTTTTAAACATATAATGGAGTGTGCTCATAAACTGTCAAATGCAAATTAAGCACATTAAAACAATAGCAGATCTTTTATTTTTTTAATTTGTCATAAAATAATGAAGAATCAGGTCATATCTGTCCATGAAATTGCTTGTGAGTCAATTACCTCATTACTTTTGACCCTGTAAGGATTGGGGAAGGAGGGTGGACGGGGGATTATTAAAATGGATGTAATTCCTAAAATTGTATTAACTTTTGTTAAACCATCAAAAAAAACGCAAAAAGTCTACACTACATTTTGACTGTTCCATTTCAAATCCATTCAGTTTGTGCGCAGGGAAAAAAAATAACATTGCGACACTGTCCATACATGTGGATCTAACTGAATATCATCCAGGACTAAGATGGATCTTCATAAATTTTACCACAACTCAATAGGATTAGTTACAATGATTAATTAGTTGTCCTTGCATGTGAGTTAATTTAAAGAAACATCTCTCCATCCTTTAGATCTATGTATATGATAAATCAGCACAGGAACAGGAGGGGCCATGGAAGCATCGTCTCCTCTGGAATGGCAGCAAAGACCTGCAGGATGTCTCCATCAGCATTAAGAATGTCACTTTGAATGACAGTGGCGAGTATGAATGTGAGGTGGAACGCCGATTTACCTTCAACTCATACAGCCCTATAATTACGAAGAAAATTGAGATTTCTCTGAAGGTGCGAGAGGAAGGTAAGGAGAGCACACTCTGGTTTGGTTTGGATTTATGATTACAATGGCATATTCTGACCACTGTGGTGTTCACCATCTGATCATGACTGATCTGATTATTTAGATTCAGTTCCCAAATGAGGTCCGGTTGATGAAAATTATAAAGTTATTTTAATAGTTTATATTTAGGGTATCATAATTTTTACATTATAACAAAGTTTGGAAAAAATAATCTGTAAATTATGTGATGTATGAATTGAAATTTATGCTCAGCACACATTTTAAGGCCTACAAAGTCATATTTATAGGTTGTTTTACAGTATAATATTTGGGCAAATATATATACATATAATAGTATGTTTTTATTCTGTTTTTGTTACTATTTACTGCCTTCTGCTTATTGGAAAGCAGTTGTTTTCAGGGGATGAGTTTTATCTAACCAAGCAGTTACTTCTCTTTCTATTTTAAGGGGTAATGTACAGACTCTGCCTTGTATATATTTCTGTGGATGCCTGCTTTGAGATTGCCGAATGCACAACATCTGACACTTTCGAATATACTTTACACAATGTATATTTGTTTTTAATGACTCATGCGACCACAACTGCATTATCTCTATCTGTGTCTTGATCACAGACTTAAAAGAACACACAGATAGAAATCCATAATGAATTTCAGTGGTGGATTATTTGTATTTTATACACTAGCTAATAACCAAAAACTGAACAACTTGACAAAGCTTCCACATTTCATGCATGCAATGTCATTAAGTGCAGTGCATGAGCCAACATGGTCATTACATAGAAGTTTAAAAAAGGATGGGAGCATAATAAATGTTCAATTTTAATTATATAAGAATTAATACGTTATTGGTAAATATAAGCAAGCATTTTATCTTCTACCTGCACTGCACTGCTTGTGATGCATCACTGCACCAATAATTCTCAACTTTTTCTGTCTCCCAGCGTCTAAACTTCTAATGTCTGATTAGTGTATTTCCATATTTATATAGTGTATGTTGCCAGTTGCACATCTTCACTGTTCTGCTGAAGACGATAAAGATGAGAAATCTGGTGTCATTTTATTCCACTCTGTGCACCTAATTCTTACTCATTTTAACTGAGATGAATATTTCATACCATTGATCTGTGTGTTTCAGTATACAAACAAAAAGACTTTCCGCAGCATATTTGAGCATGGATTGTGTGCATGTGAATCACAAGATGTATCAATGTAAATCTTGAGTTAAAGCCAACACAAATATTGAAACCAGCTTCTGTAATAACCGTGATTACCTCTTCCCAACATAACAAATGCTTTCGCTTAAACTTAGCTGACAGAAAAAAATAAGACTGGTTTATTTCTTTGATAGTATTTGCTCACACATATCATCCATAGTTACTATAAGTCAGTAAGTTGATACAAAACATTCCATTTGATTAATAAATTTTTTTCTTGTTTTTTTGACGTACAGAGTCCTTTCTTGCACATAGCAAAAGCGGCACTAATTGTAACACAAGTGCCTGTGCTAGTTCAGGGCCGAT
Source organism: Neosilurus mollespiculum (assembly GCA_030014195.1). Taxonomy (NCBI): domain Eukaryota; kingdom Metazoa; phylum Chordata; class Actinopteri; order Siluriformes; family Plotosidae; genus Neosilurus; species Neosilurus mollespiculum. The sequence continues at coordinate 21,089,869 of JAQMYF010000013.1, read as the reverse complement.
GCAGTTGCCATTTTCTTGCCCAACCCCTATTTTATTTAAATAGCAAATACATTTGAATCCATCTGGGCACTCATGTGTGTTGGTCTTAAAATGAGGTTTGGTTAGGCACATTGCTATCCTGAAGCAGCAGAAAGTACTGGCTCTATTGATCAACAGAAACCCTCTCTTATGTTAAACTAATGTGTCACTCCAGCAGAAAGTTCAACATGGGCTATTTCAATCTGTGTAAAATCCATGTGACTGGTGAAGAGCCGTTTGAGCACTACAGAGAACAATGCTGAGCTGTATTGGTGACAAAAACAACCACGGAGGGCTGCATGACACAGATGATTCCTCAAATGACATAATGATATTGCGTACAGACTCGCCTCGATGCCCTTCGGTTTTGAGAGCGTATTCACATTGTCTATTCATTAATATCTAAATGATGGTAAAGTTATTTGCTAGTTCTTAAGTTATTTCTTAGCTCTAGAACAGCAGTGAGTTGCTCTGCTCTGCTCACACTGTAACAGTAAATTTGCTGTTTTTTTGCTCATGTTCCTGTTTAATATATAGTAAAACAATTATTGGGTTCAGGCTCAGTGGATGTTGTCGAATTGAATAGTTCCCTCAGTGTTCTGTCAAGGGGTTCTGTCATCCCCCATGCAAACATGCACTTTGCCACTGCTCCACAAGGGGGTTGCCACTGTTTGCAATTCACACATCTGTAAATGGATTTTTGTAGAACTTTCATAGAATCTTCATAACATAGTGCCATTGTGTAACTCCTATTTTATACAGTGCTAGTGGAAATAAGCAGTGCAGGCAAAACAAGTCTTTCCTGTAAGACTCATTATTGTTTATTACGTAAATAGTCATTTCTTTCCATGACTTTCTCTTTTGTTCCTCTTTCCTAAAGATAAAAATTAATTCACATCTCCAGAAAGGATTCATGTCAAGCACACAACACTTTAAGTAATGTCTCTAATAAGCCATTTATTGATTTTAAGTTCATTCAACATTTAGCCATATAGCTTAAAATCAGCTGTTCAACAACTATTACTAAGTTGCGATCCTTGTGTAATTTATGTTGTGTCTGTGTGTGTTAGCTAGTGACGATCCAACGGCACTGTACTCAAAGATCATGATGTATGTTTTGCTGGTGTTCCTCACCTTCTGGCTATTGGTTGAGATGATCTACTGCTACAGAAAGATTTCCAAATCAGACGAGCAAGCACAGGATAGTGCGTAAGTATCGAAACAAACGAGAACTTTCCAGATTTCAGTATGTGTGTCTAAGCACATTAAATTATCCATTTCCTAACTCAAGTTTTCAATCAGTGTTTGCATGGCAGGATGGCAAAGTACAAATATTTTTGCTACACCTCACATTGTTTACATTCACTGTTTTCACTGTTGCGTCTTACCCATATATATACAATTTTGTGGGAACTTTCTGCCAGCCACTGTCAGTGGGACTCACTGAGTCGTTCAGTAATATCACAGTGATAAACAGTGTCAACATAGATTAAACAACTAAGGAGCTGATTATGAAATGCAGACACATAGCAAAGAAAGCAAACTAAATGTGGTGTTTCATAATGAATCCTGGTTCCAAGTTCCGGGCTCGGCGAGTGAGTTTCTGTGTGGAGAATATATTCTCTTTGTACTTGCATTGCTTTCCTCTGGGTACTCCAGTTTCGTCCCACAGTCAAAATAGATGCTCATTAGGCTAATTGGTTGTTTCAATTTGCCCCTAGGAGTGAGTGTGAGTGTAAATGGTTGGACTGTGTTGGCACTGCAATCTACAGAGCTGTTCAAAGTGTACAGCACCTTTACCTAAAGTAAGATAGACTCCAACCTTGCTGCAACCCTAATAGGACAAATCAGTTAAGCAAATGAATGATTAATTGATCATTATCACATTTAACAATTGATGTTATTATGTATGAAGAATAGAGACTTGTATAGAGCTTTTTTAACCTCTGTCTCACCCACCAACTAAAATTCATGCTTACGATGTCATGACCAGCACTTTATAAAAGAGTGCATGCAGTGTTGTATGTGGCATGACACCTCTAGCCAGTCTCACTGTATGTATTCTATGTAAAAGTCAATTCAGATGTGTTTATGGATGTCATTGAGGATGCAATTTGATACGTTATAAAAAACAAAACATCCAGGAAGCAGCTGTAGACATACAGCAGTATCCTCCATTTGCAAAAAGCCTATCACTGAGCATTAACCTGAGCCACCAAGATTTATTTAAAACAAAAATTATTTAATGAGTTCCTTTAAAATGTATTATAATCTTTGCTTAAATTTTTTTAGGCCATTTTTATTCCTTCTTTCGTGCACCCACCAATATTAACATATTATATATGTTAATATTCACGATTTCTAAAAAAAAATGAATGATAATAATAATAGTAATAATAATAATAATAATAATAATAATTGGTAAAAAAAAAGGTCTGTCTTTCTTTTTTTTTTTTTTATTCCCACCAGTCTTAACTTGCTGAATGCACAATGAATTTAAAAACCGGAACACTTTTTTGCACCAAGTCAGTCCTTTCATCGCTCTCTCACAGCAGCTATTGTAACTACATCATGTACATCTGCGCATGTGTATTTGCACGTCGGAAGTGTTGTCGCACTCAGCTGCTGTTTTGAATCCAGTGATCTATACAGTGCATGTACTGGCGCGTGTTTTCATTTTTGAAAGTAGAGACTTCAGATTTGATTTTACATCAAATAGTTTATTGAATCGAAGCAAATATAACATTATACAGCAAAGCGTACTTGCATGGAAACTTTGAATTGCGCCCCACTGAAAAATTGATTACTCCTGCATTGAAAGTGCACCGATTATTAAGAGCGCAGCGCATCTGTCCCTTATATCAGCGGTTTTCCTGCTGGTCATGAACATTGGCCAAACAAACTTAATCATGGACATTAAAACTGCTGGTTATGGGATATGGTTGTGGTGGTTGCCTTAATACTTGATTTTGGGTCTCAGTTACTACAAACAGAAATGTTTTGTACACGCACGTGTTGCTTGTTATAACAAAGATGCTAAACATGATATTGTCTGTTTTACAAAATATCATTCAAGTTCACAGTAAACAATAGCAGTATAAAGGTTCTTTAAGTGCGCACAATTTAACATCAGAACACTTTCATGCTTTAGTTTACAAGGATTTACATTTGTTAAAATGTTTCTATCCATTTACCTGTGTCCGTCTTCCGGGTGTGTTTGATAAAACCGGAGTGCAGGTCAGAGAAGACTTCAGTGCTTAGTTCGTGCTTCACGATGGAAGAGCTTTTTAGAGCAGGGGGGTTGTGCCTAGCATTTTAAATATGTTCTGTGTGGTACAGTCTGGAGTTTTGCCTTTGAAGTGAGAGGACATATTTGACTGTGCTGCGTGTAAGTAAGAGCCTAGCTAGTGTGGGCAGTGTTCCAGTATTTTGTTTGTCTTTTGAATCAGTGTTTTGTTTGTCTTTTTCATCTTTATTAACCTGCCGGTAGCCTACAAGAAAAAGAAAAAAATCTATTATTTTTTTTTTTATTTCTGTTGCTTTTGTCCATCATTCTGCCCTGACCAACCCATCCGTAACACACCGTTACACTACATGATTCAATACATTACATACAATCTTCAACAAGCATTTTATTTCATGATATTAGGCATAAGATGTATGTATTCCTTGTATAACAGCCGAAGAACTGTCCGAAAATTCGGATAATTGCTCGGTTTCCTCGCTGTACTCTGTCACCATTGTAAGGTCTGATAGGCTGCCAAGCAGAAATACACTCTGCCAATGACGTCACAACAGAATGTCGGATATTTTGTTTCAGCAAGTGGCGACAACACCAATCGTGGCGACAAACACCAATCGTGACACGACGTTGCTGTGTTTACATCACGTTTGGGACGTTACTTATATTATCTAAATCTTTTATTTTATGTATACACTTCACCCTTGATTTCCTGGATAATATGGGGGGATAGGCTGTCTGGTAACCTTAAAAGTCCAGCAATCGCTCATGTCCAGTGTTCCTACCCTTTTCCGGACATTTACCATAATCAGTCTGGCAATAGCCATTATTCAGCAGCAGTCCTGGACTTTTACAACACTTATCCAACGCTCAATACACAATATTGTGTTTCCATGAACTTAAGGAGAGTATCAGCACATTCTTTTATCACATTGATTTTAAATGTGGGTTCCGGCTCGTCACTGTTCTTGTCATGCCCACGCCTGATTCGCACCCCGACTCTCATGCCTGCGAGTATTAATGACTTTCACCTGTACCTTGTCACTCCTATAATAACCTCCAACCTCCAGCTAGACACACTCCAGTGTCTAACCTCGTTGGAGATGCGTGTTTAATTTCTGCTACTCCTTCTAGCGTTTGGACTCCTCTGCTACCCTTCCTGTGTCCCGTATTCTCCTGTGAACCTTCTCCCAAAGTTTCCCTCACTTCCTGGTTCTGTCTATTGGTATTTTGTATGTTTTTGTATTATTGTAAAATATTTTTATTTTATCTTTTCTTGTATTCTTGTTCTGTTGGTTTTACACTTTACATTTACAGCACAGTGTTGTTCAAGAAAAAATACCTGTTCTTAAAATGATTTTTTTATTTTTCTCCTGTCCTGGGTTTACATAATAGAAATCTGCCACACACGGAATAGAAAAAGAATGGCCTTATGTTTTTATTTATATATACTGTGTGTGTATATATAAATATATATATATATAAAACTACTATTTTTAAATTGCTGGTTATGCAGATTAATATCTACTCTCTATCCTGGTCAGAAACATTGGTTTAATAGTCCGCTTATTTTCAGTGCACAGCATGGATGGAATCTATAAAATCAGCAGGAAAGACAAAACCAAACACCATCAACTAATTTAAGCACTGATGCATTAGTGAAGGCTTCTTAGTAGATTTTCTGTAATGAGCTGTTTCAATCATAGACAACCACATTACACACACACACACACAGCTAATGTATCCACAATGGTCTTGGTGAACCCTAATCATATCAGCTCTGTAGTGGAGATAGGACACATTACTGGACCCTCTCTAGGCTTATGTATTATAACCAGATTATCATATTCATCCCTCCCGTACTGCTTAGCACTTTAGTTTCCGTTATTGAGAGATTTCATCTGCCATTGCCTGATGTTTGTGCTTCTATTACTGTTTTCTTCTTTTTTATATCCATGGATGCTGGAGAAAAAAGGGAGAAGCAGGATCTTAAAATGTCCACCATTTCTGAATTGAATATTTGCACTGATGTTTAGCTCTTTAGCAAAATCCTACATCTTACGGTGCAGTAAAACTGCACCCTCTTAGATTTTGCTTCTTTTTTTGTACCCATTTGTCTACAGGGCAGACTACCTAGCCATTCCCTCTGAAAATAAAGAGAACCCGCCAGGTCCTGCAGTAACGGAATAAAAGTGGTTGTCTGACACACAGTACGTTATTTTAAATTTACCTCTTGCTCAGACATTTCACCTAACCTTCATCTACTCGTCGTGTGTGACTAACCCTCTCCATCTCTGTCTGATCCCTCCCTCAGTCTGATCTGTTCAGACAATATCTGGTCCTTAAAGCCACCTGTGTCTTTCCATATCTCTCCAAACTAAGGATATCTACTGTAAAACTGATTCCTTTAAACAACATGCTAACAATTTCTTCCAGGTAGCAAATATGCGGTGAAGCACTCTTCAGTAACAGCACTCATGATTGTAAATTAAAATAGGTTATGAAATATTTGTGACCCATCACCAAGTGGGTATTAATTCAAAAGGTATTAATTTGAGTATTGGTTCCATTTTGTAGATGATATCCTAAGCTTTAAAATAATACCAAATTTTCTAACATTTTTGTCTAGTTTTGGAGTAACTAACCAAATCCTGCCAGGAATTTTCAGCCTTTTAAGCATAAAACTTTGTAGAAAGTTTAAAGCCTTTAATGTTTAAAGTTCAACAAAGTATTTCACAATTTCCAACTTAATACCCACTTTGCTGTGATGGGTCATATTTGTGTATGGGATGTTGTTGTGTGGGAATGAGAGAGTTTTTGCTGGTAAATCAAAGGTCCAGGGGGTTAAGTAGGACTGGATCCAAATCCTAGAAGTTTTACCCATAAGCCAAAAAAAAAGAATTGTCAGATTTCAAATTCATCCAAAAAAATATCATAGATCGCATGTCCATCTCTCCATAGATCACATGTCCATCTTTGCATGGAAATGAACGTGCACACAGTTTTCTGATATACGTTCACTTAATAAGTGAGGGTTTTCAAGTGGTCTGTACCCCCTGGACTTTTGGAGGAGCAAGAGAAGCCAAACAGAATATCTGACAGTTTCAGACTGAGAGACTCAACAGTGGCACACAGTGGTTAGTGACGTTTAATGCAGTGGTCACCAACTTTGTTCTTGGAGATTATTTATTTATTTATTATTTTTTAATATATTTATCCTGCTAGGGAAATTTGGCTCCGCATTTAACCCCTACAAAGTGCACACACACACACACACACACACACACACACACACACACACACCCACTAGGAGCAGTAGGCAGCATAGTACACTGTCCGGTTTATGATGTGTCAAATGAATTATTAATCTTAATATTTTTTTCTCTTTCAGGTTCTGATGATTCCTTCGGGCTTCATGTTCGCAGGGATCTTGCCAGCGAGTAGCAGTGACATGACATGAAACCCGACAATACAAATCCCTGTTGTCTTTGCTGACGTAATGAAAAGCAAATTCTCCACTGCTTAATTATCATCCCTGTCGTTCTCTCAGTGAAGGTGATAATTCCACTACAGCAAACCAAGGTCCTGCTGGTGTTTTCACTATTTTTGCCTTAGAGGAGAACAGCAATCAGAAATAAAAAAAAAAAAAAGCTCTCACACTGCCTACTTGCAGAAACATATTTGCTTGATGTTTAACAACAAGAAAGCTTGTCATGTTATTTGATAGTCTTGTTCATATCGTTTTGATATATCAAAAATCGATTTTTGAAAATGTGCTCTAACATATAGGGTCCAGCCTCCCTGCAACCCTAATGGGAGTAAGCAGTTTGGCGAATGAATGAGTGAGTGAGTGAGCACTCTAACATCTTTTAATCCATCAGTTAAAAAAAGGACTACATTACATTTTATCCTTCAGGGCTGCATCGGGGCAGGCTTACTTCACTGTGTCAGGTCCAAACCTGAGTCTCTGAAAGATGAGATGAGATTCTGTAATTGTTGTAGTAAGCTCAGCTTTTATTATAGCTTAAACGTCACATTGTGCTTTTGTGTACAAATGAACCTAACCTCTATTTACACCCTACATGTGAATCTTGCCTTTTAAAGAATAATTTTTCTGGTTGTGAGATTTAAAAGTTGAGATTGTGTACATTGTATAACATGAAGTATGTGACAAACTGCACATGTCCCTTTAGAGCCTTTTTATCAACAGTGCTAATGTTTACTGTAACTATGTTGAAGTCACTTTTAGTGATTATTACTCAGTAATACACTGCAGTGGCTTCAGGAACCTTTACTCTATAATCACTACTAATCTTATAGTGACTGTGGACAAGTTGTATCTTGTACTGTGTTTCTGTAATAGCATTATGAGCATTTCCTTCTCAAATGTTTACAAGAGGACTCACAAACTACCCGCATAAACTATTAACCAATCAGTGTGGCTGTGCGAGTGTACCATAATTAACTAGTGAATGCAACACTGGTTCCTATAGCCTTCTTTTTTAAAAATGACCATGTGAAAATGACTGTGTATCCGCACTTTATCCTCTCTGTTAATAATTAATCCATTGATATAATGCCTTTTTTCCTGTCTTTTATATTAATACACTGTCAGTGCAAGAGGATAAATGTGACATGTTTTCTTGCCCTGTCTGGGAAGAGCTGTATATCTCTTGCAAAAGCTTTATTAAAATGAAGTTGTGTTTTCTGGAAATATGTTTACTTTAATGATTTTGTATTTTAAGAAGGTTAACCAGGAGTACAATATTAAAGTTCAAGCCATTATAGTAGAACACATAAGCTCAGAACAATAGGATAAATACCGTTCGTAACATAGCTACTAAATGACTCTGTTTCTCACACATGAAACTTCTGCTCATCTAGTGTGTGATGTAACCCTCCATATTACACTAACAAGGATCAGCAATAATATTACCACCACCTGACTGGTCTGAGCGAGGCAGCCCAATAAACAACAAGCTGTAATGTACTGTGTTCTGACACCTTTCTATCTTAACCAGAATTAACAGTCTCAGCGGTTTTTGAAATACTAGCTTTTCTGTGCAGTCAGACCAGATATACTAGCCTTCGCTTCCCACACACCAAAGAAAACCTTGTGCAACCATGACACTTTTGCTTGTTCACAGGTTGCTGGTCCTTGGAACATTTTAGTTAGGTGCTTACTATTGCATACCATCACACATATATAGCTGCTCTGTGTCTTGACAGACAATAGCAAAGCACCAATGGTCATAAGTAAAAAAGTGAGCATGTGATGTAAATAAGTGGACAAGGAGGCTCCCGACCTACGAGTATTCCTCCTATATTCACAACGCATGATGCTCCATTTCACACTTCTGGGCTCCTTGGCAAATGGCAGCTCTCCATTTATTCCGGTCACTTGCGAGCTCTTCCCATACGAATGGGGAGACTTGGAAGGCCTTTAGGTCACGCTAGCAGACGTCCTTAAACTGGAGTTGGGGCCTGTCTGACTTCGCATGCCTCAAGCCAACTCGCCGTACAGGAGGTGTTTGGTGCCAATGAAGGTGACGAGAGAGGATGGAGAGGAGAGACTTGCTCTTCGTTCTTTCAGTGAGCTCTTTGTTTGATACCTTGTCTCTCCATGTGACACCAAGGATCCAACTCAAGCAACACATATGAAAAGAGATCAGTTTGGTTTCTTGCTCAGCATACATGGGCCAGCTCTCGTAGCCATAGAGAAGTATTTTGAGCACACATGCACAATACACCTTCACTTTTGTGACCATTGTGAGGTAATGAGGCAGTTGGTCCAGACTCTATTTGCAAGACGCGCCATGGTGGATGGGGCCTTTCCAATGTGTCTGGAGATCTCGATATCTAAGGAGTGGGAGATCTAAGGAGTCTAAAGACTGTCGAGCCGAGGTAAGTGAAGTCGTTGAACCAATAAGGACTGTGTTGTCAGTGCTGATAGACGGGTTGGAGACCAGTGTTTCACCTGTGAAACATCCCACAAGATCTGCCGTTTTGTAGATAAAGAGACCATTGTTTAACACTCACAGTATGGCCGTTGTCTAGTGAAAGTTGCTCAGTCACCTTACACTAGCACATTTTCCCTCTTTTTAACACATCAACTTTGTGAAGTGACTTATTTGCAGGTGCCACTGTAGGGGGATAATTTTATTCGCTTCACATGTCAGTAATCATGATGTTTGTAATGTTGTGGCTAATCCCCTAAACAGGTCTTGTGGGGTCTTCCTGGTATGCAGTGGTATGTACCTACAAAAAGTGGTCCATGGAATGACAATCAGTTAACTGATAACAGTGTGATGGCTGCCCAAGGCTGGTTGATGCGCATGGGGAGTGAATGCTAGAATGTCTGGTCTGACACCACAGGAGAACTGTAGCACAAACCACTGAAACAGTAAATGCTAACTATGTCAGAACACACATGCTGAGTATGGGGCCGTCTACTCACAGACCAGTCAGGCGGCCATAATGTTATGCCTGATTGGTGCATTTAACTTTCAAAACTTTTTAGAACGCCATAAGATGGATTTGAATAATTTATTCCAATTCTCAGTTTGGGAACAGGGTTGACATACTTGCTTGGTCTGTTCATAATGTTGCGGACTGTGTCTCCCTCTGTTGTTCGTAATGCACATAGCTTACGTCTTTGTTTTTTCCTTTAACATTACAGAAGAACCTATGATATAGATATGTGGCAACATAAAAATTATGGATGTTTTCTGAGTCGTGGACTGATTTTTATGTGATAGACCAATACAAAGTGGTACATAATTGTGAAGCGGAAAGAAAATGATACACAGTTTTCATTTTGTAGTTATTTATTTGTTTATTTATTTTAAATCTGAAAAGTGTGGAGTGCATTTGTATTTAGCCCCCTTTACTATGATACCCCTAAATAAAATCCAGTTGCCTTCAGAAGTCACCTAATTACTAAAGAGAGTGTGTAATCTAATCTCAGTATAACATTTACAGAATTTAGCAGATGTCCTTATCCAGAATGACTTACAGAAGTGCTTTAAAGTTCCTATCAGTGAATACATTCTTATACTGGCTCACTAGGACACAGATTGAGTATAAGTCAGTGGCTATGTGTTGAGTAGGGTAATCTTTGTGTGTGTGTGTGTGTGTGTGTGTGTGTGTGTGTGTGTGTGTGTATGAGAGAGTGTGTATGTATGAGTGTGTAACATAGTGCTAATCCAAGTACTGCTGAAAAAGGTAGGTTTTCATCCATCGTTTAAAGACACCCAGTGACTCAGCTATCTGGACATCGAGAGGAAGTTCATTCCACCACTTTGGATCCAGAACAGAGAAGAGAGGGACCAGTCTAGCAGTGCTAGTGGTGCAGATCCATTTTTGGCTTTGTAGGCAAGCATTAGTGCTTTGAATCTAATGCGAGCAGCTATAGGAAGCCAATGGAGAGAGCGTAGCAGAGGAGTGAAGTCGTGCATCTGCATTCTGGATCAGTTGCAGAGGTCAAATGGCGCTCAAAGGCAGACCTGCCAGGAGTGAGTTGCAGTAGTCTAGCCTTGAGATGACAAGGGACTGAACAAGTATATAAGTGGCCTTATTGGAAATAAATGGATTAATCTTTTGAATGTTAAAGAGGAGAAATCGACATGATTGAGAAAGATTAGTGATATGGGAAGAGAAAGACAGGCGATTGTCCATGGTTACCACAAGGCTTTGTGCACTGACTGAAGGGATCACACAGTTGTTTAGGAAGATTGCAAGACCTTGTTGTGGGGATGAGTCAGGTGGGATGAACATTAGTTCAGTTTTGCTGGGATGAAGCTTCCGCTGGTGAGCTGCCATCCATAAATACAGCTGTTCTGCCTCTGAAGTTTGTTAGAGAACATTAGTGAACAAACAGCATCATGAAGCCCAAGAAACAAACCATACAGGTGAGGGATACAGTTGTGGGGAAGTTTAAAGCAGGGTCAGGCTATAAAAAATATCCCAAGCTTTGACATCTCATGGAGCACTATTCAATCCATCATCCGAAAATGAAAAAAATACAGAAGAATGATAGCGCTAATCAGAGAAGCAGCTAAAAGGCATATGATAACTCTGGAGAAGCTACAATACAAATGGCATGCATGTCTACTTTTCAGGGGAAAAAAACCTTCACTTTGTGTTGGTCTGTCACATCAAATACCAAAAATACATTTACATTTGTGGTTGTAACGTGATAAAATGTGTAAAGGTTTGAAGGGTATGAATACTTTTGGAAGCCACGGTACACATACATAGACTGTGTGGAGACAGCAGGACTCCAGGCCTGCTGTCCCCGCACCAACCAGCAGAGGGCGGCACACCACCACCAACACCCTTCTTCCCGATATGGGTGGAGAAGCCGCGCCTGCTGGCAATTAACCATTAGGCACAAAACCTATTTAAGAAGCCAGCACCGTTTAAAAGGTGCTGGGTCTTTGTGTGCGAAGTCACACAATTCACAGCCGGTAACTCTGTGTTTCTCTCCCTGGGTTTTTGAGTGGCCTTGAGCCAGTTTATTTTTTGGTTAAAGAGTAAAGAAAGAAAAACAGGTGGGGAAAAAACAAGAAAAGAGTATAAAAGATAAAAAGGGGGAAGGATAGTTTGCTTAGAGAAGCAATGTGCACGTTCCCCCTCCCTGTTCTCCTCTCTTTCTTGTATTTCCTTGTTTATATTGAGAGAGTGGGTACTCCCTCTGTCACCTGCTATTTTGGCAAGGCTGGTTCCCGTGATCCTTGGTTATGTTTTTTCCCTGTCTGCTTTCTTGTCTCTGTTTCGGCTTAGCGTTTGGGCCCAAATAAACAAACAATGCAAGTGACGATAATGCTTCCGCCGTTGCTGCGTTACATAGACTGCCCAGCAAAGTAAATAAATAAGGTCATGCTTCTATAGGTCATGTCAAGGCTCAGCAACATTATGTGCCACTAAATGAGGTCAGCTGATGACCCGAGTGTACTGAATAATCAGGTTATCTCATCACTTTCTTCCCTGTTGGCACAGCTATAAAATTGGGGCTCAAATAGTAAAAGAGTGGTTCAGGGAGCATTCGCAATCATTTTCACACATGAACTGGCACCAGAGAGTCCTGAGTTTAATCCTATTGAAAGTCTTTAAATTGTGCTGGAGAAGGCTTCATGGAGTGGTTTGATTTTCCCTTCATCAAATCAAGATGTAGGTGAAAAAATAACCCAACTCTGGCACAATGTCACTCTGGAATTTTACTTTGCTACAATGAATATTGTTGTGGAATTATGCTGCAGAGATGTTCATGCAACATTCAGATTTTTAACCAATATTTCCACCATTTTCCAGGGATGTTTATATTTATGGGATGTCATATGTAGCTCCCCCACTAAAACATGTCACTGCCGAAAGATTTTGACAAATTGCTCAGATTATGCTCAGAACATAGCATACTGCATAAAGTAAACATCATGCATACTACACACTTGTGAAAAGACATCACAAAATACCATAGAATACCCATTGTGTTGTAATATGTCACTGACAAGCGCAATATAAACAGTGGTACATTGTGTCTGTTATGTTGCACTGATGTAGTTACCACATCACAAATAAAATGTAATGATTATGACTTGCAAAGATAATGTTTGTGGAGTTGATAATATATTTATTTTTTTTACATATAGTTAAAAGTGTCTGCTTCAGTATCAGGATGCTATTCTGGGTATTACTTGACGTGCTGAAAATAAAACCACATGTAGGTATGCAGTAAAACATTTAGGACATAAATATATTTGGGTATTCTGGTACATTCTGTATCAGAGCTTTATTACAAACCACTAGATGGCAGTATTCCCTTTCAAGAAGAAGTGTTTCTTTTCTTTTTTTTTTTTCTTTTTTTTTTTTTTTTTTGAAGAGACTGCCTATTTAATTCCCCTAGACATGCTTGATGCTGTATTGTAGCAGTTAGGTCAGTTTTATGAAGCTCAAGTACAGTTTAACCCCAAAGAACATATAGCTTACTAAGGAGTAACAGGATCATTACATACAAGATACATGAACACTATAAGAGGAAATTTCCTGAACTGATCTATTGCAAGCTCAATAGTGGAAATAAATGAAGGTGTAGAGGCTGAGCAAAGATTAGCTATTACCTAGTGAGAACTTTGGTACTTTACTTCATGGTATGTAGTGTATTCTCTTTAAGACTGATTTAATCCTTTGCCAATCCCAGTCAGCTCGCTCTGTCCAAGTGACAATGAAGACAACACTATATAGACCCTGTTTCATTCATTAACAGCTTTTCATCTCTCGTTAAAAATCTGTTACAGACCTAGAGGTTATGTTACAGAGCAACTTTCACGAACTCAAGGACTTGGTTTGAAGATGTATGTGTTACAACGAAGGTAATATAAGAAGTTGATATAAACAGGCAACGAGAGGGGCTATTTTTTCTTGCATGGGGGGGTCTGGAAAACCTCTGTGTAAGGTGTTTTTCTCAGTGTGAATCTCCTAAATTTCGGATGTATTTACTTTTTTTTCTCAATTCCCTGACACATAATTAGCATTCACTCACTCATTCATTCATTCATTCATTTTCTGACCCGCTTAATCCTAATGAGGGTCACGTGGAGGCTGGTGCTCATCTCAGCAGAGTCTGGGCAATGGCAGAGTACACCCTGAACAGCTCGCCAGGCCAAGGGCGTATCATTAGCAGTGACTTGAAATACAGTTACAGGTGTAATGGACTTAAATGATGTAGATTATTTACTGAGTCATTTGTTTTTCCCCACAGTGCATTTAAAGCAGAAACTGAAAAGCTAAAGACTAATATACTGTCCAGATAAAAAGTAGGCAATTATGGACAGGCAAGTGTATCTCTTCTCATTTTCTGAACTGCTTTATACTTTATTAGGGTCACGGGAATGCTGGAGCCTATCCCAGCCGACTCCCTTTGTAGGTGGGGTACACCTTGAACAGCTTGCCTGTCCATTGCAGGTCCTGTAAGTTTATTTGGTTATTGATTTATTTGTTCACTTGTTGAGTGGTTTGTTTAATAAATAAAAGGTTAAATAAGGGTATCTTTCTGGCATGTTTGCTCTTTGAAGGAAAAACTGCATTAACTCAGCAGGACATTATTGTTTAAAACACTTAAAGGAAAATTAGAGATCACAAACACAGCTGCTTATCTGCCTGTGTGTGTGTGTGTGTGTGTGTGTGTGTGTGTAATAGTTTTCTACCAATATTTTTACTACACCACTGGGACATTGTGGAATGTATATGTACTGCTCAACCATAACAATTTTATTGTCAAGCTGTTGATAGATATAGATATTATACAGTACAGTTAGTTTTGGACCACTTTCCCATCGTCTTCCCAGGCATTCCCAGAGTGTTTGTATTCAGTAACCAGTCTGGGATTTTACACAATATGCATCACTCCATTTATTTGTGATCAGCATGTAAAATTCCTATATTAAACCATTGCAGTAATGTTTGTGATATCAGCACACATGAAAAAGTGTACTTCTGAGAAATTTGAAAGACAAAGGAACACAATTTTTATGAAAAGGCTTATAGATAGATAGATAGATAGATAGATAGATAGATAGTTTGTCATATAAAAATATAATTAAATATAAAATACAGTGAAATTTAGTTTGGTGGTCTCACTCCAGTAGTGGCAAAAAATTTCTCTTAGTAGTAATAAAAGAAGAGGAAATACATAGTAGTAATTTAATAATAATTAATATTAAAAAACTATTAAGTACTAACAGGGCGGCACAGTTGCATAGTGATTAGCACGTCCACCTCACAGCAAGAAGGACCTGGGCTCGGGCATTGCTGTGTGGAGCTTGCATGTTCTCCCTGTACTCGTGTAGCTTTCCTTCAGGTACTCCAGTTTCCTCCCACAGTCATAGTAAAGATATGCCAAGTAGGCTGACTGGTTGTTCCAAATTGCCCCTAGGTGTAAATGTAAGTGTGAATAGTTCTGTGTGCATGTGTGTTGCCCTGCAATGGTCTGCTGAGCTGTGCAGGGTATAACCTGCCTCTGCCCAATGTCGGCTGGAACCTCTTGACCCTAACAGAAGATTAATCAATTGAATTAATAAATGAATTTGAGTGGAATATACTTAAGAAAATGTAAACCTTGCAATAGATGAGGCAGTGTGTGTGTGTGTGTGTGTGTGTGTGAAATGCTGATGTTTGACAAACTTTTCTGGCACTGTTCTCCTGCTCTCTCTTTGTTTTTACTCTTGGAATTTCCTGTCAGAGTTAATACAGTTACTCATAAAGTGTGTTTTTACCAACTATTTAAAGTTATTTCAGTTTCAAACTCCAACTCGTGACATGCAAACACATCAAAATGCACACAATGTTGTGCACTGCATGTGATACAGACAGACCCTGAGGTAAAAAGGAACATTTACATTTTAAACGATAAATAATGTGGATTTCATTTACCAGACTCTAGATTATAGAGGATTTTTTTAATAGGTAGATGTAAGTCTGGTTACACAGGAACCCTGAAGTGTTTATGCTAAACGTATTTGGACAAATTGTGCAGTTTTCCCCCAGGAGAACGTTCTATACATATCTGTCTGTAAGAATCAAAATATTCGAGTAAGCACCTCTGAGACGACAGCTAATCCATTCTCCTTTTCTATCCATGTGCAATAGTACTAGCTGATGTTTTACTCATCTTCAGTGGTCCAGTTTCAGCGAATAATGCCTGCTATTGGATCAGATTACTAGTCATGTCTGACAGGAGTCAAATTTGATGTGAGAGAGGTTTGATGTGGTTTGTATTTTGAGATGCTTTTCTGCTCACCACAGCTGAAAGAGTGGTTACAGGGGAGCTCCCAAGCAGACCACCATAGTCATGGAATATGGATGGTTGCCCCGTGTCCATCTGGTGTCTGTGTGTGTCCACCACAGGAACCCAATAAAGGTTGATGCATCACTGAGATGATGCTGATTGGCTGTTATGTATAGCCGACTTGCATGACAACATGCAGCAATAAAAAAGACAGATTTATTAATTATCATGAAACTTATTTTACTTTATCCATCTGTTTGTACCTAAGGTGTTGAAGCTTTCGATCAGCCGCTTGTCTGAAGGCTGTGACGAGGGGGATGTTGTGTGCCCCTCAGGCTGTCTCAACTCCCTTGATCCAGGTCTTTCATGGACATCTTGCTTTATAACCTAGCACTCTGCTGTTGTACACTTGCTGAGCCAGCCGTTAGGGGTCCATCCTCGTCAAGTGCCAGTTTTGTTTGTTTTGTTCCATGTAAAGCCTAGCCATAACTGTTTGTGAAAAAACCCAGAACAGCAGTTTCTGAAACATTACAACCAGTCTGTCTGACATCAAGTACTCTCTCACTTACTCATTCACTCATTTGCTGAACCACTTAATCCTACTAGGGTTGCAGGGAGGCTGGTGCCAACTCAGCCGACACTGGCCAAAGGCGGGATATACCCTGAACAGCTCACCAGACCATTGCAGGCCTAATGAGTATGTCTTTGGACTGTGGGACGAAACACACGCAAGCACATGGACAACATACAAACTCCACACAGAAACGCTAGAGCCAGAGAATTGAACTCAGGAACTTCTTGCAGTGAGGCGGACGTGCGAGCCATTAAGCCCCCGTGCCGCCCCTTGGCATCACATACCAGAGTTAATCTCACTAAGATGACATTTATGCCACATTCTGATGCTTAGTATGAACATTGAATAATTTTTTGTACCTAGTGTGCTGGTGCCACTTGATTGATTTAATGAATATTATACAATAAATTGACAGTAATGTGTAGGTACATGACCATCATTCCTGTGTGAGTTTGTTGAACATACCACTTGTCACTGGACACTTGCCAGTGTCCAATGTCAGAGTGCGTTGATAGTCAGTATTGTACATAGTAATAATAGTACTTAGGTTTGTATGCAGCTGAGCAGTCATGGGAATCAATTTTTTAAGATCTTGTTGCCCAGTTCTTGTGTTGATGTTTCTTCCAGTAGCAATTTAGAACTCTGTGGTGAGTGATGAAACAGAGGATTGTTGAGTTTTATGGCTGCTCGCTTCAGCACTCCAGCGTCCTGGCTCTGTGCTTACGCGTGATCTACTGCTGTTGCTGCTCCTAGATGGTTCTTTTACACAGTAAAAGAATTTAAAGTTGACCAAGGAAGATCTTTCAGTACAACCCAATCTACTGCCACTGATTGTCTGTGAAGACTTTGGGCTTGATGCTAGTGTTAGGATTGTAAACTGGGAAAGTGGTTTCCCAGTTTCAATGCCACCTCCCTGTCAGGATACGAAGAACACGGTCCACAAAGGAGTGGCCTTGCTTCACTGGAAAGGCAGAACTGTTATGATCCACTCGGGGCTAAATGAGACTGCAATGTCTGGTCTTTAAAACAATTCTTGTTGGTATCATTAGCCTATCCCTTGCTTCACAAATTGCCATTCCTGTCACCACCGTGCAACCTTTACAGCTGTGACACAATAAATAAAATTTAATGTCAGCTCCAGCAGCACACAGTGAATCCTGGGATAGGCTGGGACAATAGGTGGATCCTTAGTGGTTTGGAAAAATATGACTGAATTTTTTGGATGTGTTTGAAGGAGTCTTTAAAATGAAACAGCCTAGTAGGGACTGCGTGATCTGTTAACAAGATCTCTAGTAAGTGACGTTTTGGACAGAATTTTGGGCAAATGATATGTAAATAGGTTATAGCACAGTGGTTAACTGGCTAGCACTGCTTGTGCATTCCCATTAAAAGTGCTACTGTTGAAACTGCCGTCCCTTCTTCCTTTTCATCTTTATTTTACAAGCTTCCATATTTCAGGCCAAAAGTTATTGTCCTGAAAGTACAGACTACTGTAAGCTTATGTAGCAAACACAGATATATACAGAATATAGTGACACACAAACACATACACACACACACACACTAGGGTGCTAGCGTGCATGAAGAATAATTTAACTAGATCAATAGTATATGTAGGTGAATACACATTGTCAAGTCTTGAGACAGTGTTGCTACACAGTGGCTGCATTAAACCCTTAATTGGCTTAGTACTCTTAGGTGACGTTAAAAGTAACTCAGAAAGCTCTAGCAGGCTGTATTAATTCTCTATAGCAGAACTTTTGTATTTGTCAGATACACACACACACACACACACACACACACACATACACACACACACACACAATAACCTCACACAGCTGTTCTGTTTACAACATGTCTCTCAAAACACCTCATAGAATCCCTCAGAGGATCAGATCTTCTTTATAAAATAATTCTGGTAATGCAAGTCCATTTTATTTAATAAGATTTCCTCAGTGTACCCTTAAATAAACAGTACAAAATCCTTGGCTGGTATTGATTTAAAGCAACTCACAGCGTCTTCAACTGTTGCATCACTCCTTTGATACTGACCTCACTTCAGAAAAGGATTTCATTCAGGTAGAGTTTGCATCCCTGAGGGCCCTTGGATGTCTCATTTACGCAAACATTTAAGAATCCAGGGAGACACAGTAACCAAGGCCCTTCTATGCTTATGTAGAGAGCGCTCAAAACTGAAATCGAACACAAGTGCTCAGACAGGGCAGCAATATAGAGATCTTTTAGTGCCTCCAGTCTTTGACATGCTATATCCCACAGGATCTTTAGTGTTCTTCCTTTTCGCTTTTAAGACTGACAGCTAAACTCACTTTTTCTCCAAAGACTTCCTTTCACCTTTCTTTACTTTAGTCTAAATCCTTTATTTCCATCCAATTATAAACCAAACGTCTCGTAAGAGTGCTAGAAACAGCATTATATACTTCTTCATGGTAATGAAATCTTCAAAAACTTTTTATTATTATTATTATTATTATTATTATTATTATTATTATTAATTCATTCATTCATTCATTCATTTTCTGAACCGCTTAATCCTTATTACGGTCAGAGGAAGGCTGGTGCCTCTCTCAGCCAACTCTGGGTGAGGGCTGAGTACACCCTGGACCCACTATTCAGAAAATGAATGAATTAATGAATGAATAATTACATATTATTATTATTATTATTATTATTATTATTATTATTATTATTATTAATAGTAGTAGTGTCTTCAACCACTTCACCAAATTTATTAATTCATATAATTAATTTATTGCTGCTGCTCCTAATAGGTAACAGTTTGCCGCATATTCTATATATATTTTATTGTTCTGTTCGAGTATTTATTGTCTGGTCCTCGTCTCACACCACCCAGTGCATTGTAGCCTTGCATACTGTTATGTGTTGCGCCACTATAAAAAATTAAATAGCAAAAATAAATAAAGAAAACATCTCAATGAATAAAAAGAAGGAGGAGAACTATTTATTTTTTTTGAACCTTCCTTTATACAGCTCTTTCCTCATTCCTCATATTAAAAATGTGTTTTCAATCTCCCAGGTATGGATGTGTTGAATATCAGTGCTGCAGTCCTGACGTGTTGCAGCAGTACCGTGACTGATTGAGCACTGTACTGATGACCAGGTGTTCATTACACTAACAATAGAGCAAAGACGTCAGTGCATGCTTCAGTCTGTGCTGCTCCTTCAACATTCATTACCAATGCTGCTGACAAGAGCGTTGTGTTAATGTTCTTTTTGTTTAAAGCGTACTCTAATCAACACGAGCCTGGATTTTAAATACAGATGAATGAGATTATCGATATGAGTAAATGAGCTCAAGTGGGAAACTCAGGGGTTGAATTTTCATGCTTGTCAATGGCATGCATGTGTATGTACGTGTGCTTATCCTAATGTGAGATAATACAACATGTTTCATCGGTTGCACAGCACATTAATACTGTTACAATACTACCTAGGCAACTGTGAGAGATGTTACTGTGTTTTCTGGATTTTTTTTTTTTTTTTTTTTTTTTTTTTTTGCAGTGAGCCAAAGACTGCAAAATGGCACACTTTCACATGAGATAAAAATGCTTAGACATGGCCGTCACACTGAAAATGTAATATTTTTATGTTAAAAAGGAATAATCACATCTGCCAGATGGCACATGATGGGAATTTACGCCAATTCATTTTCAAAGCTGAAATATTTAAGTATTGCTGTGTCCCTTACGATCAGTCAGTCTGAGCAGTCATCCATCATCCTTAATGACTACCTGAAATTAGTGCAGTGGGGCTACAGGACACAGGACTTTAAAAAAAAAATTTTCTTTCTAAAAATTTAACATAGCAGTTTAATGGGAAAGATTGGGTTCCACTACAGGCAGCAAAAACTGCAGGGGATCATGGATCTCTGACTGTTCACTTACTAGATTTACACACACACACACACACACACACACACACACACACACACACACACACACACACACACTCATATATAAACACTCCCCAGACTTCACAGCTTCAAAATATTAAGTCGAGGAAACCAGAATTCAGGGAACGTTCACCAGCTGAGGCCTGTATTCTACATATGACAGCTATCTCATCTGAATTCCTCTCTTGTCTACTACCTCCAGTGCTGTCACTAAGGTGCCTGGGTTGCCTCTTTTTTTTATTTTTTTAATGTATGTATGTATGTTTGAGAATTTGGAGAGAATAATTCTGAGGAATGCATATTAGGATAACAGAAAACACAGCTGGAAGTAATGTTCAATTTACTAAGTCTATAGCTCATCATCTTTTTCATCATCATCATCCACCAACAAACACACACACTGCACATGGGATTAAAACATAATGTACTACAAAATGTCTGCATTGTTAGTTGTGGTTTAAAAGCTGAGTTGAGGGAGTTTGGGTCAGTGGGGATGTGTAGGGTTTGTAGGAGAAATGTTTAAATGTATGAATTCTTATCAACTGTAAAAAGTGCTATACATATAAACCTGAACTAAACTGAATAATGTGAGAATACCACCCTGTGTATATACTGTGTTATAGAAAAGGGGCATTTAGCATAGCTAACCCATTTACTATAGCATGTTTGTGAGACGTGAGATTAAACAAGAATGTGGAGGAAACCCATGCTAGCTCAAAGGGAACATGAAATGCACTTAGTCTAAAAAAATAAATAAATAAATAAAAATACCCAACTTTTAGGATTTACGATTGAATAAGAGACTCCGAAGATGCCTGCTGTGCCACTGTGCTGTCATTTAAATAGTCTCCCTAATAACTGTCTTGTATTATAAATCATTCTGTCATGTATAAAAAAATATAATACGAAAATTAATATAAAACACGTTGGGTCTGCAGGGCAACACGGTGGCCTCATAGCAAGAAAGTCCTGGGTCAGCCTCCCTGCAACCCTGATAGGATCAAGCAGCTTGGAAAATGAATGAATGAATGAATGTTGGTTCTAAAGAACTTAGTATGAATTTGAATGTTTAGTAAACTAAAGAAAAAAAAACATAGCCTATAGCTTGCAAGATTGCCTATAAAACATAAAGCAACATTTCACCTAGTTTTAATGGAGTGAGGGGAAAAAATTACAAATAAATCTGGCCTCTGCTGTTATGTAACATATTACGCATTGCAAAGAAAATAAATCACATGAATTGAACAGTAACATTTTCATTATACCCAGAATGTAATTGTGTTAGCTGCCTTAACAAAAGGTCTGTGATATATAATGCTTTTATATAACACAGCACATAGCAAGTCAGATACAGAAAACCAGTGATGCTCAAATATGCACAAACACTCACTGCATCTCTGTTACCCCAGCGTACTGTTATTAGACTCCACAAAATGAAGGACCAGTAGAAACTCAGCTGTTTTGACCACACAATTCCCCGGCTCAGGTTTCAGAGCATTTAATGGACTCACACTGTTTTGAATTATTGTCATTTAAAGTTTTCAGCTCTTAGAATTCCACCCTGCTGAAAACCTATAAGCAACCTGAGGCTTAAATACTCTTGAACACTCAAGTCAATATATTAATCTCATATGGCTATTTAAACAAATGAGATTAAACATGAGTTTACAAACAACATTCTATTTGACGTTTGCTTTTTTTGTTCCAGTCACATTATTGGTTTTACCACCTCCTATTAACATCTTTTATTATCACTCACCTTGGTCTCAGCCGACTCTCCCGTACCCTTAACAGCTTGCCAGTCAATTGAAGGGCCAACACACAGACACAAACACACAACTATTCACTCTCACAATCGCACCCAGGGGCAATTTGGAACAATCAATTAGCCTAATGTGCATATCTTTAAACTGTGGGAGGAAACGGGAGTACCTGGAGGAAACCCATGCCAGCACAACAAGAACATACAAACTTCACACAGAAACGCTTTCACCGAGCCTGAGATTCGAACTCAGAACCTTTTTGCTGTGAGGCGGATGTGCTAACCACTAGTTCTCGTAAGCTGCGAAAGGATTTCTAACTGCATGTTCTGTCATTCATATAAATGGAGTCAGTGTCTAGGTCACATGTTAATATAGGAATAATAGGTCCACATACTGTTTCACTGTGCTGATGAATATAAACAGTGAAAAAAGTGTCATCATAGTGAATGTAAGGAGTAACATTCAGGGTATAGCATGATGAAATATAGAACTTTTACTTTCCATGGTTTTACACTGGTGGCACAGCAGCTAGCACTGTCACCTCACAGTGAGATGGTTCTCAGTTCAAATCTCGCTGCCTTTCTGTGTGCAGTTTGTATGTTCTACCTGTGCTAACATGGGTTTCCTCTGGGAACTCCAATTTTCTCCCACAGTCCAAAGGATCAAAGTTGCCTGTAGGTGTGCAAGTGTTTGTGTTTGTTTTAGCCCTGTGATAAACTGGTGACCTGCTCAGGGTGTACCCAACCTCTCACCTGGAGTCTCCCCCGACCCTAATGAATAAGCAGTATAGTAATGGATGGAACTGTTCACACATTATCAAAAATTGCTCACCTAATCACATTTAAAAACCTTAACTATATGGCCAAAACTATACGAACACATGTCCATAATGCCCATTAATTTGTTCCCTAAACTGTTGCCAGTGTTGGAAGTCCTCAGTTGTATAAGATGTTCCAGCATGACAATTATTTGTCAGTCAGACTGGAAGAAGTCCAGTGGCCTTCACAAAGCCCTGACCTCAACCCCACTGAACACCTTTGGAATGAACTGGAAGACTGACTGCATCCCATGCTTCCTTGCTCAACATCAATATCTACCCTGCTCTTTGTGGCTGAATGAGCACAATTTCTCACATCCATGCTTCAAAATCTAGTGGAAATCCTTTCCAGTGGAGTGAATAGTAAACATAATGTAATGAGAGATTGGGGACTATATCTGGTATGGAGGTTATAATCCAGGTCAGATAACTCACCAAATAGTGTTAGATGTATGTGGTCGTTGTTGTTGTTGTTGTTTTTGATGACACAACAGACACTGGCAACCACCTGATTATGGTAACTAATGTGCACATATATAATATGAGATGAAGATGGATGGAAAAACACAAAGTAAATTGAAATAATCAGGTGAAGGATGTGCAGATCCTAAACTTCTGAGTTCAAGTTCAAGATGATGACACAATCAAAATAAAAATATAATCTTTTAACCTTAAAGGAAAAGCATGCTTAAAATAAGGAGAATATGCTTGTGTTGTTGTCTTAAAATTGTTATTGTCTTTAAAAAATTGACTTGTAGCTCATATACTCATTCACTCATTTGGCGAACCGCTTAATCCTACGTGGATCACGGAGAGGCTGGAACCTATCCCAGCTGACACTGAGCGAAGGCACACACAAAACCATTCAATTCAATTCAGTTTTAATTGTATAACACTTTTTACAACTGACATTGTCACAAAGCAGCATTCACAGTCACATCCACACCTAAAGGTAATTTGGAACAGCTAATTAACCTAATGTCCATATCTTTGGACTGTGGAAGGAAACTGGAGTTCCCAGAGAAAACCCATGCAAACACAGGAAGAACATGCAAACTCCTCAGAGAAATGCCCTGGGACTCAAACCCAGGACCTTCTTGCTGTGAGGTGGATTTGCTCACCACTACACCACCATGCTGGAGTATAATTAATCACATAATGTCTTTTATTTTGCGGTAAAATTTAATTCTGTCAATTACATCAAGACAAATGTGCTGCAAAGGTTCCAATTTTACCACAAAACTCTATTTATTAAAGGTTATATGCTTATAAAACCTCCCTCCTGTAATTGCTGTTTTAAGGCATTATCAATTTCTGCTAGCAGATTATATTATTACTTTCTCCCAATATTTAAAGTCAGTCTACAATCGGTTACCTGCAATTAGAGCAAAGTTAAAGCAATCTGCTAGAACCGGTCTCATTAAAAGCAGGTAAGAAGTACTGTAGCATTTGCCTTGGTATTTATGTCAGTGCTGAAGGCAGAAGAAGCCTTTGCAGAGTGAACATCATAGTTGGTGATTTAGGTTTCATTAAAATGGAAGCTGAATAAAGAAAATCGATTTTCTGCTCAGATTGCTGTCAGATTGCATCAGTTTTAACCTCTTGGGGGGGGACCCCTTCACCACAGTAGAAGCCGACATCATCTGGTGTAAATAAAAAATTACACCAGCCATCCTTTAGAGAAAAGACACATTAAGAGGATTTACATGTAAAATTTTAAATTTAAAACTTCAATTTTAAAACTTCAATTTTAAAGGTGCCAGTTCACTATAGGATAGCCTATGTGTTTTATCTTCCATTCGGTTAATTTTGGCTGAATACAAAGATTACCTCAGCTCACAGGCTTAGTATCTCTTATTCACCTGTTTTACACCTTGATTTGCTTCTGTGTCTGTTTCCGTTAACAATTACAAGACCAGAGGAACAACCTCCGCATGTGTGATAACTTGGCAGTGCAAAACCGATTCATAGGAAATCGTCTGAGATCTGAAGGGTTTTGCGTTCTCACTTGCACCAAGATGGCAATGTTTACTAATATCATCGCACCAGTGCACAGCTTATTTAGACTCATTTGCAGGAGCAAGTAAATGGGTTTAGAAAGACATCATAGTGGATTTCATTGTATTTCCAAGAGATAACATTGAATTTCATGTTTATTTAATATACTTCTTAATGAATGGGTCTCTTACACCATGATTTACTTACTATGTGTGATTGCTGTACATGTTTCATTTATGAACATTTTTTTAACCAAATAATTTTTATGTGCATGATCTCCTAACAGTATGTTTACACATTTTTACCTAAATTATTTATGTTCTTGTTTTATCCACAGATAAATCCTTAAAATTTGTCTTTTAATCATTTATTTTTGCATGCTGTTTATTTACATCATTTATTTTAACTAATTTCTTTTTACATAATTCATTTATTTTCATGTATTTTTTTTTTTTTACGGATGTTTAATTGACTCTCAGTTCTGCTGCTTATTATACAAGTGTGTATAAACTGTTTAACTAATTTATCAAATTTGTTTCTACTATGCAAAGCTGCTTTGTGACAATGCTAGCTGTAAAAGAAAAATGCTAACAAATAAATCTGAATTGAATTGAAATGAGCTGGGATAGTCTCCAGCCTCCCTGCATCCCTAGTGGAGGGTAATGTGGTTCAGAAAAGAAAAGAAAATAAATTATTATAAATATTACTATGTAATTTATAGCAACTACCTTAAAAAAACACACAAAAAACCCAAAATGTCATTGTTTCTGTGCATCATTGCATCACATTTACTGTATGAACTAGGACGGATTTTCTAAGATGCCCAATACCAGTCCCAGAGGGCCAGAGTCCTGCCTTAGCTCACATAGTCTTTTAAATAAGACGTTTTCGAATAAGGAATGTCTCCATCTCTGTATTCTGGACCCCATGGTGGACCATGCTGGCTTTCAGTGCTGACAAACTACAGAAAAGTTGTGTGTGACAGAGAGACACATCTGTTGTCACACCTCCTACAATCCAATTATCCCTCCTCCTTGATAGGGAACCAAGTGTGGCGAGTTAATGGAGAGGCAACAGCCTCCATTAAAAAAACATGCTCTCTGGCTCTTGAGTTGGAGAGGAACGTGGTTAGAGAGCCTGAGATTTGTGATTATTTGTAGTGAAAGGTACATTTTATCTTCTCTTTAGTTCTCTTTAGGGCTAAATAAAGGCATTGTCTTTTCAAAGGGCAGTGTGTATTCTTGAACCCCTAATGTTCTCCCCAAGGCTGTCTTGAGTATGATTGCAGAGTTGCTTTAAAAAGTAGCATATTATACTGTGTGTGTATTATAAGTTGAAAAATCTCACAATTAGGGCTCGCTGCATAATTTAAAATTATCATTCTGGTTCAATCTGAAATTTAATCTACTTATAAATAAATGATCATTTCATATCAGCATAAACCAGACTTTATTTTTTTTTATTTATTTTTTTTTTCATATTGAACACTTTTTCCATGCAGGAAACTTGCAGCAGTCTTACAACAGAAATCATACAGCTGCTGATCACAATGAAAATCTGATTAATTTCCTAAGAGACAAAAAGAATTGGTTCATGGTATGTCTGTTTGTGTGTGTGTGTGTGTGTGTGTGTGTGTGTGTGTGTGTGTGTGTGTGTATCTTCACTAAGCACACTGAAAATTTCAATTGAAATGCTGTTGAAGTCTGTTTATATCATAAGTACTGATAAATCAGAAGTCCATTGCTGTGTGCTAAAAAGGAAATTTGTCAACTAAACATGCTTTTAAAAACTAAATGAAAGGAGAAACTTTGGACAGCAGGAAACAACTAAAACGTCATAAGGTCAGAATTTTGATTCCGCTTTACCTTCAGAATTGCAGCCGTCAGCTTGCGCCAGTTATTCTGTTGACATTTGCTTTTTCAGACAACCTTGATGATGTTTCCATTTGTTGGATGCACTGTGTTGATAAAGTTTTTCTTTTTTAAACAGATATTAAGACACTTTGCAGGTGTTTT
>JAQMYF010000013.1:21013180-21041252 GCA_030014195.1 Neosilurus mollespiculum | reverse complement strand
TCTCTCTCTCTCTCTCTCTCTCTCTCTCACACACACACACACACACACACACACACACACACACACACACAAACTCGCTTACTCACACAGCACACGCATTCAGCACACACACTGCTCTGTGCCATTCTCGGAGCCCTGGTCGCTCATCTAACCAAACCAATGTTTTTTCTGAAAAATCCTGTACCATTGTGCAGTCCAGCAAAATATTAGAGTGTGGTATTTTTTTGCTGGGGAGTGAATAAAACCAAGTTGTATAGTGTTCCACAGTTATTTTCTTACCTGTCCTTCATTCATGATCCTTAATTTTTGTAGAAAACTTTTTTCTTTTGTGTACGTGGAACATGAAGAAAAAAGATGTGATTGCACTGCGATTCAGACAAGGAACTTACTCACATGCTTGGTTGTAGATTCCACTGCCTCGCTCTGAGGTTACCTTACCTCATCAGGTCTGGGGAAGTGCAGGCCCAGGGTTTGCTTATTGCTACAAATGAGCCTTTGTATGATTACTTTTTAAAAAAGTAAAGAAATAGAGTGCAATTTTTCCTAACAAAACCAATCAAGGAAAAACAATATATTCAACTTAATTGTAAGCATTTTAATTTATATTTGTGACCCATTACAGCAATGTGGGTATTAAGTGGGAAATTGAGCCGTTGTAACCATTTTTTGTAGCTACCATCCTAGGCTTTAAATTGATACCAAATTTTCTAACATATGTCTTGTTTTGGAGTAACTAACCAAACTCTGCCAGAAATTTTCACCCTTTTAAGTATGTAACTTTGGAGAAAATTGTGTTTAAAGTTCAACAAAATATTTAATAATTTCCAACTTAATACCCACTTTGCTGTGATGGGTCACGTTTTTCCTAGAATTTTTTTCTTTCCTTTCTTGATTTTATTATGAATGATGCTTCAATTATTTTAACAAAAGTATTTCATTTGTCTGGCTCCACTAATTTGTGTGTTCATTTTGTTCCTTTGAGTTGTCGTATTATACATTTGTAACAGTATACATTGTAGGGCAGCATGGTGGCTCAGTGGTTAGCACTGTTGTCTCACATTGAGAAGGTTCTGGGTTTGAATTCTACCCAAGGCTTTCTATGTGGAGTTTGCATGTTCTCTTCATAAGTTTCCTCCAGGTACTTCGGTTTCCTCACACAGTCCAAAGACATGTACATTAGGTCAACTGGCTGCTCTATGTTACCCACCTGTGTGAAAATAAGTGTGAATAGTTGTTTGTGTCTATGATAGCCCTGCAGTAAACTGGAGACCTTTTGAGGATGTACCCTGTCTCTCACCTGAAGTCAGCTGGAATTGGCTGTAGCTTTTCCTCGACCCTGGCAAATAAGCAGCATAGATAATGGATTCATGGATTCACTTTAGAAAGTGCCCAAAATATAACACTGGCTGATTTTGTAGGTGAAAATAACACCATTAAAATCCAACACTCAGACCTGAAACATGATCATTAGCAGGTGTACCTTACACCACCACTTCTTCATAGCATGCAGAATCACGAAAAGAAAACCATCTTTAATGTGCTCATACACTCTGATGTATTACACAGAGAACCCAATTAAACAAACAAGACAAAAATATTATACTTGATTAATTATTTATTGAGGACAACTATCCAATATTACTTATCTCTGGGTGATAAAAGTGTGTGAACCTCTAGGATTAGCTGTTAAATTTGAAGGTAAAATTAGAGTTAGATGTTTTAAATTGGATGTATTTGATCTGGTGTAAGTAAGCACCCTGTTTTATTTAAAGAACAGGAATATGTCAAAGCCTAATCTTCACAATACATGTATGTGGAAGCATATCATTACATTAGCAAAAAAGATTTGTGAGGATCTCAGAAAAAGAGTTGGTATTGCCTATCAAACGATTAAAGGTTACAAACCATTTCTAAAGAGTTTGGATTTCACCAATCCACTGTCAAACTGACAGAGGAAATTCAAGCCCATAATTACCCTCTCCAGGAGTGGTTCACCAACAAAGCTCAATCAAGGAGCAGGGTGTTTAATAGGTCAGAGAGTCTAAAAATAACCATGAGTAACTTTAAGCCACCAAAAGCCCATCTCAATTAATGTTCTTGAGTCCACCATCAGGAAAAGATGGGAAAGAAAGTAGTGTGTAAGGGAGAGATGCAAGGAGCATGCCATTGCTACTATTTTACAGTTTGCTAAAGATTGCAAAAACAAGTCAGAAGGCTATTGAAAAAACTTGTATATATATGAGACCAAAACAAAGCTTCTTGGTTTAAATGGGAAGTTTTATGTTTGGAGAGGGAAAACACTGCATTCAAGCATAAAAACCTTATTCCATCTGTGAAACATTGTGGTGGTAGTATCATGGTTTGGGCCTGTTTTTCTGCCTCTGGGCCAGGACAATTTGTCCATTGATGGACCAATGAATTTCGAATAAAAACAGCTATTTCTAAAGAAAAAAGCCAGGGCATCTCTCTGTGAACTGAATTTTAAGGGAAAGTGGGTGATGCAGCAAGTCAGTGACCCTAATAGCATAAGTTGTTCTACCAAAGAATGGTTAAAAGTTTTGGAGTGGTCAGATCAAACCGGCCAGATCAGACCTTAATGTGATAGAAATGTAGTGCTGGCAATTTATGTGAAGAAAAACACCAACACCTCAAAGTTGAAGCTGTTCTATATGGAGAAATGGACTAAAATCAATTTAAGTTGATGCGCAAGACTGATCAACAGTTACCGCAAATGATTAATAAGATTATTACCGAACAAGGGGAAAGCAAAGGTTCACATACTTTTGTCATTTACAGATATTGGATCATTCTCCATAATAAATAAATGACCAAGACTAATGTTTTTCTCTCATTTGTTTAATCAGGTTTCCTTAATCTATTTTTAGGATTTGTGTGAAAATCTGCTGAGGTTTAAAATTATAATAAAGCAGAAATAAAGTAAATTCTAAAGCTTTCACAAACTTTCAAGCACCACGGTGCCTGCAAGTATTCCTAAACAGTCATTATTTTATTTTATTAAATAATGCCAAAACCAGTAGTGATTATAAAAACAAGCACAAACTCTGAGCAACCTAAAAGAAATGTTTACCGTGATCAATAACAATCTAGCATGAGGCTGAACTCCTTGGGTTTTTTTTTGTTTTTGTTTTTTTAAACCAAGATAAAGTGGTCTCTTTCTACTATAGGATACAGAGAGAAGATTTTTTTTCAATTTCCAAAACTTTTGTGATAATTAAAGCTGAAAGTTTTGTGCTTAATCTGAGAGCTTGTCATTTTGCTTTATCAGCTAATCTGCACCTGTGTATCATAGACATGTATTATACTTTGTACATTTTGTTCTGGTTTTGAAAAAAAAAACTTCCCACTCAGTCTGGGCTCCTAAAGGATTTCTGACTATTCAGTCTCCTCATCTGCAGCGAACTGGTATAAAAAAGTCACTGTATTATATTCATAAACTGCATATTCTAAGTGTAACATCAATAAAAATAATAAATTAAAAATAATTCTATTATAATGGAGTACTGTCATTCCTATATACTGATTATCATCATTTGCCTGATGTCCATTAAGACAGACTTTGGACTGCATTCATGCGTTGCTGCTAAAAGAAATTGAGTTTAGAAATTATATCAGTGTAATTTGTTGGCAGTCCGCACAAGCATCCTCATCATTTGAAGTTAATAGAGGCCACTGTACTGGGGTTTTGCTATAATAGTTTGCTGCCATTATAAAGCTGTCATTCACAGCGCTTATGTCCAGAGCCAGTGATTAGAAAAAAAAAAATGAAAGAAAGAAAGAAAAAGAAAAAAGCATTACTCATATAATGTAAAAAAAAATACTAATAATTTCTGAAATTCCTCCCCATGTTGTGGTGTTATAAGACTGTTCCTTTTTGACGCTTAAGGCAAATCATCACAATGAGATTTGTCATGATAAATAAAGCATTATCTGTGCGATTACAGATAAGCATCATTTTTTATTTGCAACAATACTGCTACATAGCCATGTCCAAAAGATACATGCATGGTGGTGTAGTGGGTAACACATTCACCTCACAGCCACAAGGTCCGGGGTCTGTGGCCTGGGCTTGGCGAGGATGTTTTTGTGTGGAGTTTGCATGTTCCCCTTGCTTGCACAGGTTTTCCCTGGCTACTCTGGTTTTGTCCCTCAGTCCAAAGACACGCATAGTAGGCTAATTGGCTGTTTCAAATTGCCCCTAGGTGTGACTGTGAGTGTGAATAGTTGTGTGTGTGTGTGTGTGATGGCCATGCGATGGTCTGGTGAGCTGTACAGGGTGTACCCAGTTCGCCTAGCATCGGCTCAGATGGGCTTCAGCCTAATTGCCACCCTATAGGATTAGGTAGTTTGGCAAATGAGTGAGTGAGTAAGTGAGTGTATATCTCTTAATATAAAACTGATGAAATTAAATATTTCCATGGTTATATTCAGCTCACAGACAAGAAGTGTTTTAGCTTTGGATTTTACATTAAAGGATTCTGTGGAGAACAAATGTCTTATAAATGCAGCATGAAGAAAAAACTTCATCTTTGCTCCATTAATTTGATCAAAAATCTCTTTTTTAACCTTCTGCCTTTGTATTAATTTATATACATCTCTATCTCTGTCTTTGTCTACTAATCCTTGAAAAAGGCACAGCTTAAATAACATTTTAATTACTAACTCTCAGAAAGAAATTTCAGTCACTCATTTGAATAAGTTTATTCATTGTACAAAAAAGGTTTTAGTTGGTCAAACTATGTTCCATGTGGTAATAGAAAAATCAAAAGGTGCTAATACTTTATTAAAAGCTATTAAAAACAAAACAAGAGAGGGTTTCATAGAAATTTCTGTAGGAAAAAAATGTGGTTTTATATTCAACATTGCATAGAATATTTTTTCTTTTAAGTAAATGAAAAGAAATATAAGATATGAAATATTAGATATGAGAATCGAATACTTATGTAGGTAATTAAATTTAAATATGATAATATCACTGTATTGTATGATATGATGTATCACTATAACAAGATTACAAAATGAATGGTAGAAGCATCATATACGGGCTGCAAATGAAGTATATAAAAGAGAAAAATAGATGATTGTCAATGTTCAAAATTATAAATGAGTGCAGTAGCATGATATATACTGAAGAACAGTAATATTAGCAAAGGAAAAAAAAAACAGTTTATTGATCCCCATACGTGGAAAAAGTACAGAGGTAGTGCCTACTGCTGTCTACTACTACCTAATGCTGCCTAGTGCTATGAAATGTCCTCTAGGGTGCAGCTATATGTGAAACAACATAATAAACTACCCTCTATGGTTCTCCTACGTGCAAGGAAATAATAAATTGCCATTGAAAATGAGATGTGCTGCCCAACTGTATGCAAGGAAATGTGAAGAAATGGTCTAGGGTTCCCTGATGTGATAAAAAAAATATATATATATCAAAAAAAAAAAAAATCATGAAGTTAGCTTTAGGATTTTCAAGTCTACAAGGACACAGGATAGTGTATACAGAAGAAGTTCCCAACCCTTTTCCTGAATGATCCCTGTCCTGTACATTAGAGTGCTTTCCCTAATCCCAATACAGTTCATTATACCCACTATGGGTATAGGAAACTATCTGGTCTGGCAAGCTGTCCAGAGTGTACCCCGCCACCAATCGTGTTTCTGTGTGGAGTTTGCATGTTGTCCGTGTGCTTGCATGTGGTCATCCTTCTACTTGGCTTCAGAATCTTCAAGGTGACTTGATGAGGCCTTCCTTGGGGCGTGGCTTTACACTTACAAACACTGAAATGCTTGAAGAACAGTTGTTTTTATGCTGAGCTGATGAGAATCACAGGTGGAAGCCAGTTGGCTAGGTGTGGAATGAGGAGGGTGAGTAGTTACACCTAATTTAGTTTATAAGTATTTTTAGGAGGGAGTGGTCATCTAACTATCTCAGTGACTCAGTTTTTCTTTCTTTTTTTTTCCTAAACTGTTGATATTATACTTCCTTTTTCTGCTATATGTTTTGTGTTTTCATTTCAGGCTACAAAGCAACAAAATGTGAATATTTTGAGCGGAGTGATTATGTTCTATACCCATTGTAAGTTGATTGACAGCCCCCCCGAGTTGAAGTGGGTGTGTTGGAACAGGAAACACAGTCATGTGTGCAGGACAGGCAGTTCTACAGGACCAGGGTTGGGAATGTCTGGCCTATAGAGCTCCCTCCTATAATTAAAAACAAGGTGCAGTGCTCTGTAGGCTTCTTTACATGCAAAAAAAAGTGTTCTAGAATTTCTCTATATACACAAAACAGGGTTATAGGGTTTCAAAAACTGAAAAGAACCATGATGTTACCTAGAGAGTTCCCTTCCACTACAAAAAGGATAAACACTGCACCGTAGGTACCGTAGACCCTCAACCAGAGCACTAGTTCCTGGACTGTGTAGACCTGCCCTTCACATGAACATTACATTCTACCTCAGCTGATTGTTGCACACAGAATTTGTGCTCTCTGTACACACAACAACCACACTCACTGGACATCTTTTGTGCATACTGCACAGGCACTTTACATACGTATTACTTATAAAATATGTCACTACATTTATATTTTATTTTATAAATGCCCCTAAAATTCCTCTTTTTTCTCCTCTGACAGGCTGCGTCCATTCGGGGTTACAGGGTCAGTTTACTATTCCAGTTGATATCATGATATCATGTGGATAGATACATGGAATGGTGCTTAGTATTTAGCATGTCCGCATCACAGCAAGGAGGTCCTGAGTTTGAATCCAGGCACATTAGGCAAACTGGCTGTTCCGAATTGCCCCTAGGTGTGAATGTGAGTGTGACTGGTTGTGTGTGAGTTGCCCTACAATGGTCTGGTGAGCTGTTCATGGTGTACACCGCCTTCACCCATAAGTCAGCTGAGATAGGCAACAGCCTCGCAACGGCCTTAGTAGATTTAAGCAGTTCATCAAATTATTGATAGATAGATAGATAGATAGATAGATAGATAGATAGATAGATAGATAGATAGAGGGGTGGCACAGTGGGGCAGTGGTTAGCACATCCTCCTCACAGCAAGAAGGCCCGTGCTCGTTTCCCGGGCTCGGGGCGTTTCTGTGTCGACTTTGCATGTTCTCCCCATGCTTGAGTGGGTTTCTCTGGGTTTACTGGTTTCCTCCCACAGTCCAAAAACATGCACAGTAGGCTAACTGGCAGTTCTAAATAGCCCCTAGGTGTGAGTGTGAGTGGTGGTATGTGTGTTGCCCTGCAATGGCCTGGTGAGCTGTTCAGGGTGTACCCCGCCTTCGCCCAGAGTCGGCTGAGATTGGTGCCAGCCTCCCCGCAACCCAAATTAGGATTAAAAGGAGAAAATGTATGAATGAATAGATAGAAAGAAAGATAGCTATTATTAAATGAGTGTGGAAACGACACCTTCACACTGAGTGAGAAGCTGGACTTATACACAAGAACGCATGACTTCTTTGACATTTTTAAGATTTAAACCGCTCCACGGTGACTTTTTGTTTGTTCGTTTGTTTGTTTGTTTTCAGTCGCCACGCCTCACTCTCGTCGCTCCGCCTCTTCACGGTGTGGCGGTTGGAGGCGCGCGGAAGCCTGGCGCGTGCGTAAAGGCGCGCGCTCTCATTCACTCCACCTGTCAGGCGCGCTCGCTGTGCGCGAGGACTTTCGAGCTTTCAACCGTCACGTTTTCGATTTCAAACATCCAGAGGAGGAACACGGGAGGAACACGGGAGGAACACTTTCGGTAGAAGTCGGGTTATTTAGTTTTCCCGTGTTGGCGTGAAGTCTTCACGAACAAGTTGCTGAAAGCAGCGAGTTAATTATCAGACTGCTCCTCATGGACAGGCGCGTGCGCCGGAGAAAAGTGGATTTAAAACCCCTTCGGCTCTCGACTTCTCTGTTAATGAAACTTACCCCGTGAAGGTAAGCGGTGGCTCTCTTTCCCCTCCCTTTGCCCGGGTTTAATTAAATATGCAATTAAATCTCAAAAGTGTGTGTTTAGCTCCATCTAGTCATGAATGAAATTGAATAAGTTACTAAAATAGAGGTGCTGGGTACTCTCGCGTGCGCCGGTGTATGTGCGCGTGCACTGTGGAACGAGAAGTGATGGAGAGGTGCTTTTTATGAAATGGAGGGAGAAGTGGAGGAAAAGAACGACATGGACGGACAACGTGCTTCTGTCCTGCATCCTTAGAGCTTCAGTTTTTAGTTTCTTTGCTCCACCTTGCTGGTTGTCAGAACAACCAGGTTCTGTGATTATAAACCATGTTCCTGATTAAGAAGTGATCATAGCACCAAAGGATATGATGAAAATCCCAGAGGATTATTTTTCCATCAACCATAATAGTGCGCGCACACACACACACACACACACACACACACACACACACACAGGGAGAGAGAGGCTCACATAACTATCCTTCTACGGACCTTCCATTCACACAATAACTAATACAGCTAATTAATGCACCTAAACCTGCAACCTTAACCTCAGTAATAAAAAGAAAACTTTTTTGGCAGTTTTTAATTTTTTTTTTTTTTTTTTTTTTTTTTTTAAATAAATAAAAAAATAAACACCATCCAAAAAAAATGTCCTGTGGGGACATCTAGTCCTCAGAACGATGAAAAATCAAATACACACACAGTCAGTCTCTCTCTCTCTCTCTTTCTCTCTCTCTCTCTCTCTCTCTCTCTCACACACACACACACACACATCCTTCTGGGGATATAACTATCAGTGCAGCCAATTAATGCTGTTCTTACACCGAAATCTTTCAGATTAATAAGAGAAAAGAAAATGTGTACATCTTTTAATTTTATTTCTTTTATTTTATTGTTAAAAGCACATACCCGCCAAATGTACCCACAAGGTCAAAACGCTCAAATATTATCTATCATTATCATGCTATCTCATGCACCAAAATTTAAAAACATGCATCACCCCCCCCCCCCCCCCATACATACGCAAGCACACAGACATTGATGCTTCACTTGGCTAATCCATAAAGATAGAATTTAAAAATAAAAGTGCATATAATTATCATAAGGTTAAAAAAATCTATACTGGAAATCATTGGGGCAGCCGTGGCCTAATATGGTTAGAGAAGCGGTTTTGGGACCAAAACATTGTTGGTTCGATTCCCGAACCAGCAGGAAAATTGTGTGGTGGTAGAGGAGTGAGCTGCACCTTCCCTTCCTCCACCTTCATGGCTGCAGTACCCTTGAATACTGCACCTAACCCCCAACTGCTCTCTGGGATCAGATTTTCAAGGAGCAAAACTGCCTCTGAAAGGATTGAATTGACAAACAAGCAGAAAAAGCATTAGAGAGAGAGATTATGGGATTTCAGTGACACTAGTGTGCATTGTAGCTGCAATTAGGATTCCGCTGCTTCTGCATGAGAAAGATGTTTTTGGGCTGTTTAACAATCAGGGTGTACTTTTTGGGTTTACAGTAGCTCAGAAATAAAACTTCTACCTTTTGTGGTTTCTTGTTACCGGTCAACACCTTATGAGACTAGAATATTTTATGTGAGTTATCAGAGCTACAGGTCTAATGGTGTGTAAACTACACTGGGTGAAAGTATAACAGGTACAGGGTCTCTAGATTAGTACATCTGCTTGTAGTGTATCAGAATTGTGAAGAATTTATAGCATTAAGAATAAAAGCTCACTAAACACATTGTCTGAGCAGGTTCCATTCAAAATTACTTGTATATATCATTAACTGCAGTAACAACAGCATAAGTGACAATCATTGTGGTTTTCCGGAGAAGACACTTTTTTAACGGACATGCTTATCAAGCCGATGTGTAACTCTGTACAGAAAGTATTTCACATCCAATCCCAATTATATTTTTCAGCAAGCTATACAGTACTATGCTGCTTTAGAAAAAGATTGAGTAGTATATGATCGATACATGGACAGCATGTGGATTGTTTTGGAATGCAGTGTAAATGTAATTTTCTAAATTCTGGGCTATACCATTTACTCTAAACCAATAATAAAGTGTAATGCTGTAAGCATTGAATTAGTACAAAGCATATACATGACATGCCTCATCCTTTACTGAAACATATCTAAATGAGGACATGCAGTACGAAGCACTCCATTAATAATCTACAGTTTGATTTAAATTAATTCATGTCATTCAGACCTGGATCCTGTATTTAGTTAGATTTTTGTAAAGATCTTTTTGTACAAATAAATATGGAAAAGTTGGTCATCATAGTCCAGACTTTAATACTAAATAATGTAAAATAGTCTAGAAATGATACTTTGGCTTGCTAACATCATGGCCTTAATTGACTGTAGCTTCATAATTAATTCACAGGATTGTACATCGATTATGGAATGCTGCATCTTGTGCTCTTTAACCCTCATTAAAGTTGAAACATTGCTGATCTTGTTTGACCCATGGATTTATCTGAAGCATCAGTATCTCCATCCTTTCTTTTCTATACTTCCTCCCATTACAATACAAGGATATATTACTATGCGTTACAGAGTCACACAGAGCACTGTGTCCTATTATACTGACCTGTGTTTTACCACTTTGTGAGAAGTGCATCTAGTGAGCATGTAGTTAAAGCTTAAAGCTGTGTGATGTGTTAATCTGTTACTGTGTAAAAGTTTTTATTTTATAAAAGGCTTCTATATGTTGGACTGCTTTTGATTACAGCATGTATTCACTGTGGCAATAAAAATCGATAAACTTATGCGGTGCCACCACTTTTATTTCATTTATTTTATTATTAATTTCTAATCAAGATTTTGTGTGTAGGATAGAAGAGTCAAAGCACTATGTAAAGTCTTCTCCAGCAGATCCCATTAACTTTCAATAGGGTAAAGGTCAGGACTCTGTGGTGCCAGTTCATGTGTGAAAATGATTCCTCATGCTTGCACAATTTGAGCCCAACATTTCATATCCGTACCATCAGGAAACAGATACATCCATCCTGGGCGAAGGCAGAGTACACCCTGAACAGCTGGTCAGACTATCACAGGGCCAACACAGACGCACAACCATTCATGCTAAGTCATACCTATAGGGGCAATATAATGCGCATGTCTTTGGAGCACCTAGAGGGAACCCACGCAAGCACCGGGAGAACATTCAAACTCCACATAAAAGTGTGCTCACCGGGTATGAACCTAGAAGTGTGGGGTGGAAGTGTTCACCACTACACCAGCGTGCTGCCACATTTATAAACTCTCAATCGCTCGCCTGCTCACCCATTTGCCAAATCACTTAATCCTACTAGGGTCACGGGGGAGTCTAGAGCCTATTTCAGCCAACACTGGGCAAAGGTGGGGTATATTATGAACATCAACATTTTAAGAGAGTTTTTGAAAAGCATCTTAAAAGCTAATAAAAAATTACATTTGCTGCTGAGCCTCAATATTATTTAATTGAACTAGAAGTACAAGATGAAAAATTAAAGTTGTGTCTGAAAAGAAGTCTGCTGGATAAATGTAGTGACAGAAAAGCAGAAAACAAGTGATCGAATATTGGTGTTGTCATGATAAAATAAATAACACGATTTATAGATTATTCTGCCTAGAGGCAAGAGATATTCCATTAGCTTTTTCCTATCATCCCTATCAGAATAGGCCTATACAATTTTAATTTTAAAATTTTGGGGAAGTTTGTGACATTTATTGCCCAGGATAAATATGGGTATATATCATATGAGTGACTGAACTCATTACTCTTGAACTTGTAGGACATATTGTATTGTATTGCATTTGTATTATTGTATTTTCAGACAATAAAATGTCTCTCCTAAAAGAAATAAAAATGCAATGAGTATAATGCAAGCATGACATGCTCACATCTATTGTTTCTGGTTCAAACGATTTGATTCTAATACAGACGTTTATGTTTTTTTATCCTTGGTTAAATAGTTGGAAGTTAATTACACTAATCAACTGCCACAACAGGGCAGCACAGTGGTGTAGTGGTTAGCACGTCCACCTCACAGCAAGAAGGTTCTGGGTTTGAGTCTCAGGCTTGGGCATTTCTGTGTGTAATATGCATGTTCTCCTTGTGCTTGCGTGTGTTTTCTCTGGGTACTCCCGTTTCCTCCTACTGTCTAAACACATGCACATTAGGCTAATTGGCTGTTCAAATTAATCTTTATTCTCCACTGACATACTTGTAGCAAGTCATTAGAAATGATTGTGAAGGTGCTTGTAAAATACATTTGTGGGTAAATTAATTACTTTTTTATGTATTTTGAGGAGAAAATGAAATTAGTTACCTTTAGCACCACTTTGTTCTGTCAAAGTGTAAATGATATAAAAGGGGCAGGTGACTGACACAAAATGTGTTGGGTTTCTTGTTTGTTTATTTTTTGTTTTGTTGCAAGAAAAAGGTTCCAACTTTTCTGTCTGGTGTCTTTGGTGTTTAGCCCATAGAGATAATGAATGCAGCTGCCTATCTGTTGTTTTTTTCAACATCATAATTATGCCTTTGATGAGACTTTGCTGTAATGTACATTGCTCTAATCAACTGTCATAATTTCACTGTTGAGCTATGATTAAGATAAATATTAGATTTTAACTTTCATCTGATATCACAAGTGGCCAACACAGTAATACACTTTGATTAAATTATTAATAATTCCAGGTGGTACAATGAATTTATGGTAGATGCTTCATCTGACGTTTTGAATGCGTGCTGTCTTAAATTAGTACAATTTTTTTGCTGTGGGCAATTTCCATCTTGTTCTTCAATTCATTTTTTTATTATGAATACAGCACATGAAGAGCTCAACTAGTACTCAATTTTGCATGATTGTGCACAATATTTAATAACAATTGCATGACATGGTTTAGAAAAAGAGGTTCGTCCTAGACAATAGAGAATGCTTCTGTTTTCTTAAGATGCTTAATGGAACTGTCTCCCAGCTCACAGTTCCTGCTGCTGTTATTTAGCTGATAATGTGTTTGGGAATCTTGTTTTTTCTCCTACCGTGTACAAAATGACATTAGGTATGGAAGAGGTGTGGCTTTCAATAAACAATGAGAACATTATGTACAGGCTAAAGAAATGTTTTTTTGATGGCGAGTAAGTATCCTAGGCAACTAGTCAATTAGGCTTACCATTAGATTGAGTGCCAGAATAAACTGCTCTGGTGAAATCGAACCATGTGTTTTGTATTTGAATATTCTGATTTTCTCTTGGTCAGCATGGTGGCATAGTGGGTACTGTGGTATCCTTCCACAGTCCAAAGATATTCATATTAGGTTAATTGGCTGTTCCAGATTAGTTGTAGTGTGTTGGTTCTGTGATAGATTGGCAAGCTGTTCAGGGTGTACCCTGCCTTTGGCCAGAGTTGGCTGAGATGAGCCTGTGACCCTAGTACGATTAAGCATCGCAGAAAATATATGAATGAATGATTTTCTCTGACTGTAAGAGATTTTTTTTTCTATTTTTAGGGCCTCTTCTTGGCTTCAGATTCTCACAGCTCATGGAAGTCTTGGAGGAGTATCCTTTCAATGAAAGCATCCTCAAAAATGGCTTCAGTGGCCTCAATATTACAGATGGAGGCAGAAGACATCAATACAATTATTATGCTATGCTACTCACGCTGCTCATATTTGTCATTGTCTTTGGAAACGTCCTGGTGTGCATGGCCGTGTCCAGAGAGAAAGCTCTACAGACCACTACCAACTACCTGATCGTGAGCTTGGCTGTCGCTGACCTGCTGGTGGCGACTCTGGTTATGCCTTGGGTAGTATATCTTGAGGTAAGTTATGTTTACATGCAATTACAGTAACTTTGCAAAATAAATGACTCTAAAGTCCGATTGGATGTTCCATATTTACTTGTGACTGCATTACAGTAGTTGAATTCTGCATTAACACACTAGGGTTTAAACCAAGGTATTAGAGTGGGGTAGTGGTTGTAGTATTGTAAATTCAAATCAAGAAGGCTCCCAGTCCAGAATGTATGTACAGAGTTTGCATGTTGTTTTTTTTCTGGACTCCACTTTATTCATACAGTTGAAAAAGGGAAGCAAATTAGCTCAGCTGGCTTCATGACATAGTCCACAGGTGTGAATGAGAGTGTGAATGGTTGTGTATTAGTTAATGCTGCAATAAAATAGCAAACTGTTCAGGCTGTACTCCACTTCTTGCCAAAAGTCAGTGGGATTTGGCTCCAGCTTCCCTTACAACCTTGACAGCAGTAAGAATAATGGATAGATGAATGGTTTAAACCAACAAAACTATTTTAGTTAAGCCAGTGTTACTAAGCAGTCAAGACCTACTGTTAACAAACTATACTGTGTTACAGAGGAAGTGTTAATTGTTTGAATATATCAATATATATAACAATATATCCTGTATCAAAGAATTGTGGTACAAGTGTATGAAGATTCACTCACTCATTGACTCATTTGCCAAACCGCTTACTCCTGCTAGGGTCTCAGGGAGCCTGGAGTCTATCTCAGTCACCCTACACCCTGAACAGTTTGCCAGACCATCGCAGGGCCAACACATCCATTCACACTGACATGCACACCTAGCGGTAATTTGGAACAGCCAGTTAGCCTAATGTGCATGTCTTTGGAAAGTGGGTGGAAACTGGAGTACCCGGAGCAAACCCACACAAGCATGGGGAAGACACAGAAATGCCCTCACGGAAACACCCTCAGACTCAAACCAATGACCTTCTTGCTGTGAGGTGGACATGCTAATGACAGTTCAAATATTGAAAATAAAAATGTTATTAACAGCTCCTGAGCCCCATTGATGAGTGATTTTTGGAATGTCTTTTTGGAACGTCCAGAAGTGTCCCTCCATCCATCCCTCTGGTGTATGTGTACACATGGGAACCCTGTGGTGTAATTTCTCATGCCGGTATATAACCGGTTATTTGAATGAATGTTGGAGTGATGGTAACTTCTTCTACTTCTAATCTTCCTCTTCAAACTGTTACTTGTTTCAAGCCATAAAATAAAATAGGCTTTTTTAATAAAGTTAAATACACATTTTTAACAACGTAAAGAGAATTCTATGTGCCATATACAGTAGGTATATTCGTTTTTTAAGCTGGCAAAATAAACTATTACTGCCACGCAATGCATTACTCATTTAAATAAAAAGGCTTTTAACTCAATCACATTGAGTAATCGCGTGACGTTTCTGGCGCGTATAATGTGCTTACGGAAGTAAACCTATCCAGCAGAATGGCATCTCGCTACCCTGTGGTGATAGTGGAGCTCACATTGGGGTTCTTACTTCCTATGAATACTTGCTTGCACTCTTACTAGGATAAATGATTTCTTAGTTAATTATTTGTGCATTGGTTATTTTGTAAAATGTATGATATGCTGACAGAATCCATGACAATTAGCTACAAAATATCTAATTATATTCTTGTTATTGAAATGTTCTCTAAACCTACAGTTTCTAAATGCTGTACTTGCATGTTTGGATACCTCATGTGTATTCCCTTCTGTAAACATTTTTATAAAATGAATTAATCTTGATATACGTAGGATATGTGTATGGGGCTTGAGAGTTCCTATGAAAAACTTAAGTATGAGAAATCATGTGGGAGCAGTGCATAAATCTATACATTAGGCTGTGTGATTACGCATTCCCAGCTGTAACTGTGCTGCTTAGAAAGCAAAGTACGCAATAACATATAATCAAGGGTCATGCTTGTGACATAACTATAAGTGAAGTTGACACCCTGACACAGTTTATGATACCCATATAAATATTATTATAGTTGATTATATTATTTAATAATTTTTTAAACAATGTATCTTTATTGTCACAGTTTTAGATTCTCCTTGGTGTCATGCCTAAGTGCACCCTTGTGCTTGATAATATCACTAAGATGTATTGTGTGTACTGACACTTTTCTATCATATCCAACATTAACAGTTTCTGCAGTTTGTGCTACAGTAGGTCTTCTGTGAGATCAGACCCGACATACTAGCTCCCCATGTCAGGGTGAGTGCTGGCTGTTCACCACGTCCCCATTTGCTGTCTCTGCTTTCAGTTCAATTAATTTCAGTTTTATTTGTATTGTGATATTAAACTTTTAAATGATGCCTCACGTGACAGTTGTTTACATTTACCTTTTATTATTATTATTATTATCAGCACTTCAAAGCAAGAAGTCACCATCTGCCATTGTGTTTGTTAACCTGCTTCCTGTTTAAAGCCTGTATGGAAGGCTATAAAGATCACTGGAGGAAGGCCATGTTGTACATCAATTCTTTTTTTCTAATAATTAATTTGTGATTTTTTTAAAAATCCATTTCTATAAAGTTTATTTGCGTTTCACCAAGAAACAAAAAATCAAAAATAGAAAAAATGTTCCTGTGATTAATTAAATACCTTATGGTGAAAATTTTTAGTTGCCTCTCATCAGTAAAAAAAATTCATTCATTCATTTGCTGAATTGCTCCAGCCCATGGTGGCTGGAGCCTATTTCAGCTGACACTGGTGGGGTGCACCCTGAACAGCTTGCCTGTCCATTGCCAACACACACACAACCATTCCCACTTACACCTAGCAGCAATTTGGAGCAGCCAATTAGCCTAATGTGCATGTCTTTGGACTGTGGGAGGACTCGAAAAACCCACACGAGCATGGGAAACACCTTTAAACTCCACACAGATGTACCCCTGCTGAGCATGTGACTTGAACTCAGGACCTTCTTGTTGTGAGGTGGACGTGCTAACCACTATGCCACCCAGTAACAAAACATCATGTGCTAATGTAGCCCCGCTGTCACTATCACTTTCAAATCCCACTGCTCACCCTGCATGTGCATTAATGAGTTCTTTCTTGGATCAAATTTGGAGTAGGTACCTTAAACTGCTTCCCAATGTAGCAGTTACATGATGTGGATAACAATGATTACTATATACTACATGGGAACAGTTGAGTTTTGGGATAAAAAAAAACATTATACGGGTGGTGTTAATGTTATGGCTGACCAGTAATGTTAATTTAATTAATCACATGGCTGTTCAAAAAAAAAAAAAGAAGAAGTAGTAACCTGCAACTATGATTGAACAATAAAGCTGGAAACACAATGAAATGCAGCAAAATATAAAATGTGCACCATGCTTTATACTGCCTC
Source organism: Neosilurus mollespiculum (assembly GCA_030014195.1). NCBI lineage: Eukaryota > Metazoa > Chordata > Actinopteri > Siluriformes > Plotosidae > Neosilurus > Neosilurus mollespiculum. The sequence goes on along the minus strand of JAQMYF010000013.1, from coordinate 21,024,118 downwards.
CCAAAACATCTTATAAATGGGTTACACTAACTATGTTCAGTGTTCAGTAGATACTCCTGTTAAATTTTTTATGCTGTTTCTTTTGTATCTTTGTCTGCAGAGGAGAACTTTCCCTTCTCTAGGTCTGTGATCTACTGGGTTATAGAATTACCCATCGGATCAATAATACCCACATAATGCACAATGATGTCTCTGATTCAAATGCTGCTGTTAATAAACCCTGTAGACTGGGTAGATAATATTATAAGGGAAGGTTGTGAGAGGTAGTGTTGAAAAGATTCCTGATTTGATCAAAGGGTTACTGTCTGAGTGGAGTTTGAAACATTTCTCCCTGTGGACGTTTATTATTATCACCCCATTTCACACCCATGATGCACTGGGCCATTTTCACGCTTTTCTTTGCAATGTATGTTTTTAACTGGGAGGTTTGCAAGCCCCCTGCAGAACCTCTTCTCTATGACCAACATCCATTTACACTCTCTTTCACACCTAGCGGTAATTAGAAATAGCCAGTTAGCCTAATGTGCATGTATTTGAACTGTGGGGAAAACCGAGGTACCCAGAGGAAACCCCAGCAAACACATGGTGAGCATGTACACAGAACTGAACTTGCTGAGTACAAGGCTAAACCTTGTGGCAAGAGTAGTAATGACTGTTACTTTAACCCCCCCTACTATCCCCCACAACCCCCACCTCAAGTAGGTGAACTGGCTGTTCTAAATTACCACTAAATATTATTGAAAGTGTCTACAATTGATTGGACTCCCATTCTAAGTGAAAATTCCCATGACTTTAGCATGTAAGCTGTTAATTGTGTGGAAATTATCAGATTTAACATTAAAACAAGAAAATGTCCCAGGTGTATAAACAGAGTGTCCACATTACACATTTCATCCCAGTCTGTATGGTTAAAGGATAAGCAGAGTATTAGTAGAATAAAATATATAATAAAAACCATACAAATTCACACATATCTTTGCAGCCAGAGACCCCATTAACTGAAAAATACATTTTACAGAGCTCTATTAGATTACTAGATAAAGTCTGTTGCTTTTAAACCACCGGAGCCCACTGGCTTATCAGGAGCTGACCCCTGTTTCTGTAGCGTGGAATGATCAAGAGTTCAGCTCCTCCTGAATGGAATGCTAATTACCTGCCCAGTATTTTTACTTGTACTAATTCATACCGCTGGGTGGACAGATTTTACAGGCATCTGTTACTTCAGATTAACTTTTATAAACAAAATTATTTGACTATTAGGCTCTTTATTCTTCCATTATTTATAATTAAAGTATTTAAATCCTTATTAATGAAGTTAAGAGTGGATGACTATGGGTATAGATTGGGGGAAGGGGAAATTGTTGAGGTTTGAGCACGTGTGGCTTTTATTTATTCATTAATTTTCTGAACACTTAATCCCAATTAGGGTCATGGGAAGGCTGGTGCCCCTCTCAGCCGACTCTGGGCAAATGCAGCGTACACCCTGGACAGCTTACCAGGCCATCGCAGGGCAGAAACACACTGACAGCAACTCATTGGCCTACTCTTTATGTAGCACCACATAAAGTGGGGGCAATGATGGGGCCATCATTGCCCCCACATGTGGCTTGTTTGTGAAAATAATGTGATGTAAAAAAAAATTATTTTAATATTTTTAATCACACTGTATTTGTAAAGAGCCTTGCATTACTTTGAATTACAGGATAATTCATAAAATAGTCTTTTTTTTTAAAGGACAGTATGAAGTGTAGCTTTTTTTTTTTTTTTTTTTTTTTTTTGTCTTGGTAAATGTTGGCTCTGTACAGATGAAAAGAAGGTTTGGCTAGAAGTGGTCATCATTACACAGTGGGTGGCTATTGATGAACTACTACCCACAGCGTATTTCATTAGAGGTAAATAATCCTTTAATCAATGGTAAAGATGCAAACTGCAGAGGCAAGATTGCAGGCCAATCAGGCAGTCTTTAAGCACCTCAGCATGTTTGAAGACACATTAATCAGGAGCTGCCAGGAAGAGGAGCACTGCCAGGCTGCTCAGCAGACACTGTGAGATTGACCTGAGTTAGATTAGATATCTCTGCCAGGTTTATAGCACCAGTATTGAAGCCAAAATCTCGTATACTTACTGGGTATATATTCACTAACCTTCCACATTCATTATCAGTATGTGGCTCCTTATTTGGTCTTGGTTACATTCTGGGGGACATTTATTTAATTTTTTAAACCATAAAAACAATCAAAATTTTTTTTACAAAGTTCATTAAAAGATAATATCATCCACAGAATAAATTCTAAAGCCACTTTAAATTTATGTCACGTAACATTGACGGACACATCACATTACTTGTGGCTAAAATCAAGAAAGTCGGAAAAATGTCCACTGAGCATGTCCAGAAGTAATAAATATTCATGAGACTATCTTGACTTCAGGGTTTTTTCCACTGATGTATTAACCAATTTATAACTGAACGTAACATGTAATTGGTTTGACAGACATTTCACCTGTGTTTTATTCATGTTGATAGAACTACTTTTTATTGAGTGCAATCAATGCTACCTTCTTTTTAGTTTACTAAAACCAAGTACCAATATTTGCCGGTATGTACATCATATAGACCAAGATATCAAATATATGGATCTTGACAGATGTTACATTCAGAGGCCCATATCATTAAAAAGGTGAATTTTAAAAAACAAAATTAGCAAAACCACACATTAAACATCCTTTTCACACTCCAAAATTATTATTATTATTATTATTATTATTATTATTATTATTATTATTATTATTATTATTTTGTAATTAAAAACAGTATTATGAATTTGTAATATTTATTTGTAAAGCCGGTAACTGAACTTGACCAGATATGCCCGACTTTCATGCTGGAAAATCTGCAATTTTATTATGAATAAAGTCAAAAAAGAAAGCAGCGGAGCTTTGTAATATACTGAAATTGTCTTTACTATTATTTTGACTTACACTTTAAACAGTTAAGTTGGACATACAATAGCAATAAAATATTGTAATTGTATGTCCAAACGTGCAAATAAAGAGCCAGGTAAAAAATAGTATGTTTTTTTTTTGTTTGTTTGTTTGTTTTTGTTTTTGTTTTTTAAATTATTTATATGATAAGTATATGTGGATTGTAGAGTTTAGGTGGTAAAGAGAACCACCATGTGATACGTTAATACATACCGTGTGGATTTTCTACACATGGTTTATACTCTGTGGGGTTAAAAAAATCTAATTCTGTGAGTCACTTTATCACCTAGGGGGAGGTTTGAGAGTCAAGTCTTAGCAGTAAATATACAGTGTCTAACTGACATTACTGTAATTAATTTACAGGATTATTACAATAATGTGTGCCTACAGAAGAGTTTATGTATGACTATGCAAATAACTCCTTCCCTGTTGCTTTAATTTTTTTATTCAAAACATGCATATTAAATATTTCTAGAAGTGTCAGAAATCTTCAAAGAAAGATATTAATTTTGCAACTGATATAAAGATTATTAAGGTTATTAAAGACTACTAAATGGAACAGCAATTAAGTGCTGAGATAAAATATTAAACACTGAGAGCCTGTTACTGAAAGAACAGCAAAAGAATCAGTTGGACCCAGTCCTAAATATACCATGCAGTATATGTCGATATACCTACCTGTCTACCTACCTACCTACCCATCTATTAGAGATGCACAGAGAAACTGGACAGAGACTGGAATCGGACGATTTTCAGTGTAACCAGCCCTGATCGAATATCAGTTGGGTACTCTTACATATTTCTGGTTCTGAGCCTATCCATATAATTTAAGCGCAGGTAATTATGATACTGTCATGCACATGCTTCAAGCCACAGGCTACCATGTTGTCATTGAATAAGTTTTACACTGTAAGTAAAGATATAAAGCTTTCAATAACAATAATTAATGGTTATTTAATTGGTGAGGCCAAAGTAAACCGTAAGGGAACCAACATGAAAATGTTTAAAAAAGCAAACCTAACTAGAGCCAAATTGGCTCAGTACGCAAACTGCCGATGCACAGAGTGACCCCCAGTGTCTGAAATCTCACTCATTCACGACCCCCAACTCACTATGTAGGGAATTATATGCAGAGGAAAACATGGTGAGCCCAGCAGTGTTAAAATCATTTTGAATCCTACTTCTTGGCACTGTTTTGAGCTGGTGGTTTTCCTGTGGCCTTTTATTAAATTTGAGGCTTTGAATCAATTTATTGATTTAATCTATTTTATTAAGATATTTATTAAGACATATTTTATGGCTTGATCCATTATGGTTTATTTTTATTTTACACTGTCAGCTTAACAACGTTTTTAATTTACTTTGTACTTGACTGTCTGTTTATAATGTATTATACACTTTGGCTTCATTTTTTAAATGCAAACTTATTTATATTTATAGGACAGGCTAACTTCCCTGGTGCTCTTTCTTTCCTCCCATTGAAGACATTTATTGTGACTTTTCACAGCTTCAAAAAATTCCCATGGTGTGATGTTCATACTGTAATTTTGATCATTTTGCCGAAACAAAGTCGGGAAAATATGCTTCCCTACCTGAATGGGCACATGTATGAGTGATATTGCACGTGCGCTGGGTCTGTACCACTACCCATTACGTATACAAATACATAGCTTGATTCAATGATCAAAAATAACACTTTATTGATTGTGGATGAAGCTAGGAATCAAACCCGATCTGTCTTTTAAGTATACTGAGACACTGTGAAAGTGTCCTGTGGATACATGACTTATTTTCTGAGTTATCAATGTAACCACCAGATTGGAAGTGGAGAAAGGAAAAAAAGAAAACGCTTCAGTAAAAACAAGAAAGAAGGGCGGTCATAATTAGACGCTTAAAACACTACCACACAGATAAACATGCCCAGTTTAAAGAAGCTATCAAAGGAAAAGCGGCTGTAGCCATCACTGCACTAAAACAGCTTTTGGAGAGATGGGCAGACAGTGGGCTTTTATAATTTTATTGTGAAAATTTAAATTTGTATTTAAGAAAAGTTGTTTTTTGTTTGTAGATGCTGTCACTTCGCTATCAGCAGTTAGACTTAAATCAGAAATCAAAATTGGGCAGGAAAATTGCCATCGGTGCATCCCTAACACCTAAAAGAAGAAGAAGAAAGGAAGCTTTTTCTGTGAAGCTTCTGAAATGACAAAAAAAATCATGGAAAAAAAATTTATTTAAATAGTGTATCTAAAACTATTAAAATAACTAAATACAATTTTTTTGTATTAAAACTTGTTTAGAAAGCTGATTTTGTTGTTGTTGTCGTTTTTCAGGTGGTGGGAGAATGGCGATTCAGCACAATCCACTGTGATGTCTTTGTCACTCTTGATGTTATGATGTGCACAGCAAGCATCCTTAATCTTTGTGCCATTAGCATTGATAGGTATGTATATCTTATAGTATTTCCTGTTATGTTTTCCAGCCTAGAGGTAATGTAAGAGATTCTAAGGAGTTGACCTTGATGTAAGCTTCAAGCGACATTGCTGCATAATTTAAGCATGGAATGTAAAATATGTTGTAAGCTGTTACATGTGTTGCAGAATACAGATTTGCTGGCTGCCACGTGTTTGTTTAAATCTATGAAGAAATAAGGATAACAATGTACCATGACTAATAATACTGATATGACAGATCCAATATCCCAGCTAACCCATAGTGTTTTGCAACATTATAGTGACGTTACACAAATGTCATAACTTAGTTGTTTTCACAAAATGCTATTCACTGAGTACATGACTTTTATGCAAAATGTTTTTTTTTTTTTTTTGACAAAATGTCATCTCCAGGCCCCCCTTTACAGAGCCATCTAGCATGGGGCAAGGACTGTGCACATCTGTACTGGGGTTTTCATTTTAGTGAATTTTACTGCGTCTGCCTCACAGCAAGAAGGTTTCTGTGTGGAGTTTGCATGTTTCCCTCGTGGGTGCGTCGGTTTAAGCTGGGTACTCCGGTTATCTCCCACTGTCCAAAGACATGCACAGGCTAATTGGCTGTTTCAGATTGTCCCCAGGTGTGAGCCTGAGTCTGACCTTGTAATGATCAGGTGAGATGTACAGGGTGTACCCCAACCCTAGTGGGATTAAGTGGTTTGGCAAGTGAGTGAGGCTATGAGTAAATCACGAGGGTACTGAAAATGAAATCATGACATGTGCACATTCCTTGCAAATTAATGTTAATATAACATCTGCGAACTTTTTTGCGAACTTTATTGAAAATGTTTCCTGTAACATTTTAACAACATTTTCTGGTGTCAAATAATGTGCAAGTTTTGTGCAACATTATAGCAGCAATGTAAAAACAAAAATCTTTAGCTGGGGTAGCACTGTAGGGTCAGTATATGGTCATGAGATCATTTTTATGGTCATTGCCAAGCCTGATATTAAAAAAAGTAACTTACTTAGCATTTATCAATTATGGGCATCATGAATCTTTCTGTGATTATGTTTCTTCTGTTTAAATACCAAGTTTGAAAAGTGCACACAGTCATGTCCTTGCATACATACATGATTCTAGGTTTGTTTGTCATAACACTATTAGTAGGGGAGAGGGGGGCTAGTTGTTACAGTGAATACACTTTCCAATAATGTTTGTTACTTAAACCAAAGAGTTTCCATTTAATTATTTAAATACCTTATTACCCTTAACATTGAGTTTGATTTATATAGAAAAGTATTCTTATCTGGGCTCCAGATTGAAGAATGTAAATAAATTTAATGTTTTTTTCTTTGGGGCAAGTTGTCACATAACTAGTGGCCACAGTGACGTGAACGGCAGTCATCATGGCACATAATGAAATAAATTAATAAGTACTATAGAAGCTATAGAATACAGTCTAAGCAACATTTTGTTTGTAGTTCTCGGTGAATATAAACAATATAACACACTTATAAAATTGAAAATGTAAACTTTATAAATGTATTAACTAATACAAATGTTAAACTTTTAAAAGTGTATTAACTAACACTAATAGTAAACATTTATAAATGCATTAATTACCAGTAAATAAATGTTTGTAATTCTACAAAAATTAAATAATAACCAGTAGTAGCTATAACTGTGACAACTAAACCCGACCCTAGTTAGTCTGATGCATCAGTCTGTTCCTCAATAACCATGTGCTACAACTTAAAGTCACTATTTGTACCTTAAAGACTACTACATTCTGAGTGTACAAATAGTATCTTAAATATATAATATATAACAGGGACATCACATTTTTTATGGACTCATAAAATGTACAACAAAAAGTGAAAAACTAACCTTTTTGCTCTGGAACTCTTGGATGGTTTTCAAACTTGTGTACAATAGAAATCCCCCATCTGTATTCACCTGTGCTCCATTATCAATGACATCATATTGGGATTTCCCTGTCATGTTCTGTAGTAAATGCCCTGTGACAACTAGCCCACCTCTCCCCTAAACCTCAGATGGAGAAGAAAAACAGGTTTTGATATACTTTGAATTCTGGAAAAAATCTTTACATCTACAAGAAAAGGTGTGCTCACACAATACCGACCATGATCCCCATTTTCCCTGATCATATTCCAATGTCCAACACTGGTATACACCAGAGAACACCAGAGGACGTTGAAGAAATTCAGGGAAATCTTTGAGGAAGAGTGATAAATTTTGGGGTGTTGAAAAATTTGGTGGGTTGTTAATTTTTATTTATTTATTTTTATTTATTTATTTATTTATTTTTTTTTTTGGGTTGGGAGTACATTGGGGGAAACATGGAAAATCCGAAAACATTGGTGAACAGCAGTAATGATCAGTGTAATATTGGTATAAAATTGGGGAAAAGTCAGGGTTTTTTTTATACCATATCAGAGACACATCAGAAAAACATCGGAACAAATCGGAGTATAGATCGTAACACGGGATGAAACATCGGAATCACACCGGAATATGACTGGCTCAAATCATTATTGGTGTCATGTGAGCGCAACTTAAAGCACATTTCACTGGCTTTATTGTGTCATAATCTCTCATTATTAATAATCCATATAACTTTATTTTTAAAGAAGGTACTGAGTAAAAGCCCATTTCTTTTAGTTAGTTTTTCACTCACCTAACATTGTCGACATTTGTCTCACTTAATGTGCTTCTAACAATTTTGTTTTTATATTTGAAATGCTTTATCAAGTTACTTATATTGGAGGAAGGATCTGTTTATTTCAGTCGATATTTTCACAGGTTGCACTTTACAGTTGAAGTTGCTTTCTTTATTAAGCATGAAATTCCTATATAGCCACATCACTGTCATTTAGTCATCTGTTATTTCTTCAACTTTGTACTTTTACTCAAAACCAAGTAACAAAACCATCCTACCACAGGTTCAAAAATCTCAAAAAAGTTTAGTATGGTATAGACACTACATGGTCAATGACAGTGATCAACTGATTATTACACCCACATTTGCAAATTGAACATCTTCTTACAGAGTTAGTAATCCCTTTGTTATTATAGAAACATCCAATCATCTGGGAAGACTTTCCACTAGGTTGTGAAGCATGGCTGTAGGGATTTGCTCATTCAGCCACATGAGCATTAATTAGTTGAGTCAGGCACTGATTTTAGACAAGGAGGCCCTGTGGTTTATTCAGCATTACCATTCATCCCAAAGATACTCAGTGAGGTTAGGGACAGGGTTCAGTGAAGGTCATTCCAATACTTTCACTTCAAGCTCGACAAACCTTGTCTTTATAGAACTCACTTTATGCTGCACAGTGACACTGTCATGCTAGAACAGGTTTATGCTCCTTTGTTTCAGAAATAGTAATTCTAGAGCATACGTATATTCTGTAAACTTGTCTATGCTGAAAGGGCATGAAACTGACTGGTAAACAAGCAAATCCAAAGCCGGTTTTCATGTTGTTGCTAGGGATAGGGAAAAGTTCATTTTCACCTAAGCGGTTTGCAAAAGGCAGTTTTATTGGTTTACTGTGGTAATGGTGTACTTTTCTAATAAATCATTCTGTAGTGGAGCCTAGCGATGGTGCTTCCTTGTGGAGCTTGCATGTTCTTCTTGTGCTTGCATGGGTTTTCACCAGGTGCTCCAAAATCCTCATGGAGTTCTAAGACATGCACATTAGGCTGTTCCAAGTTGCCACTAGATGTGTGTGTTGGCCCTGTGTTGGACTGGTGAGCTGTTAAGGGTGTACTGTGCCTTCGCTCAGAGTTGGCTGAGATAGGCTCCAGCCTCCCCTGACCCTAGTAGCATTAAGCTTTTCAGCAATTGAATGATTTAATGAATTCTGACAGTACTTCTTTGTGTTGGGTGTGAATTATCGGCACTTTTTAATTTTTTTTTCTAGTCTAAAGTCTATTTTGGACTTCCCATGCATGTTTCAGGAAATCTGTCTGACTTTAAAATGCTCTAGGGTTATCTGGCAAGTCTATGCTTGGCAATTATAAATTTGCTCTGAAAAAAATCTGAGTATTTGGAACATTATTCTACTTTGGCAGCCTGGCACTGCGGTGCCAATGTGACCATCCCATGTAAATCAGCGGTAGGTCCCCCTATGTAGTTGGCGGAAAGAGTGCATAATAATTAGCTACTTGCTAGTTTTGACTTGACCTCAATTGCTTGAACTTGTTGTCTAGTTGGCTTTAGCGATGGCACTGTAAGGCTGTTTTGTTACATAATTTAGCTATTTGTCACAGCTCGTCTCCCTTCGTATCCAACGCATTGTCTCCATAGATCTGTAAACAACACAACTGAGTAGTGCAGCGGTCACTTTCGGATTTCTGATAGGGAAAGAATTACAACACTCGCTAACAGGCTTGGCACGTGGTGTTCATGTTTAGATGGTCATGGCACAGGTGTAGACAATCTGCGCAGCATTCGGGAAGCGTATTTAAACAGTAAAGCACAGCACATAGCATTATTCTCTTTCCATAGCCAGTACCTTTCAAGGCTTGTTTTCTGGTTGTATGGATTTGCTTTGCCTACTCCTTCTTGATTCCTGTTTTGCCTGTGATATTCCCTGCTTATGTGTGATTTCTCCCTGCCTATTCCTCGACTGTGAGTTTTCCCTGCTTTTGATGCACTTTGTCCAATTGTGTGACCTACACTTACCTGACTTTGAGCTTGGACTGTGATTTGGATACCTCTGTGTGGTTTATTATTAAACACCATTTAATATACGTTCTGCATCTTTGCATCTGCCCTTCACTTCAGCCACACAGTGGCATGACATTGTCTCAAAATGTCATGGCAGATGAATAGCCAAAGCTTTTTTTAAAAGCCCAACAGTTGTGATGGTGATGATAAGCAAAGTAGGAAAAAAGAGGAATTGATGCAGTAAATGCTGAAGGACAAGCAAATAATACTAATAATGTTATGATGCAAACACCCCAATCCATCTATATTCTAACTTAACAAACCTCTTACAGTCTGCCAGGTGTACATGTACGCCTATCATGACGCAGTCAGTCAGAAGGACAGAGCAAGAACAATTACCATCTCCAGCTCTATCGACAAACATTTCGCCAACAGCTGATGCATTAGGTAGATGTGGATGAAACTACAATTAGCACACTTGAGGAAATGCTGACCTGACATTTGAGCAGAAAAAGGAAGCATAAAATCATGTTCACTGGCTATTATGTTATACCCCCGTGGCACTACAGAATGCATCACAGCACAAATAAAAGATGCAACATTGGACAATGGTGTAGCTGTGGCTCAGGTCATTATGCTGAGCAGTGATGAAGTGACTGTAATGGTGGGTCAAAAGGCTGGTGGTGTACAACAGTTGCCCAACCTGTACATACAGTTCCTTGCAAAAGTATTCTTTTTTGTTGCCTCACAACCTGGAATTAAAATTGATTGTTTGAAGGTTTGCATCATTTCATTTACAGAACATGCGTACAACTTTGAAAATGTGAATTATT
>JAQMYF010000013.1:20987720-21007741 GCA_030014195.1 Neosilurus mollespiculum | reverse complement strand
TATATAGGGCAGCAGTAAGTGAGATACTGGATTGAATTCAAATCACACATACCAAAACCATACCAACCTGCTGTCACAATACAAAACACAACAAATTACCTACTGAATTGTATAGAAAACATTAAAATCAGCTTTCAGTGTTCAATACAGTACCAACAAGTGCCTGCTGTTTTATTGATCGTTAACCACTGTGGTGATTTAGATATAAAAGAAGTCACAGGTGGTTATTGTACTGTACAATAAAGTGCTACTATAAATAAAGCTTATGGTGATTGATTTGATCTACCATCAGATGAAAGATCTGTAATAATGAATAATGCTTGTTGGCAGTCTACTATATGTGTGGTTTCAAAGTATCCCCAACTTACAAAATATAAAACTACATCTTTCTTTCTTTCTTTTTTAAGAATAAGGGGTGTGTCTTTCATTTCTTTCTTTCTTTTTGCTTCTTGTTTAATCCCATTTTTGATCATTTACATTTTAATTGTGGTTTTGGTAATGTTTTTTTTTTAGCCTAATAAAATGATTACATTATTCATGTATATGTATCCTTATTTGTTTACTTCCCTTAAGAAAGGATTTTCACCATCATCATCATCATCATCATCATCATCATCACCATCATCATCACCATCTACAGTGCCTTGCAAAAGTATTCACCCCCCTTGGCATTTTTCATGTTTTGTTGCCTCACAACCTGGAATTAAAATGGATTGTTTGAAGGTTTCCATCATTTCATTTACAGAACATGCCTACAACTTTGAAGATGTAATTTTTTTTTTATTGTGAAGCAAACAAATAATAGGACAAAATAACAGAAAACTTCAGTGTGCATAACTATTAACCCCGCCAGTACTTCGTAGAGCCTCCTGTTGCGGCAATTAAGCTGAAAGTCGCTTTGGATAAGTCTCTGTGAGTTTGCCACATCTTGTCACTGGGATTTTTGCCCATTCCTCAGGCAAAACTGCTCCAGTTCTTTCATGTTTGATGGTTTCCGCTTGTGAACAGCAATCTTCAAGTCTGACCACAGATTCTCAATTGGATTGAGGTCTGGGCTTTGACTAGGCCATTCCACCACATTTAAATGTTTAACCACTCAAGTGTTTGAGTGTTCCCCTTTAACCACTCAAGTGTTTCTTTAGCAATATGCTTTGGGTCATTGTCCTGCTGGAAGGTGTACCTTCGTTCCAGTCTCAAATCACAGGCAGTCTGAAATAGGTTTTGCTCAAGAATATCCCTGTATTTAGCACCATCCATCTTTCCCTCGACTCGGATCAGTTTCCCCGTCCTTGCTGCTGAAAAACATCCGCACAGCATGATGAGGTTGGTGTTCTTATGGTGATGGAATGTGTTGGGTTTGCGCCAGACATAGCGGTTTCCTTGGTGGCTGAACAGTTCAGTTTTAGTCTATAAGCTGTAAGGCTTTCCCCGATTTTAACACCACAACTAAACAAATCCTAAAATGAAATGGAGGAATGCAGCATGCTGAGCCTTAAACAACCATCATCTACATGCTGAAGAGAGGGCAATTATGGACATATGTAACAGCTGAGTTGCTCTGGTGTTATAGTTGAAGAAGAAGAATGCTGTAAGACTTCTCCATAGCTAAGGGCAGAGATATAGTTGCTTTTTAACCACGTGTAGACAAAATGCTGCATTGTGAATCAAATTTAAATGCTTGTCTATGCAGAGTGGATATAGGAAAAAATCAGCCCCTTTCAAAATCTTTACAATTTGTACAATAGGGACAGCTAATAAATAAATAAATACATACATACATACATACAAAAAAAACACAATCATTTGTCAATCAATTGTGTTTGTGTTGGCTGTACAATGAGCTGGCGAGCTGTTCAGGGTTTATCCCGCTTTTGCTTGAAATACCTTAGAAGGATTAAACGGTTTGGTGAATGAATGAATGCTATTGCATAGTAGGAATTTTAGAATCTTCTTAATGGGTATCATAATGTAAATCACTAAAGATTATTTCTGATTATTTTATTGTTATAAATGTAATGTCATAATAAAAATAATAATAATAATAATAGTACTATGTGTGTTACTGAAGGATTGCACTGGAGTGAACGCCAGAGAATTCAGAGACCCCATAGAACTAAGTTAAACATAATGACCCCATCATGTTGCATTTTAATCTGCTCCCACCATTCATGTGTGTAGTGCATCTTGTAGAACCATAGCTTTAATTTCTGAGGATGTGTACAACTGCTGCACCAAGTATACTCGAGGAAGCCATCATGCGAACGTGATATTTAAAAAATGTATTCAATAAGGCTTTACAAGATGGAAAGCTCTGTGGCATCATGTGACTGCTAACAGACACACAGATCTATTAAATTTTGTGCACAGAGCACTTCACAAAAGTAAATAAATCTACCATAAAAAGATTCTGTTTGAAATGTGTGGGTGTCATTGCTGACCTCGGAACTGCACTTGATGTATCTCATTATCCGGGTGCTGACAGTGCTATCAAGAGCTGTGAACTGGAAGCCTTGGAAAATGTCTTGAGTGCTCAGTTAAAACCTAGTAAGTCAGTCAAGTCGCATTTTGAGAAAATGAAGAAAAAACCCCAACAGTCTGCTGAAAACATGTTAACCTACTAGGTTTTATCAGGACAGAATCTGGAATATGGAATACTTTTTAAATTCACATACATTATACACTGTAGAACAACCTAGTAAATTTGTTTACCTCATAAGCAAAATTTCTCCACATTTTGGACTGACTAGTCAATATTATTATACAGCTGCCCCTCTGTTTCAAAAGGAGAACATGCTGTAGGATTTCCACCCGGTGAGAAGTTTTCTCTGAATCTGGAAATCCCACATGCACACAGTCTTCATGATTTCTCTTCATTTCCTTGGGAGAAATGTTTCCCAGCTCCAAATCTCTGGCTAAAGTAGTGTTGGTGATTCCAGGTTCCAGTGTTGCAGCAGAGCATAAGGTTCAACCAGGAACAAAGGAACAAATTTAAAACAGCCATGAGATGTCATCTGTCTGAGACAAAGATGTAAAACATTACAACAATCACCTCTGCAACAATCTCCTTTTATACATTTGATTACTCTCAAATAAGCACCCATGAGAAGGTCTCTCATATAAGACAAGGAGAAAGGTTAGAGTTTAGGCTAGGCTACAGCAGGTCAACTGAAGTAAATTCAGTTAATAGCTTGTTAAAGGTTTTGCTCATAATTTAATTGTAATTGTCTAATTTTGTTAAATAAAATTTTACCAATTTGTGTATTTACATTTGCTCATATTTGTTAATCTGTTTTCTGTGCTCTAGTAAATAAATAATGAAAAAAGTTTGTTCTGTATATTGATTCTCATTGTGATCAAGTTGTTTTTGAAAAGTAAATGTAATTAAATTTGTTTCATTATCTTTTCTTATTATTATTTACGTAATGAGTAATAGCAGGTTATGATAGAATTTTGAAAAAATAAACCCATTAGGCATTTTTTGACTAGATTACATTGGAATTTTTCTAATGCAGTACTTATTTCCAACATTCCTCAAATTGCTTTAGCCATAACATGAACACAGCTAGGTAGCTGCATACACACCAAGCCTCAATGTGTTCTGAAACCTTTCTATAATAACCAGCATTAACTGTTTTGTAGAATCAGAGCAGACATACTAGCCTTCATTCCTCATATGCATCAATGAAATTTGGGCGCCCATTACACTTTTACCAGTTTACTTGTTGCCCTTCCTTGCATCACCTTTTGTAGACACTTAGCACTGCATACCAGTAACACCCCACAAGAGTTGTGTTGTCTACAAGTGCCTGCAGGATCGCAGACTAGTGCACCACTGATCGCAGGCTACTTTTTTTCCTCAACAAACTGCTTAAATGGAATGAAATGTCATGTTATGAATACACACCAGAACCACTGTTATGGTAAACTGATCATTTATTTCACCTTCAGTTTAAACAAGCAGACATTTTCCACACAAATTATACCAGTAATACTTGGTTTCTGGCTGTGGATTTTATTTCATATTTTTTAAAGATTTTAATTTAAATGGTTGAAACATTGCAGAGAGTTAGTAAATCTTATGAGAACTCATGTATATTTTTTGGAATAAATTGTTTTTTGGGAAACCAATTGGTTTTAAGCATTTCTGCATCGGATCTTTGTGTTAATTTATAGCATTGCATCTAATGCCTTGATTTATTTTATTCCAAAATATTTTGTTCTTAAAATGCTTGGAGTGAAATACTGTGTTGAGTTTGTGTTAAATAAGCACTTAAATGAATGAATCAAGCTTAAATTATAGGTTATTGGTTTCCTTTTTAAAAATTTACAAAGCAAAACAGAGGTATTACTAATTTTGTGTTGCGCGTGACATAGGAATTTAGGCATACTTTATGAAAGTTTAAAATAACAAAATTATTTACTATTACCATGCACAACACTTTCCCAGTGAGTTTTGACTGATGGTATGCTTAGCCTATATCCTAGTGAACCAGTATCAGAATGTATTCACTGCTGGTGACTTTAAAGCACTTTTGTAAGTTGCTCTGGATAAGGGTGTCTGCCAGATGCTGTAAATGTAAATGTAGGTGATATTTAGTGCAAAGTTAAATCAAATACAATAACTACTATTGCAAATTTCAGGCCTCTTTATGTTATTTAAATTCTTCAACAGTTTACCACTGACTCCTGACTCTACCCCTCAGTCACGTTTCTGATGATACATTAAATCCACTCATATGCACAACTATGCTAAACATGTGTTACACCACTCATACAACCTGAAGGTGTAGAAAACATTAAAACAACAAAGCAAAATTAACAGAAAATGCTATGTAGTCTGTGTTAGAAAAAACGCTTCTACTGCCACCAAGTAGTAAATACACTTCAGAAACTTTAGCTTACACTCCTGGGCAAAAAAAAATGAGCCATGTCTGTATTTTCCAAAATTTTGGTAATTATTACCTATAACATATAAATATATTGAATAAGTATGCTAATTCTATTATATAGTTAATATGGAATTGCTGTCCCTTTAGGTTTTTGCAAACATTCAAGTCTCTTGGTTCGATTCGCTGAAAGTTTCTTGCATCTGGAAATGTCCAAATTCATCCACTCGTACTGGACGGCCTCCCAAAGTGCAGTGGTGTTACTAAACTTTCGTCCAACTAATTTATGTTGGGCGTATGCCCAGATGTTCTCTATTGGGATTAAATCTGGACTCTGTCCTGGTTAGAACAGGAGCTTGATGCCGTTCTAATCTGGACTCTGTCCTGGTTAGAACAGGAGCTTGATGCCGTTCTTGTCCAGCCAAGCTTTAATGGCCGTGGCGGTGAGGGCTGGGGCGTTTATTAGTTATGAAAGTAATTATTTGATATAAATTAGCTAGTGTTCTGACACACCATCACCATTAACTGGTAATGATGTATTCATGGCTGTTACATAATTTTGCTGCAATACCTACAAATTTGTAGTTTCAATGTTGGCTCAGTTTTTTTTGCCCAGGAGTGTACTTAAAGACAGAAATGGAAAGAATTCAATTAAATTATCCTGTGGCATAACGAAGGACAGTATTTCTCTGAAGGTCCTACACTTTAAGTTATGTTACTAAGTCAGACAGCAGACAGCAGAGGATTACTAAAAGATTAAATGCACACACTACTGGTGAAAATAATGCCAAAAAAATATAAAAATAAAAATGGGCTGAAAAAAGTTTCAAATGAGAATAAAATTTCTAAAATAAAAAGCATTGCTAAAACTGAATTTTAGCATTTTATATATTTTCTACAAATTTTAGGTGCAAATCATTTTTTTAGTTAGAGGGTGCATTAACTTTCCCATGTCTGTGCCACGCCATGCTGTTGTGGCGCACACATTGTCAGAGCAAACCTGAGCAAGCTACAATTAATAAATCACAGGCTACTGCAAATTCTGAGAACCACACTGCAAGAGCTGCCATTTTGGAGATTAATAGATTCAGTCGTTTAGCCAACACAGTATGGCCCTTTCAAAGTCAGTCATTTCCTTACACTTTTTAATTTTTCCTGTCTTTAAAACATCAAACATTTGAGAACTGACTGTTCATTTTCTATTTAATACATCCCACTCTATGGCAGTTTCCACTGTAATAAGATTAAATGATTAAATGAGCTCAGGGTCTGTACCAAGAAATCTCAGCCTGCTGTCTTTAATACACACCGTGCCAAAGGCAAGGTCTGTGCAAAAAGACCAAGGTCTGACATTTCTCTGTACAGACTGAGAAAACATGATTGATAAGCAGTTTATTATGTGGCATTTTAAAATGGCAGCCCTTAATTCACTTCAGGCGAGGTTACTTTTTTCATTCTGGCTGTGAGGGCTTGTAGCTTTTGGGTTGTTTCACTTCCTTTGACGCACAAGCGCTTCCTGGTGAGCAGCAAATACTCTGGAATCTCTGTATACCTTAGGATAGTTCCTGTATACCTTTTCTCTTCAAAAAATGCTGAATGTTTCTCTGGAAGCTGCTAAAGATCATTCTGCACAGTGCAGCTAGCTAATGCTTAACTTGCTGGTCGAACACACACCCCATACACAATTATTGTCGTTATTATTTCTCGAACAATCTAATCACTTATACTGTCGTTGCCATATAACAATCCATATTATTCACCTGTCCTGTCAGTGGTCATAATTTTTTTTTAAATGTTTGGCTAATCTGTGTATACCTATTTAAATAATACTTTAATATAATATCTATGTATCCATTCATCCGTTCTTCTATCCATCATCAATAACGCTTACTCATCAAGGTAGCGTGTAATCTGAAGACAATCCCAGCTAATTTTGAGCAAGAATCAGAGTGTTATAATAAAAGATATATCTATGGGGAAAATAAGAGATTGCTTTAAATGGTGGTCACAATCAAAAGTGGTCTATAAATATTTTTCATAGCTGTAGGCAGCAGTGTATGTAGAAGGATAAAATGATCAGTAAATATGAATGATTGCTCACCATTATTGCTGTTTATCATATATGATTTATGATTTCTTTGAATTCATCTTCAAAATCATCCTTCTAGCTTCTTAATCTTCATTGTTTCCCACGCATATCTCATACTTTGTTGCTTTGCCCAGATGATATTTCTCAGCATCAAAGTATAATGGAAAGTTCCTTTCAATTTAAAAATGCCATTTTATTTATTAACCCACTCCAAGAAAACATGAATTGCCTCCAGTTTTAAACACAGAACACAGCTTGAATGTGCACATAAGAGAGAGAGAGAGAGAGAGAGAGAGAGAGAGAGAGAGACAGAGAGAGAGTCCTTCCTATTAATGCTACAGCATTAATTATTATATGACTCTGGGTTTTTGTCCATAACTGCCAACTCTAAGGAGCTCTGCTGCATTAATAGAAAGCTTTTGTAAGTTCACGATGCAGTCAAATATTGGCACACTCTAATTTTAACTGGGGGGGGGGGGGTGACCATTCGTATCATGTGGGCAAACCATAATACAGACCAGTTTTGAAGAGAAATGTAGTGCCATGTGCCAAGAAATACAGTTTATGATGTCACTTATTGTGTGAAAATTGATTTTGAAGAAGATGGAGGTTCCCATGTATGACATAATAAAAAGTATGACCAGTAAAAAAAATTTAACTGGCTCTAGACTAACAAACAAAATGCGTGCTGTCACTATGTATAACAATGTGTTTGATGTGCAGTGATTGTTTTTGGGTTTGTTTTTTTTTTGTTTGTTTGTTTCTTTTTAAATAAAAACACATTTTGAAAAAAAATTCCGGATCTTTCACAACGTAGTGCACTGCGCATCACAGACATTTATTGAATACCAAGATGAGGCTGGAAGACATGTGTGACAAGCTCTTAGGAGTACACAAGTGCAGACTTGGCATTTTGTTTTATGATTGAGGCACATTCCTCAGTCTTTTCCCCACTGACAGCACACCTTTTACTTTTTTTGGTGACCTCAACCTACTCCTTGACAATCTTCAGTCCTCTTGCCTTCTCCCACTTATGTAATCCTTTTCTCTGACATTCAACAGCTGCACGCCCACACATAAAGAATGGAATGCCCTGGACCTGGTCTTTACCTGTCTTTCCCCAGTTACAGACATCCTTGCTAATCCACTTCATGTCCCTGATCATTTCTTAGTACCATTTACTATCACACTACCTGTCCTTCCCAAACCCAGCTATCAGTTTCATGCTTATTATCTAGAAAGTCAATCATGTCAGGTGACATGGAAGGGACCCACATCTGCTTCATGCAGACTCTACACCCGTATCCCTCAGGGCTCAGTACTTTGTCCTCATCTGTTTCCCCTCAATACTCTCTCTGTAAGCTCATATCCTCACATGGTTTCTCATACCACTGCTATACAAACAAAACTCAACCATGAGGTGACCTTGAGGTAACCATGTCCTTATCTTTGTTACTTATGTCAATTTCTCCTCTTCAAGATCACAAGGATTTGTCTATTTCTTTATAGGAAGGCGACTCAGGTACTTGATGAGTCCCTTGTCATCTCAAGTTTAGACCACTGTGACTACTGCAGGTCTGCTTTTATGTGTCATTTGACTTATGTGAATTTTCCTGAATGCAGCTACATTCAGCATTCTGCAACTCATTTTCCCTCTAACACCAACCCAGTGCTACACTCTCTCCACTGGTTCCTGTTGCACTGCTTGTCTGGTCCCACCATTTATTAAAGTACAAAAAAACACATGCATCAAAACTCTTCTTTGTTCCAGCACCCAAATGGTGGAATGAACTTCTCCTAGATGTCTGAACCTTACAGATTAGTGGTATATGTAATGGATGGGGAAGTCAACAATTAACAATTGACAGTTAAGTCAACAATGTAAATAAATATGAAAAAATGAGAATAGAATTTGTTATAAGCCTAACTGATTCATAGCAGTCAGCAGAAGTCAATTCATCAAAAATGCCCATTAACACTCTAGAGGGTTCTTTTTTTTTTTTTCTTTGTCGCATTAATTTCCAATTTATACCGGTTATACTTAATGTCAAGATCTTCAAACACATTGAAATTGGGTCACCTTGATTGAGTTTGATGGGCCATATGAAATACACACATCGTAAAACGTAAAAAGTCAGATATGTAAAATTTAGCAAAGGATTGTTCCTTTTTTTATACCAGATATGCCTATTGACATGCCTGTTAGGCTTGTACAAACTAAAAGATAAATAGATTTGCTTTTACTTTATATCGGGCATTACCCCACCCTACCAGCCTATCAAAAGTGGGTGACACTAGAGCATGCAGTTTTTGTCAGATCGGTTTCAAATTGGTACTCAGTGTCAAAGTTTTCAAGCCTATCAAAACTGGGTCACCTTAACCTAATTTCAAGGTGATAGGGGTCATATGAATTATGCACATGACCATGAAAAAATTCAGATATGTAAAATTGGGCACAGGCTTCATTGTTATTTATACCAGATATGCCTACGAACTTGCCTGTTAAAGATTTGAAAATAGTTCACCTTGACCTAATTTCCAGCTTCATGGGGTCAAAGTAAAACACTACCCTCAGTATCCACCTCAGTTATCAGCAACACTACCCAGCCTTTAGCTTGATCAATATATTGTCTGAAGTATTTCAGTCAAAGAGGAACTTTGTCTCATATATGTTGATGTTAAAAGGCACCATGGGAATTAATTCCTATTCCTCTTACAGGTACACAGCAGTTGCCATGCCAATGTTGTACAATACACGTTACAGCTCCAAAAGAAGAGTCACAGTCATGATATCAGTAGTATGGATCCTGTCGTTTGCAATTTCATGCCCCCTGCTGTTTGGACTTAATAATACAGGTAATTTTATAAAAGGTCTAAGTTTGATTATTTTGTGATTCCAGTGCAACAGGAATGGAAGAGAAAATCCTTTCTTACAGTTCTTTACCGAATCCTAATTCTGCTCCAAATTTGCAGAGAGCCACGACGAAGCTCTGTGTGTAATCGCAAACCCTGCCTTTGTGGTCTACTCGTCTGTCGTGTCCTTCTATGTACCATTCATCATCACTCTGCTCGTGTATGTGCAGATCTACGTAGTGCTGCGTAGAAGGCGGAAACGTGTCAGCACAAAGCGCATGTACCCAAGCAGCAAAATGGACGTGAGTACTCTGAAGGTAACGCTATCATTTAAAACAAACATGGAGGTAACTCTTGCACCTAATGACTTGTACTTTGGTAGGATAATAATAAATAACTTATTTATTGTATATTTTATAAGGAAGCACTTCAGGGGCACTTAAACATATACTATAGTCTGAGTTATATATGTACTCTGACAGAAATATGGGATTTCCTGTTGACCAGAGTACAATATACACTAATGTACCCCTAGGGCTAATTACTGGACCTCACAGAATTACATTTGTATTATACATTATCTTCAAGTTTTTTTTAAATAAAATGTAAATATGTGAATCAGAGCAAAAGTTTTTCACCCATATATTCTGTAAAAAATCAAGTCAACATACATTCAAGCTTACATATGAAAAAATGCACAAATGATGCTACATCTTTCTGCTGTGTGTCTGTAAATCCTTTCCGGAGAAGACATGTTTTGACACAAGACAAGCACACACTGGTAAAGAATTAGCAGCATTAAAAATGAAAGCATAACAAACACATCATCTAAACAGGTGTCATTCAACGTTACAGTTCTACAGTACAGTACAGAAAAACCAATTAATATGTGACAAATGAACATCTATCCCCTATATAAGGTGTCTACATTCCGGAGTAGACATTTTTGACAAAGGACGAAGACAAAGATTATAAATAGATCTTAAAATATCTTTTCAGAATAATTGAAAATATAGATCCTAGAGTGTAACTTAGAAATTAGGATCACAATTCTGAAAACATTCCGATAGCTACACAGCACTCAGCTCTGCTTGGAATGCACAGAGCTCACCTGACTTGCCTCTGTAATGGTTAAAATACTGAACAATAAACTGAATATAAAAATCTCATTTTAGTTTGCTTTTCATTATGTCTTCATGAAGTATACAATAAAACTCTGAACGGGTTTAAACATGCTTTTAGATAGACAGTGTTTTGCGCTGCTAAGCATAATGGTCTAAAAGATTAAAAAATCTTTCTCACTAAGCTGTTCTTACCATTTCATTTACATAGCCTATAGGGGGATGATACAAACCAATACAAGCACTACAGAAAATAAAAGCTGACTTATACCTCTCTGTTATCTGTAGTTGATCTGTTGATCTGTAATGTAGTTTGTTTACGGCATTCAAGTAGATCTTGTTTATGGGGAATATTCTGCCTTAAAAATACTTTTATTATTTACTTTTTTGAAAAAATGTTTGTTAACTTTATATTGTCAGTGATGTGTACTCTTCCTGTAAAAGTATCATTCTACCATATTGTTTGATATTTATGACTTAGAGTTATATAGTGCAGGAAGTAACACTGCCTTTAAAGGTCATCATTCAGTGAGTTTATTAGCTGCGGGTTATTCTTCTCAGAGTGTCAGCAGCTAAAAGAGAAAGTGTTTGACATTGTTCACTTTTTTAAACTCATCACACAGTGACGAGTGATTGACTGCCCTTCTGTGATGAAATGTGTTGCAGAAATGCACTCACCCTGATGATGTGAAGCTGTGCACCGTCACTGTGAAGTCCTGTGGGAATTTCCCTGTTAATAACAAAAATGTAATGTATCAGGTTTTTTTTCTCTTTTTAAAAAAAGTCCCAGGGGACAATTTTTTGTCTGCATGGTGCCAGTTCCACTTTCTACCTTACACTATCAATTTAGTTTTTTGAAGGTTGATATTGTAAAGCCTTTTGTGTGGTTTCTGTGTAATATACTTGGTTGAGTATTAAGTTTGCTTCTTATGAAAGTCAGTGTAGAGAAAAATGTTTCTATAAAACACAGTGTAATTAGAAAGATACAAACTCAGTTAGGTTTTTTTTGGCAGTAATCTTCCTGAAAATAAGCAAAATGAGCAGAATTGGCAAAATCAAATGCCCCCCATTTCATTGAGGGTTTTTTTTTTTTAACTCATGAGGCATTTTTTTAGCTATTTCTTTATACAGTAGGTTTGGATTTTTATATGTCTGCAGTAATTGAAATGCAAAGCCACTCTTTATACCTCAAAAATGATCACCTTCCTGCCTAAAGGTACCAATTCACTGACCAGGAATATTAAATAAACAAGATATAGTGTTATTCCTTAAAAAATAAAATGAAATTGGCCATAAAGTTGTTCCGAAACCATTTGCTTATTCCTGTATGTTTATGTCAATAATCCATGTACCGGACGTGATGATATTAGTAAACATCACCATTACATTTAAATTTAAGGCATTTTGCAGATGCCCTTATCCGAAGTGACTTTCATAAGTGCTTTGAAATTACTCTCAGTGAATATATTTTGATACTGGTTCACTAGGACATATGCTAATTATACCATTATTTATTAATTCATTCATATGTGTGTGTGTGTGTGTGTGTGTGTGTGTGTATATATATATATATATATATATATATATATATACACACACACACACAGTGACTGTAAATAAACACCATCAAAACTGTAGTCATCAGTCAATTTAATGACTTAAATTTAATGAACACTAGTCAGACTGCTGTATAAATGTGTACAAAGTTATGCGAGCATGACTCTCCCTCCAGGAGCTCAAGAATTGTCAGATTTTCAGAATGGCCGAATTGTGGGTCAGTCAGAGGGTGGCATCAGCCAGTGACAAATAGTCGATTTGAATATTCCTCTGTCAACGGTAAACTGAGTGAATGTGCAGTTCAACAGTGAAGGTACGACCACCACGGATCCATGACCAGGTCGACCTGGACCATCAGAATGATGCCTTTGCTCCGTGAAGAGAGCAGTGGAGAAAAGTCCATGTTGCAAGGCGGCAGACATTGCAGAAGACATGCAGACCAGCTCAAAAACTGTTACACGCTATCTTCTTCAAATGGGCAATTATAGCCGAGCAGCAAGACACAAGCTTCTTCTTCGACCAGCAGAAATTCATTGTGAAATTTTGAGTGTCTATCTTACTATCAGTACTTATGTCTGGTTATATATATATTCACTTAGTATAGATACTTACAGATAATCTAAGTGCTTTTGCAAAAGGTAGGCTTTCAGTCATAGTTGTGACTCAGCTGTTCAGCCAGAACAGAGAAGAGTTTAGCATGTTTTCCTTCTACCTTAACAGAAGGAGGGACCAGTCTTATGTTGGAGGATCATAGAGAGCAGTGCGGGGTGTAATAAGTGCTTTAAAAAAGGAGGTTGCTGGTCCATTTTTTATTTTGTAGGCAAGAATCAGTGTTTAAAATCTGAAGCAAGCAGCTCCAGGAAATCAGTAGAGAGCGTTCCAGCAAAGTGGTGTGGGAGAACTTGGGAATATGCATTCTTTTTTAGTTGATGAGGTCCAGTGGTGTTCAGAGGCAGACATGCCATGAGTGAATTGCAGTAGTTTAGTTTTGAGATGACAAGGGACTGAATAAGTATCTGAGTGGCCTTAGTGGAAAGAAATGGATGAATCCCTCTGCTCCTCGTTCATTCATTCATTTTCTAAGCCGCCTAATCTTAATTAAGCTCACACTCACACCTAGGGGCACTTATCTCAGCTGACTCTGGGCAAGTATGGGGTACACCCTGAACAGCTCACTACAATACTCACACAACCATTCACACTCACACTCACACCTAGGGGCGATTTGGAACAGCCAATTAGCCTACTGTGCATGTTTTTGGACTGTGGGAGAAAACCAGAGTACACAGACGAAACCCACCCAAGCACAGGGATGAACATTCAAACTCCACACAGAAACGCCCGAGCTGGGAAATCAACATGATTGGAACATGGAAATCAACATGATTGAGAAATATTAGCAGATTTTGTTCAGCGGGAGCAAAGGACACTTGATTTCTGACATTTTCTCTTTCTCTGAACTGGTGTTGCACTGCTGTTATTGTGCATATGGAAGATTATACTTTCATATGCACCACATTCATATTTCATCTCACACGGTGTTGTTATTGTTATTATAAACAGACACACAGAACCAAAATAAAATGATTACAGGTGAATAAGGGATACTAAGTCTGTGAACTGGGGTGGTTTTGACAGGAAGCCTTTGTATTCAGCCAAAATGAACTTATAACAGAAGATAAAACACATAGGATATTTACTACTGAATAGACACTTTTAAATCTTCACTAAGCTAAAAGCAGTAGTCAGCATTAGTGAATCATTTAGAAATATAAGGCATCAAATACCCCAATGCCAGCCAGATGAGGGTCACTCATCGACACCCCAATGGCAGCTGGAAGAAGGTCACTCACAGACACCCCAACGGCACAACAAATGTGGAAGGACCTGACCACCCACCACATTTTCCTGGTTACGTTTGCCAAAAACGGATCATCAAGCAATGGTCCACATTGTGCTGTCAGGGAGTGCACCCTGCAGGCTGCCTGGATGGTCAGATGCTACTGGGGGAGAGGTAATGGACTCCTTGAATACTGCC
The DNA here is from genome assembly GCA_030014195.1 of Neosilurus mollespiculum. Taxonomy (NCBI): domain Eukaryota; kingdom Metazoa; phylum Chordata; class Actinopteri; order Siluriformes; family Plotosidae; genus Neosilurus; species Neosilurus mollespiculum. The sequence goes on along the minus strand of JAQMYF010000013.1, from coordinate 20,993,197 downwards.
GCCGATGAAGGAACAATGTCAAACCCCAATCAGGGAAGCATCGTACTGGATGGTCGCAAGCAGGAAACAGTTAGCCTGAGCCTTCGTCATGTGTCAAATTTTGGTCCTTGGAACATCAGAGGAATGACCACCAGAAAGCTACAAATCATCACCAAAGAAATGGAAGAGCAGAGCATCATGGCTCTCGGAATTGCAGAACACTGAATGCACGGCCAAGGGAGATTCATCACAGAAAGTGGCCACACAATGGTGTTCTCTGGAAAGGGAAAAGGAAGTACGAGGCAAGGAGTGGGCTTTATCCTGAACAAAACTGCAGGAAAGTCTATCATGGGGTACAATCCCATCAGCCCTAGAATCATCACCATTCGATTCAGAGCACACCCACCCCATCTTTTGATCATTCAGGTGTACGCCCCTACATCTGACTGCCCAGACGAGGAATCAGACACATTCTATGAGCTACTTCAGGAAACAATCGACAGCATTTCACCAAGGGACTTGCTTCTGATTATGGGAGACCTTAACACAAAAATTGGTAAACAAGAACACAAAAACCCACATGTTGGGTCAGAAACCAAATAGACTAAATCATAAAGCATCGTTGGAGAACATCATTGTTGAACACTAAGATGAGACCCAAAGCAGTCTGTGGAAGTGACCATCAACTTCTGACTGCAAGAACAAAAATCAAATTTAAAGTTGACAATAAGAAAGATCAAGTCATCTGCTGTGATGTCCGGTCAATACCCAAGACATTCAAAGTGGAAAGAACTAGTTCACACCTCTAATGCAGTATGCAGATGAAGACTGCACTCCAGGAGAACTCTGACTACAAATGAACTCCAACATAAAACAAGCTGCAGAGAAACATGTCCAAGGAAAAGAGCTGTATAAAGAACACCAGACCCAAGACCAATCATGGGAACCACGTGAAGAACTGAACAAGAGCCAGAACCAACAAGGCATGAAGTGGCTCAAACAGATCAGCAAAAACAAAGCACCTGGAATAGTTTGCCATTCAATAGAGATATGGAAAGCAACTGGCGAGGAAGGAGGGACCCTAATGTGGAAGCTGTGTGTGAAGATCTGGAAGACGTGAGACTGGCCCAAGGACTAGTGCCAATGAGTGTTCATTCCACTTCCAAAGAAAGGAAACCTCAAAGAGTGTGCAAACCACTGAACCATCAACCTCATTGTACATGCAAGCAAAGTTCTTCTCAAGATCATTGTTTAAAGGCTCTACTATAACTTTCAAGCAAACATTGGCAAAGAACGAGCAGGATTTGTGAAGAAAAGAGGCACACGGGAACAGATCACAAACATCAGGGTGATCATGCACAGAGAATGCAATATCACTCTTTTTCTGTGCTTTATCGATTATAGTAAAGCATTTGACTGTGTGAACTATGACTTGCTATGGCCAGATATGGAGAAAATGGGCTTCCCTCAACACATCATTCAACTTCTAGCACATCTATACACATCAGATGGCCACAATCAGAACATTACTGGGAACATCCAAACTCTTTCCCATTGGACATGATGTTAGACAAGGCTGCATCTTATCACCAACATTATTCAACATCTATATAGAGGACATTATTAGAGAAGCCACAGAGAACATCAAAGTGGGAGTCAAACTTGGAGGAAGGAGAATAAACAACTTGAGATATGCGGATGACACCACACTACTGTGCACCAGTAAAGAAGACCTTATGCTACTACTTACCAAAATCGAAGAACTCGGTCGAAAGAAAGGTCTAATATTCAACACAAAGAAAACTAAAATTATAGTCATAAACTATACAAAGGAAGAACAGACAACAATGCTTTTATACTAAATGGTTAACAATTGGAAGAAGTGAAAGAATTAATTTATCTTTTGTCAACCATCAATACATCATGCAAGAAGTAAACCGAAGAATCAGTATCACAAGAACATCAGTGCAACAAATAGATAAGAAACGCAATCAATTACGAACTCAAACTACAGCTGGCCAGGTCCAGAGCATTCTCCATCGCATCATACGGCTGTGAGAGTTGGACCCTCTCCAAGAAAGTCACCAAGAAAGTGAAAGCCTTAGAGATGTGAACTTACCGCAGAATACTATGAGTGTCATAGAGGGATAGAAGAACAAATGAATGAGTGCTACAAAAACTAAGAACAAAAATGATTTTATATCAACACATTGTCAACCGAAAAATGTGATACTTTGGCCATGTAATCAGACATGATGGCCTGGAGAAGACTATCATCCAAGGTAAAGAAGAAGGAAGAAGAGCTCGGGGAAGACCAAGGCGAGCCTGGCACACAGATATTGAGGAGTGGGCAAGATGCACTCTACATCAGGCATCCCACCGTGCACAGCAATGTGAACAGTGCTGTGACACCAACAAGGCCACAGCAGCTCGTCTGAGGGCCAACTGAATTAGTGAGAGAAGGCATCAAAAAGATTTAAAGTCATAATATTAGGTTTTATGTGCCATAAGTGTAGCTGAGCACTCCCTGCTTTCATTTCACTATATGTGTGATGAGTTTTTGTATTTTGTGTCATTCTGTGGCAACATTACAAATTTCACACCAGATGCTTCCATTTTAAAGGCAAACATAACACTAAATTTCTGTATGCATTATTTTGAAGATGGAGCGAATGTATTATCACGTTACTAAATAATTTTATATATGGGGAGCACAGTGGCATAGTAGTTAGCACTTTTATCTCACAGCAAGAAGGTCATGGGTTCAAGCCCTGTGCCTGGTGAGGGCGTTTCTGTGTGGAGTTATCCCCATGCTTACGTAGGTTTCCTCCCACACTCCAAACACATGCACACTAGGTCAAATGGGAGTGTTGTGTGTACATTGGCCCTGTGATGGTCTGACAAGCTGTAGAGGGTGTACCTCTCCTTTGGAGTTGGCTGGGATGGGCTCCCCTACTTAACCCTAACCCTACTTAAGAATAGCCCTACTTTAAGAATAAAGCGGTTCAGAAAATGAAATTAAATTCAATGAAGTTTAATTATAAGTTTCTAATTGCCATACAGAGCATAAAAAGTTATTTTATACTGTTTTTAGGTGCCAACATATTGGCACTTCTGAAAGTCAAATCACATGCTTCTCCATAAAGTGTCACAGGTATGTGATGTATGACCTGCTCAAATCTGCTGGTCATCAAAATGCCCCACAATGTCAAGCAGTGGTGTAAGTTGTGTTTGTCCCTTCCACCTCTATTAGTCACATTCTGACTTATACAGTAGTGTGCAGTGAAGATTGTACACCACCATTTTTGTCTAAAAGGGCTCCTAATAAAAATAAGTAAAAATTACTTCTCTATAATTTCTTGGTGAAAATGTATTGAACAGTGCTATTGTAGGCAAAAATTACAGTGCACTTATACACTTAACAAAATGAAGATAAATCAGAAACCAAGTACAAGTATTTATTTTATGTAACATTGGATAAGATTGATGATAATATGTAAACAAACAACAATATATAGTAATAACAAAAATAACAGTCTCTTTTTTGAGGAAAAAAGTAAATATTTAGAGTCTGATTTATCTTCATTTTGTTAAGCTGTAAAAGTGTAGTATATTTTTTTTTATTTCTTCACTCAATAAACCATTCCATATGGTTTAAAGTCCATTCATGCTATCCAAGAGTTAAAAAAATAAAATTTGTGACACTTTTCAATTTTTCTGATTTTGATTGTTTTTGTTTATTACCCATACTTTTACCTTAGTATTCTTGCCGGAATTATTTTTTTGGTTTCCTTTGCCTACAATAGCATTATTTTAAAATAAAGATTACATTACAAGCCACTACTAGATTTCCAGTTTATTAGAATTATAGCTATGGCCTTGTCCAGGTGTCGTCTCCAAAGGTGCAATGTTTAAATGGAGATATATACACATACACACAAATAATAAATGGATATTACCTAGTGGTTTTTTTGGGGAGGGTTTTTTGCCCCAAATGATAATTGTCCATGTGTAAAATCTGATCTTTTACATTGTGCTGTATTTTAAGTATCGAAATATTTAATAAATAAATATAGAACTCATACAATTAAACACTTTTGGTTTTTTTGTTTGTTTGTTTGTTTGTTTTTTGTACTTTCCTACAGTACAGAAAACCTATGAGAAGTGCTAGAACTCAAAAGAGCTAAACACTGAAGTGTTGTGTACCGGCAAGTCCTGGCCAAACTTTAGAAACCAGGTTAATGGTTAGGATGCTTCTATACATTTCTGATGAACGAACATACTTTTTCTGCCAGTCATACATGCTCAGTCTGTCGGTGATTTGTGTTTAAGCTCATTAGCAATAAATATGCTTTTACTGCCAGACTTTTATTTTTGTTGTGTTGCTTAATATTTGTCTCATCTCTTTACATATTTTTGTCACAGGATGTAATGCATGATTTTTATCAAGCTGTAAGAAATTCAGTCTACCTTTAATGTAATATTTTGTAGACATCAGTTTGGTGTAACTAAACTCACTGGTGCATTTTTTTAAATAATACAGATAATCATATATCAGAAAACATTTCCATTTTCTTTATTAGTGGTGTCATACCTAGAGTCAACTCTCAAGCTTGTTTGGTGGTGAATAACAGCTGTCTAAAAATGTTTTCATTATATATCCTCTCTCCTGATGGTGCATGGGGCTAAAACCAGGACCTTCTTGTTGTGAGGCAGAAGTGCTAACAACTACATTATCATGCCACCCTTAAAGAAAGTACTGAAACCATTCATTTAATTTAAATGGACAGGGTGTGGAAAAAGTTTTGTAATTCCTATATGGTCCATTAAATAAAATAATTAGTCTGATACTAATGCTAAGATTCTGTACTTTAACCAAATTGTTATTGTTGTAAACCCATAGTTCTGGAAGTTCAGACACTAGATGATCAATAGCACAGTTATTTATATATTTATATATTGAAGGAACTGAAATAACCATCTCTGACCTCAAGCACATCATTAACAGTGGCATCATTTCCTTCTAAGGAAAATGGCTTAGGGCCTTTATAGTTAACTGCAAATTGGAAGCTCATGCTTTGAAGCTTGTTATACTGATAGAAGGGTACATTAATAATAGATTTAAGGAGCCATCTTAATTAAACCAGACAGATAGCAGCTTTGAGCGAGGTGACATCTTACCTATTTTAAAACTATGTCCTACATATCTAACAAGATATACTAGTTAATGATAGACATTGATTAAAGTACTGCTCTGCTATGCAGAATGCTCAGTGTTACTGTGCACTTAAGAATATCAAATGAAGATGTACAGTATTACCGTGTTTCCCCGATAATAAGACACTGTCTTATTTTTTTTTTGGCTCAAAAAACACCATAGGGCTTATTTTCGGGGTAGGTCTTATTTTAATTAACATTAAGAGCGATTTCTATAAACAGGTAAGTGAGTCCTCCACAACTGCTTTCTTGTACTCAGCGGTGCAGCTCTTCCTTTCTGC
>JAQMYF010000013.1:20940911-20957582 GCA_030014195.1 Neosilurus mollespiculum | reverse complement strand
GCCCAGAGTTGGCTGAGATGGGCGCCAGCCTCCCCGCGACCCTAATTAGGATTAAGCAGTTCAGAAAATGAATGAATGAATATTACATAATGGTAAAATGAACTTCCAAAAATGAACTCCTATCTGTTTACTTCTACAGGTTTTAATATGGTAGGAAAACATACAGTGTTATGTTGGATTAGAAAGACATATATTATTGTATTTTTTCCATTGTTTGATTTCAGAACTTTTGGCCTATAAATGCACAACTGCATAGAGCAGAGCATGACAAACCAGAACAGTAATTGCACTAATGAGCCCTGCTAGTGTAGACTATTTTTCTCTAATTTTTGATGTGAAATAATTAATACCTGTGACTTAGCATCACTGCTTACTCACAGTCATTACTTGCCATAGTATCCTTTTCTTAGCAATAACTTTTCAGCATGCACAACTCCATCAGATTAAAAACTTTAGTGAGTCCTACTAATCGCCTAGGGGCACTTTAGAGTTTTCAACAATAGACAGACAAATGGTCAGATGAACAGGCAAATATTCTGTGATACTGCTTTTAGGGAACATTAAGATATGTGATGTAATATAGTGGAGTGATAACGTGGTAATATAGTGGGGCGGCTCGGACGCATAATTTTTAGCACGTTCGCCTCGAGGTAAGAAGGTCCTGTGCGAGGTTCGAGTCCTGGGCTCGGGAGTTTCTGTGTGGAGTTCTCCCCGTGCTTGAGTGGGTTTCCTCTGCATACTCCCTGAGTCCAGAATCCAAAAACATGCACTTTAGACAAACTGGCTGTTCCAAATCACCCCTAGGTGTGAGTATATCTATGAATATTTGTATGTGTGTTGGCCCTACAATGGCCTGGGGAGCTGTCCAGGGGGTACACCACCTTCGCCCAGAGTCGGCTGAGATAGGTGCCAGCCGCCCCGTGACCATAATTAGGATTAAGCGGCTTAGAAAATGAATGAATGAATTTATATATATATATATATATATATATATATATATATATATATAGTCATGGCTAAAATCACACACACGTGCACATGATTTGAACATCATTCCTCAATATTTTGAAGGATGCTTGCCCTATTTAAACCTTAAACATTTATTTTGTGCTCCTGACCATTGAAGTGAGAGTGAACACCACGGTGAGATGGAAAGACCTGTCTGAGGCCTTCAGAAAGAAAATTGTAGCAGCTTATGAATTTAGTAACTGATTTTAAAAGATATCAAAGGAATTTGAAATCAATCATTCTACTGTCCAGAAAAACAGTCTACAAGTGGAAGACATTCAAAACAACTGCCAAACATGCCTAGGTCTGGCCATCCAAGCGAGTTTACCTCAACAGCACCTTCTTTTAGCAAGGTACTAAAAGAAGTCTCCAGAAACCCTAAAATGTCATCATGGGAACGACAGCAGGCATGCCTCTACAATCAGAAAGAGACTGCACAAGTTTAAATTACATGCGAGGTGTCTAAGGAGGAAACCTTTGCTCTCTTAGAGAAACTCTTCTCTTAAAGGCCAGATTGAAGTTTCCCAGAGAGAACATAGACAAAGACCAGGAGTTCTGCAGTAATGTTCTTTGGTCAGATGAGTCTAAAATTTAATTATTTGGACACCAGAGCACAGGACATATTTGGTGTAAACCAAATACAGCATTCTGGGGAAAAAACCTAATACCAACTGTAAAGCATGGATGTGAAAGTGTCAGGGTTTGGGTATAATAAAAAATCTCAGATGGGTATTACCAGAAAAAGGCGGTCGTTCACTCGAGTCTTGGCGCCAGCATAGTTGCATTATGCTTATCATCTCTTCGCACTCATGAGGCTTGTCATCTGGGATCTTCTCCACATTGGGCCGTTTGCCTGAAGTCACTCTCATCAATAGTTCAGTCAGGTTCATTCCTGCATCAAAAAGGAGAAAATTAAGGATCTGTGATCCAAAGGTTTACACACAAACACTTGATGAGCTGAAATTAGAATGCAGATGTACCACAGTATGGCCTCTTCTGGGTCAGGATCTCCCACATCACGATGGCAAAGCTATTGTTAAGGAAGAACAAACAGAGTCCTTAAATGGGGAAAGCAAATGTATAAACATATTTTAATTTATTGAGCTTAGAATGTCTGTGTGCTTTTTGGATTTTCACCTATAAACATCATATTTTGAAGTGGGAGGTTCAGCGTTCTGGCTGAAAGTCTCTGGTGGCATGTAGCTAATGTTTCCTCTTTCTGCCAAATGCTCAATGAATGCTGTCTTGTCAGAATAGTCATCCCATTTAATTATCCCAAAATCTGAAATCTTACACAAGAAAAACAAACATTTATATCAAGAAATGTTTTACTACTGGCATCTCTTCTAGGTTTTTATTGGATTGGATTAAAGTCAATTATGTATAAATGAAGGAAAAAAATTAAATACAAGATGCATCATCTAAGCAATCAAACAGTGATAGGAAAAGAATTAGTGTCAGGGAGATGTGATGCCACTTGAAACACTTTAAATGTATGGTAATGATAGCATGTCCCAAGGTATTTTATTTTCTCTCTCTCTCTCTCTCTCTCTCTCTCTCTCTCTCTTTCAATAAAGTTTAATTCGAGAAAAATATGACTTTAACTGCTTTAAAACTCTCTCCTGCAACTGCAAAACTACAGCTTTACTTCTGACTGCTGGAAAGAACTGGCACTGGAGACTCCTTGCAAAAATGACAAATTAACTTTACCCTGGGTTTTGTGGGATCAAATCATGATGATCTTGAGAGAACTTGATGGATTTGTGATGATTGCACTGATCGTCGCAAAATATTTGACAGTCAAAGTTTTGCCATGATTATTACGATGTATTATGATTCAACACCAATCGTGATAGAACGTGGGAAGCGTGGTAAAGCGCAGTTGAGCTTAACAGACCTTAACAGAGCGTAACAGACCTTGACACGCCATCCTAGGGGGTTTTGATGAACTTGGCAACACGATTACTTCAAGTTTCATCTCTTGGATGTGCCCTTCCTCCTTTTTATACCCCAATCGTGCTCCAAGTGTGCTCATAAATCATGGAGCCCCAATGCTTTTTTGAATCGCGGAGATCGCTGACATTGTGTCCCAGTGTAAACCCAGGGTTAAAAATAAAGGTTACCATATCAATGATAATGCATTTTTAAATAGTTTATGTCAAGTCCATGTGTAATTTGTTGAAATAGAAGATGTTGAACTAGAACTTATTAACTAGATTTTATATTATAAACCCTGGAGGTGGAACTACTGTTCATGACATGCTATATGAAATTAATCAACACCTCCTGATTTGTGAATTCACCTGCACTACTGATCATGATTATGCACCTTAATGTGAAGATGATCATCAAGAAGGATGTTGGACAGCTTCAGGTTCATATGGAGGAGAGGTGGCTTCATGCTGTGGAGGAAGTTCATGCCCATGGTCACCTCATGGATCATATGGAACTTCTTTGGCCACATAAGAGTATGAGTTGTGAGAAGATTATCCAGGGATCCTCTGCTCAAGTACTCCATCACCACAGCATACGAGTCTTTGCACAGCCCATAAAGAGTCATCAAGTATTTAAATTTTATTTTCCCTAGGTTGGAAACCTGCAACATGTTCCTAGGAGAAGCAGATCACATGACATAATCTGAGCCACATACAAGGAGGAGTGGTGACTTGTAAGTCTGGATTTAACCATACAAATCCTCTCATTCGTAATCACGATGTAAATATAATCTAAAACTAAACAGAAACCCAGATTTCTGTGAAGCTGCTTAGTGACAATGTCTACTGTTAAATGAGCTGTAGAAGTAAAAGTGAAGTGAATTCAGTTGAATGGAAATCATTAGCATTTTTTTGAGTGTCAAATCAGTGACTGTTTAGCCATACCTGTAATCGGTGGAGGAAACAAACGCCTTAATCGCACACTTTTCCCGCCACAGCTTGAGTTTGACTTTGTACACACGGCTGATCTTGCCTTCATACACTTTCTCCCAGTCCAGTTCGAATTCTTCTTTTTTAAAATACATGAATTTCTCCTGAGTGATATAATCGGGAAGATCACTCTTCCTTGACGTACGTTCTGCCATTTTAAAGTTTAGTAAAATTCAAATTCTGTAGAGCTCAACCATGAGCTGTATCTTCTTTTCAACAACTTTATCAACTACAAACTGTTCCGGGATTTAGGAGGAGTTTAGGGTGCTGCTTATTTGCATAAGAATGTCACGGAGCCGGTTTTTAAGTTGTACAGGTGAGTCCAAGTAGATTTCCGTCTTCTGAAAACTTTGCAGCATCTGTTTTGAATAGAATGTCAAAAGTAAAATAAACATACATAGGAGGGGGATACCAGCACTGGGTTCATACTGTAAATACAATGGATTTTATTTTACTTTAGGTGTATTAGGTGGATTTAGAAAAGGTCAAACTTCATACCAATGTATATACTACACTGGAATGGCACAATCTGATTGGTTTGTCATCCGGGGAATAAAAAACACTTTCCTGATTGGATAATACTGACATTCATGTTTTTTTTTTACTGTCACTTGGTGCAGGCAGTGTAATCACTGTCATGCTTTAAAATGGGGTGATGAACCATAACCATCTTATTTTGTGCTGCTTTTGTTATGTTTCCACAGAGTAGATACTAAAACTTTGAATGGGTTTATAAACACGTTGTTATGCAGCACAGTTTACTTAAGTTTCCATGTAGAATATACAAAAACTCTAAATGGGTTTAAAAACACAGCATAAGCTACACAGAGCTTAGCGCTGCTCTGAGCTCTTGGAGCTTACCTGACCTGCCTCTATAATGGTTAAAATATGTAATAAAAAATAAATATATATATATTTTCTTTTAGTTTGCTTGTAATGTTCCCATGTAGTACGTACTAAACCAGTTATGTGCCTGAGGCTCAGCGGATGTTGCTGTACTGAATAGTCCCCTCGACGTTCTGTTTTTGGGGCTATTCAGGGACATCCACCTCAGCTTCGGCGCACAATTTTTTAATTATCTTGTTACAGTGTCACCTGTCAAGATGTGGGATGTATTATGTAGCAAGTAAACAGTCAGTTATTAAAGCTGATGTGTTGGAAATGTAAAAATTGGAGTGACTTTAACAAGGGCCAAATTGTGATAGCTAGATGACTGGGTCAGAGCATCTTTAAAACAGCAGGTCTTATGGGTTGTTCCTGGTATGTAGTGGTTAGTGCCGTCCAAAAGTGGTCCAAGGAAGGACACCTAGTGAATTGGAGACAGTCATGGATACCCAAGGCTCACTAATACATGATGGACTCATCTGGTCCAATACTACAGAAGAGCTACTGTAGCATATATTGCTGAAATTAATGCATTAATGCTGGCTGTGATGGAAAGGTGTCAAAACACAGTTTATCACAGTTGCTGTATGTGGCCATGTAGTCACAAGCTGGTCAGACCCCTGTTCACCACTGAAAGAACCTGCAGCAGATGCACAAGCATCAGAATTGGACCATCAAGTAATGGAAGAAGGTGATCTGGTCTGATGAATGACATTTTCTTTTACATCATGTGGACGCTTGGGTGCACATGTTATTTACCTAAAGATAAGAGACAGCACCAGAACTCAATATGGGAAAAAGGCAAGCCAGCAGAGTGATGTTCTGGGAATTTTCTTCTAGAAAACTTTGATTCCTTGCATTCATTTGGATGTTACTTTTTCAGATAACACCCATCTAAACAATGCTGCAGAACAAGTATACTGTTTCACTGCAGTACTCTAATAGCAGTGGCCTCCTTCAGCATGATAATGCACCCTGTCACAATGCAAACTTTGTTAAGGAATGGTCTCTAAGCTCCCTAAAGCACACTTCAATCAAACATCTCTGCTAGACAAGCTAATCAGTTCCAAGAGGCCTCAAAGTTGCAAGTTACAGAACTAACTGGATTTGCTGCTAATATCTTAGTGCCAGATCCCACAGCACACCTTCAGAGCTCATGTGGAGTCCATGCATCAACCAGCATGTCGAGTTGTGAACATATTTTTTTGGACTGCCTTTAGTGTTGTTTACAGCATGTAATCACCATGGGATTGTTGCTTCAGTTGGTCAGCAATTATTAATTATGTTGCAAAGAAATTAAGTCAGCTGATGACCTGAATGTACTGAATGACCAGGTTACTCCATCAATGGACTGTTTCTTCCCTGATGACACTTAAATGAAAATTGGGGCTCAAATTGTGAAAGCGTGGTTCAGGAAGCATGAGGAATCATTTTCACACATGAACTGGCACCACAGAGTCCTGACCTTAACCCTATAGAATGTCTCTGGGATGTGCTGGAGAAGACTTTGTTGAGTGGTTCAATTTCCCCATCATCAGTTCAAGAAATCGGTGAGAAATAAACCCAACTCTGGGTGGTAATAAATGTTGCTGAAGTTTGTCAAAAACAATCCCATGGAGATTACATACTGTAATTAAGGCTAATAGCTGTGCAACAAAATATTACAGTGAGGGATTTTTTTGGTGTGTGTGTAAATGTCCAGGTATTTATGGACCTGGCTTTAAATGTCCTGCAGAGCACATCATACTCAACATACTTATCATACTGTACATCATACACAGCATACATTTACTTATTTCTCAACAGATATAAAATCTGCTTTTTTGTTTGTTTGTTGTTCTGACAAGCTCAGAATCATTTTGACATTAACTTGATGACATATACATCTTGTCGACAAGGGTGATAATATAACAATGCACACAGTACACTTAAAAACAATACGTATAGATATATTGATGAATTTGTGTTAAAGGAATTCAACCCACCATTAAATATAATCCACAAGTCTGTATTACATCTGACTCAAACAAACCATAATAATCATTGCATTTCACCAAATATTCATATTGTCTTATTTTAATTGAGTTTTAGTTCAACCAAATATAAAGAATGCAGCATGGTGGCATAATTGAAAATATGGAAAATATGTCCAATCACTCAGGTCACACAGGTTCACAGATGGATGAACGGATAGCTTAGAAATTTTATGCTCATCTCTTTTTAAAATAATATGAAAAATGTCAACCAACAGCATTTCCTGGGTCTGGGGTTTTGCTGAGTCATTTGTGGAGGTACAGTGAGATAATGAAGATGTAGGTTTCTTGCTTTGTAACAGTGATACACGGTTGAATGCAGCAAGGCCTTAGTAGCATTTGAAGTTGTTGTACACTTGCATTAAATTGGGAGACGAATTCACCATGTCATGAAAATGTAATAGAGGCTTGAAACACCATGAGAGGTCTGCAGCTAGGGAACCCCATACACAGTAAGCTACAATGCACTATGTGCTCTGACATGTTTCTATACTTTCAGCAGTTTGTGCTACAATAGCCCTGGTGTGGGTTCTTTGCGCATAAATGAGCCTCGGGGCACCCATGAAACCCTTGCCAGTTCACTATTTGTCCTTCCTTGGATCACCTTTGATAGATACTTATCAAAACATACCAGGATCACCCCACAACACCTGCCATTTTGAAAATAAATACACCCAGTTGTTTGGCCATCACACTGTGTCCCTTGTCAAAGTAACTTGGATTCAGATCATTGCTCATATTTCCTGCTTCCAACACATCAACTTTGAGAATTGAATGTTCGGTTTGTGAGTAATGCATCCCACTCCTGGGCAGCTGTCAATGAAATGTAATGAGCTAATCAGTGTTATTCACTTCACCTGTCAGCGGTCATGATGTTTTTTAATGTTGTGGCTGATTGGTGATGCATGATAAATGCAAATTGACTGTCATCTCTTCATTGATTCATCATTCATTTTCTAAATCGCTTAATCCTAATTTGGCTCGCAGGGAGGCTGGCGCCCATCTCAGCTGACTCTGGAAAAGGGCAGAGTACACCCTGGACAACACGCCGATAGCAATGCAGCGTACCCTTTTCGAAAGTCAGCAATGGTTCTTTTACATGCCTCTCACCACAGACAGTGAGAGACATGCTGGCCTTTGACAACCCAGTTATCAGGTTTGGGGGCAGTGACAACCCAGTGACAATGGGGCTTGAACCCCCAACCTCTGGATTAATAATTCAGCACCCTTCCACCAGTCCTCCACTGCCCAGACTGTCATCTATTTTCTTATTAATGTCAAAATGTCTTTCATATGGCAGGAATACTGTTCTTTCTTTTTTAATTCCTGTGTCATTATGAAGAAATTCCCTCACTCACATACTCATTTGCCAAACTGCTTAATTTCATGGGAGGCTGGAGCATATATATTGAAGGCGGGGTACAACCTGGACAGCTGCCAGACCATCGCAGGGATAACACAGATGTACAACCATTTACACTCACAACAAGGGACAAATCGGAACAGTCAATTTGCCTAATGTGCATGTCTGTGGACTGTGTGAGGAAAGCAGAAGAAACTCACACAGACAAAGGGAGAACATGCAAACTCCACACAGAAATGCCTAAGCCCGGGACTCGAACCCAGGACCTTCCTGCTGTGAGGCAGGAAAGCATTTGGCTGGTATTCAAAACCAGAAGCTTCTGACTATGAGGCAACAGTTTTACAAACTGAGCCACTCTGCCATCATGCAAATTATTTGTTTTATTTAATTATTTTTCATATTAACATATAATAACTGTATTTAAATGTGACAGATTAATTTGTAAATCTCTCTCTCTCTCTACAGCTACAAGCCTCTTCTATTAAAATAAATGAGAAGTTTGCACCTTTCCAGTGTTTCCGTGTTACAGTTCTGTCTCTACGTTGCTCAGGTTTCCAGACGGCTGAACTTCAAACACTTTCAATTACTGGAACCTAATAAATATTTTCCAAAATAATCAACTCTGTCACAATTTCTCTCTGCCACCTGAATCTGCCTTGCCCCTGGCTCATAACCATCATACTGGTGATTTATTCAGATTCACATTCAGAGGCACTGCAGTTCAATTGCTGTACCTCATGCTTTTCATCCAGACTCCATAGCTTGAAAAAGAATGATGACAAACCTTGTATAATAAAATACAGACAAACAACACAACCATGCTGTATGGTTAGAAGTATGTAGAATACTGAGGATGTGTGTATATGTGTGTGTGTGTGGTTGGTTTTACAGGAAAACGGTTACGATCTGAATTTACATTCTTCACGTTACATATTTGAAACACCAGAAGCGTGATGAATGCAAATGAACTCCAGTCTATTTTGCTCCTAATAATATTTAATCAACTCTTTCTATGTCTTAATTGAATAATTATAGAAACAAAAGAGTGTGTCATAGATTTAATCAATCTTGCTACTTAATCAAAGGATGAGTTGGATAGATGAGGATCTGAAACATGCATAATTTCTAGTGTTGCTGTTTTTAACTGAAGTTTACCATCTAATAAATCTGTGGAGACAATGAGGCACTACACTGCCTGAGCATTTTTCACATTTTCACACTGTGAGCTGAAGAAAGCCACACAGGCTCAGCGTGAACCTGAGAAAGAAGTCTACAGACAGACGCCTTACCTGTTTTGCAGTTTTACGAACTGTAATTTGCTGATTTGATTGTTGCGCAACTTGCCAGCATGGCACCCAAAGTGCTACGTCTAGGAGCACATGCATTTGGTAAGGTTTGGATACATTTCAACTCAGGATAAGTTGGTGTTTCAGTCAGTATTCAGACTCACACACAGGCACGTCGTGACCTTCATGCATGATGTCTGATAATTATCCAAAATGCACAGTATAAAAGAGAATAACCTGATACGACACCCAGATTCATCACCTGCTGCGTCTCTTCTGCTTTGTTTCTTTCTGGGAAGAAAGTAAAGCTGGCGGGACAGTGGCATAGTGGTTAGCATGTCCGCCTCACAGTAAAGAGGTCCTGGGTTCGAGTCTTGGGCTCAGGTGTTTATGTGTTGTGTTTGAATATTCTCTTCATGTTTGCGTGGGTTTCCTCTGGGTATTCCGGTTTCCTCCCACTCTCCAAAGACATGCACATTAGGTTACTTGGCTGTTTCAAATTTGCCTCTAGGTGTGATTGTGTGGTTTGCCCTGCAATGGTCTGGCAGGTTGTTCAGAGTGTACCCCACCTTTCCTCAGCGTGAGCTGCGATAGTTTCCACTGTGAGTGAGTGAGGAAGTAAAGCCACTTATAACAATATTATCATATTGAACAAATATTACTGACAAAAATGGTAATTACCTGCTATAAAATTATACTAATTATATTAATAAAATTACCTGACTATAAAAGATCCAGTTTCTATCATTATACAGTGATGTGTAAATGACAGATTTTCCTGAAACTTCTTTTTATTATTTATTTTTTGCATGTATCTCAACCACAAATGAAATGCATTTCCAAATCTGATTACTCTCAAAAGTAAAATGGAGCATATTGCATTTGTAGATTTCATTCTGACTCAGATGTTCTGATAGCCGGTATCTGATTGCAACCTGAACTTATTAGGTTTACGTCTATTTCACTGTGGCACGTAGATTTCATAAACTTGATCTAAGCCTGACATTTACTGGGTGAGGAAATCTTGTTTAGTTAGGATTTACTGCCATGTTTATTGAACTGGCTGCTTACTCAACATGATCTTTGTAGGAAGATAACCAAGCAAGGTTAGAAAGTAAATTAAAACTTTTACAAATGATGATTTAACTAAAATATATTTATGGTTTCTTAAAGCTTATTTCTTAAAGTTATTTTAAAAAATGGCCAAAGTTTTTTTTTTTGTTTTTGTTTTTTTTTCCATTATTCAACCACATCAATATCTTACAAGTTCTTTTAGAGTTAACATCATTAAAGGAATATTTTTCTTGATGAAACCTCCAAAAACACTTCCAACCCCAAGACTAAACTGAAACATTTTACTCCTGTTTACTTCTAGCTACTGTACATACTGTATATAAAATAATACAATTCAGTATTAACAATACAGTTCAGTATTATAATACAGAGTAGGCTGAAGCCTATATCAGCCAACTCTGGGCCAAGGCAGAGTACACCCTGAACAGCTCACCAGTCCATTGCAGGGCCTACAGACACACAACCTTACACATTTACACCTAGGAACAATTTTAAACGGTCAATTAGCCTAACATGCATGTCTTTGGATTGTGAGAGGAAACCTTCGCAAGCACATGAAGAACTCCACACACAAACTCCCTCACTGAGCCTGGGACTTGAATCCAGGACCTTCTTGCTGTGAGTTGGACATGCTAAAGTCTACGCCACCATACCACCCCAATAATATAAGTATTTTTGCAAATCGCGCATATCCATTATTCTTGTACATTACACTGTTGTTCAAAAGTTTGGAATCACCCAGAACATTTCACATTTTCCATGAAAACACAAACATATAGGCATCAGATGAGTTGTAAAATGAATATCAAATATAGTCAAGATGTCAACAAGGTTATAAAATAATTAATTTTACTTTTAAACTTTGCTCTCATTAAAGGATCCGACATTTGCAGCTATTACAGTCTTGCAAACCTTTGGCATTCTAGCGGTCAATGTGTTGTTTAAGATCACTTTTCCCCCCTCTACAAATCTCTCGCTTTACCATCACCAAAACACCCCCAGACCATCTCAGCTGACATTGAGCAAGGGTAGAGTACACACTGGACAGCTCGCCAGGCCATCGTCTGGCCTACTCTTTAGTAACGACAGCAATGGTTCTTTCACATACCTTTCACCACAGACAGTGAGAGACATGGTTGGCCTTTGATAACCCAGTTAGCTGCACTGGGAGGACAGCAGTGACGACTTGTTAGTGTGATAGTGGGGCTTGTAAATCTACATGGCAAAATGATTAATTAAGGCATTTGTCCTCTTTTCCTTTACTCAGTTGCATTTCTGACAACACTTAACAAGCTAGCATGCAATCTTTCTTGAGTCATGAATGACTACCTGTTTACTTGAAATAGGCTGCCGCCCACCACCCAGTGAAAGGTGAATATCGTATTCATATTTTTTGAAAGCTCTTGCTGGCCACATAAAATGAGTAGGCGGGCCAGATTTGGCTTTGACGCCTGAGGTCTAGGTCTTTTTTTTATTATTATTATTAAATGGTTTATTTATTTATTTTTAAATATTTTTAAATTATAAAACACAAGGACATTTCTAAGTGTTTTTAAAAATTTTTGAATGGTAGTGTATACTTGAATAGAACACTAACATTAGCATTTGTTACTGTATTGCATGTAGTGGTGGCTTAGTGGTTAAGGTGATGGGTTACTGATTCAAAGGTCAGTGGTTCAATCCCCACTATCACCACTGTTGGGCCCTTGAGCAAGGCCCTTAACCCTCAATTGCTCAGTTGTATAAAAATGATAATTCTAAGTCACTCTGGATAAGAGCGTCTGCCAAATGCTGTAAATGTAAATGTATGTATGTATCTACACTTACTTTCTGTACTTTACTCCTGTCTACCGCCTACATACTGTACATTCTGTGTATATTATAATATGATTTCTTTTATAAAGACTGTAACATCACCCTCTGGCATTTCAAATAAATTAAAACGAGTGGAGAATATTCTCTTCCCTTTGTACCATGTATTTTCTGTTTTGTGCCTCATTGGAGTATGCAGTTAGACGTTTATAAACACATCAATTATACATTGCGGTCCAACAAAATATTGAAGTTCAGGATGTTTTTGCCACAGGCAGTGTATTTTTAAGTAAAAGTATTACTCAAAACAATTTTTTTGGGCATGCTTAACCTGCCTGCACATTCACATAATCTCTACACTGTCGCATGCAGACTTTAAGAACGGTCTCACTTGCTCTCAATTTTAGTCTTTAGCAAATCACAAAAGAAGGTTTTTTTTTTTTTTTTACAATTAGTAAATCTGGGTCAAGTGTAAAAGCCTCTGCAAAGCCTTCTGAAAAGGTTACATGTCTGAGAGAAATGGATCATTCCAGGCTTGCATGTTTTATATTTGATGGAGTGGAAGGCTAGAAAAACATCAATCTGGTGAAAACTGAGTAGAAAATGAAGTGACATAAACATGATAAAGTAATGATGGGTACAAACTGTTGAGCGAGGAGTACTGTTAGGTGCTCAGGAGTGCCAAATGATCGCTAAGCTCTCGGTGAAAACGAGGCAGCTAAGACTCACCCTCGCCTACTCAAAGTGGTTCCCCACACACACTCAGATCACAGTGTAGGTAGGCAGTGGCGTAGTTAATCATTTGAAAGAGATAGATGTTAAGGCTGGCTCTTTTTTACAGGGCTCTGAGGAGCAGGTGGATGCCTTATGGATCTACTGGTGAACAGGCAAATAGGGACAAAAAATTAAATGGGACAAAAGATGAACTTCAGGTACACAGCGCACTTCAAGTTTTCCTGTTTGCTATTTCCTCACTCTAAAAATTAATTTCTATCAAATTATTCTGACAGAAATACTCCATAATGTATAAGCATAACAGATTTTTCACAAGTTTTTACACATTTAATTTAAATTAAAAAAAAGAAAAAGAAAAAGAAATATCAATACGTTTAAACAAGCACTTGACCTTCATCTCTGACACTTGAAATTGAGTGCTGGCATATCTGGTGTTTGAACTTGAGTAAAGTGTCCAAGATGTAAGAAAATTGTTTGCTTCATCATTTGTATTTTGTGAGTTTGACAACCATTGCTGGCCTCATGTTGGAAGAACAGCGCTCTCTCTCTCTCTCTCTCATCAGCACTTAATGGGTATGAGTGAGCTTGTGCATGCTGGCAGATAGTGCATGTAGATTGTGCTAAATCCAGTATGTATGTATGTATGCATGTATGTATGTATATTTGCTGACACAAAGGAGTTAATTTAAAAAATGGTCTCAACTAATTCCACAGAAGCAAAAGCAAATGTTAACATTTCTGTTAATTGCAAGATTCCAGACACCAGTTTCTTCCTTGTGCTTTTCACTCAGCCAAACTAAGTAAACTGAGAAGGGGAGTTTACACAGGGAGGTGATCAATAACCTTAATGTCTCTGATGGTAGTGTGCAGGGATAAATCTACCACAACAGCATCTCTGTAGCATGCCACCAATTAGGTCTTTATGGTAGATTGGCTACATGGAAGTCAGTCTTCAGTAAAAGTCACGTGAGCAGACACTGGGATGCTTGTTGGGATACAGGGTGAGATTCATGGAATCATTCATTTATATCCATACTGACATGAAGCAGATGGACAGCAGCAAGTTTTTGGAATTTATGAAAAATTTTATAGCTGTTACAGTTAAAGCCCATTTCTGCTGTTTTCCAGAAACTTACTACATTTCCCAGCTACCTTTGCACTACCCTCTGTCACATGATTTTGGACACATGACTGTCACATGCACACCCGTTGCTAATCACACTGACTAAAACACTATGAAACACTCAGGTTCATTAAGAGCCTTCTGAAGTATTGTGTCTGTGTCACTAGTTGCCAGTTTGAAGCTTAAATAGTTGGATGGGGGGAGGGGGGTGTCAGACAAGAAAAAAGAAATTGAGCTTAGCAATGTCCTAAAACAACCAAGTTATCAGAAATCAGGCATAAAGAATGCAAAACTAAACTCATCATAAAGACAATGTTTCAGTTTGTATGTGCTGTATTGTACTTGAATCAGATGTGTGTCAGTAATACATTTGTGTTCAGGGACATTGACTAGACATCGGGGCTGAGGGCCGTCACAGCTGTAGTTTATAACTTTAGGATAAGTAGCGATTTGCTTAGTGTGGGATTGAATGTTTTTTTTTTTTTTTATTAATTCATTTTTGTGAGTCTGAAAATGAAAAAAAAAAAAAATGAAAGAAAAAAAGAAAAAAGTCCTGATACATTCAGACCTGACTGCAACCCATTTGTAATATATTTATTCTGGGTTAAGTTATAAATAGAGTGTGAAATAAAAAGATGTATAGACACCAACACATTTATCGAATTCCACTGCTGAAAGTGTACATGGTGTACTGATTAGGGCAACAAGTGAGGACAAACTGACAGTCATCTGGCAGCTCAAAAAATAAACCTACATTGAATAGGATCTGAGACTGCAAACCTTTACAGCTTTCAACAGTCTGATATGTCTGAAGGGAAACAGTCGGAAAGTGCTGTTCTTCCGTGATAAGCCCCCGACAGAATGAAGATTGACTACTTCCTTGTAAGCAGGAGTCTGATTTACATTTTGTAGCCATTAACAAATGAGATATGAACACATATTCTAAGACTAATAAATACATTAGGCTAAATTTGATAGAAAGGTCATAAATCTTTGTTAAAGCAGTAAATCTTACCGAACAGCTGCTGGTCAGAATTTACAGTGGGTAAGAATTAAACAGGCTTATTCACCAGCTTCACTTAGGTGTTATCTGAGGGAGTCAACAAGAGAAAAGATGAGATCTGTTGAATTCATATGTCTCTCCAAGTTCATGTGCAATACCAATGTTTAGATCCGAAGTCAGTAGAGACACTTGTACTGGAAGAACTTGATGTTCCCTCTTTAATTCAGACCACATGTTTTCAGCAGGATGCTAGTAGACTCTAATTTGCAATTGTGAAATACTGATTTCTTTTCTGTGACTTGGATGTATGTTTAGAGTCATTATCTTCAAAGATGGACTGCACTGCAGGTAGTACCTACAGTGCCATGTAGACTTATTAGCATATCCATCGGCACACCCAAAAATTGAGTCAAAAAGATTTTATAAAACAAACACTGGTGGCATAGTGGTTAGCACATCCGCCTCACAGCAAGAAGGTCCTGGGTTCGAGTCCCGGTTTCAGGCGTTTCTGTGTACAGTTTGCATGTACTCCCCATGCTTGTGTGGGTTTCTTCAGGGTACTAAGGTTTCTTCCCACATTCCAAGACATGAACATTAGGCAGATGTGAGTGTGAGTGTGAATGGTTGTGTGTGTGTGTGTGTGTTTGTGTGTGTGTGTTGGCTCTGCGATGGTCTGGTGAGCTGTTCAGGGTGTACTCTCCCTTCACCCAGTGTTGGATGAGATAGGCTCCACTCTCCCCATGACCCTAATAGGATTAAGCGGTTCAACAAATGAGTGTGAGATGAGTGAGAAATAAACACTGCATAGAATATTACAAATTTTCCACTTTGAGAGAGAGAGAGAGAGAGAGAGCATACGTGTTCTCTTGGCACATGGGTACAGATGGCTGAGGCATTGTCAGGATTTGAACTTATGACCTCTAAAATGTACCATGAACCCTTTTCTGTCACAGAAGCCCCTTAAAATGTTCTGCATGGAAGTCTAAAATGACCATGTGACCATGTTGGACATTACAGAAACAGACTTGGTGCTGTTACTAAATTAGAGAGTACTCCATGTACTGGAAGTATCATAAATTATTAATAGTAATGTTGAAACCAGTGTGTTGTGTAAAAATAAAGGAATAAATAATCATAATAATTAAAAAATAAAACAATACAATACGTATAATATGTTGTTTTTTATTTTTAATTAAAAAAATCATAAATAAAAATCATGACAATATTTCTAATAGACACTCTGTACAAGCCTTAAACTCCTGGAAGTGGTACTGTCAATTCTTCTATCCTCAAATCAAATTCTTCTATCAAAATTTTGAACTGTTCCATATGATGATGATGATGATTGGTGGTGGTGTTACTTGTTGTATATATGGTATATTGTTGTGTGTGTGTGTGTGTGTGTGTGTGTGTGTGTATATATAT
>JAQMYF010000013.1:20909376-20940811 GCA_030014195.1 Neosilurus mollespiculum | reverse complement strand
ATATATTGACTATGCAACTGTGATTAAAATACATGTAAGTTTAATATTTTTGAAACACTGATTCAATAATACAAACTGGTTCTTTTAAAATGATATAAAAACCTTCCAGTTTCAGTGGGCTATAAGTACGTAGTGATTATTGAGTAGCTATGGAACCTATGGTAGTAAAGTTAGGCTAGTACCTTCACCTATATGTGAAAGCACAACCCCAGTATCCCCTGTGTAAGATGTAAATAAGAGTGGGGCAAAACAGCAGCCTCCAATCCTTACAACACAAAAAAACTCACTCATTCCTTAATTACTTAATCCTACTAGGGTCATGAGGAGGCTGGAACCTATCTCAGCCGAGACTGAAGAGTTCACCAGACCATTGCAGGGCCAAAACACACACAACCTTTCACACCTAGGGGCAATTTGTAACAGCCAATTAGCCTAATGTGCATGTCTTGGGACTGTTGGAGGAAAATGGAGTACCTGGAGGAAACCCAAGCAAACACAAGAACACCCGAACTCCTCACAGAAACACCTAAGCCCAGGATTCGATCCCAGTACCTTTCTGCAGTACATACAATATTAAATTAAAACCGAGAATAAACATAATAACTTAAAAAGGTAACTTACATAGCCTACCAATCGAGCGGCATCTTATCACTCTATGACAGGGACAATCTGTGGAGTTTCTGTTACTACGGGAAACTACGGGGATTATTCAATACAGAACACCTGTCCAGTATATACCACATGATCAAACCATGTTGTAAAGAAATGGGTGAATATACCAACGGCAGTCCATGAAGGAAAACCTCCCAGGGAGAAAAAAGGGAGGGGGGGTCCCATCAGGCTCAATTTACCCAACTCCACCTGCCATTATATATAAAATGCTCTGGCATGATAACTGGCTGGGAGCCACTAGATAATTAAAAGAGGCAATACCAATGCACCCGGACTAAATCGGATGGCAATGTACAATTGGTTGTCATCCTGCTACATATTACTGTGAATAAAATATGAGTTTATATGATTTGCAAATCATTGTATTTTTATTTATTTATTTACACTTTACACAGCGCCCTGCAATGGCCTGGTGAGCTGTCCAGAGTGTACCCTGCCCTCACCAAGAGTTGGCTGAGATGACCGCCAGGCTCCCTGCGACCCTAATTAGGATTAAGCGGTTCAGAAAATGAATGAATGAATGACTTTACACAGTGTCCCATCTTTTTTTGGAATTGGGGCTGTAAAATGACATATTTTTCCAGGCAGAAAATCTGGTGATGTGAAGTCTTCATCATCCTCTGGAAGGTAACAAGGATTGTCTCGTGAGGTCAGACAATTGATTTTCTTTTTCCTCTGAGGATTGTAACATAAAAGCTGTTTCAAGGAACTATGTTGCTCTTATCTGTGAAATCGCCAAGTTTCTATCTGTGTGGTCAAGAATGTCTCTCCAATATGAGATGACAGTGCAATCTTGACTGTCTTACTCAACATTTTTTCCACTTTCTCTCTGGGAATAGGAGGTTAGGTATTAAGGCATTGAGATGTGGATGTCTCTTCGGCACAGCTAAATGATCTACTGGGGTAATTGATGAGGAAACTGTAATTCTTATATGATGCTGTCTATTAAAAATGACTGCAGGTCCTGATTATTTATTGTAAAATATGGTGATACTATGGCGTTTGAAGCAGCTGCTAACATATAGAATTTAGGCACTGCCTAAAAGAAAAAATAAATCATGTCCGAGCCTGGGTTTAATTTTTATTGTCACTGCCTTTCCTTTGACTTGCTGATTTCAGTAGCTGATTTTCATTTGTATCACCTGTATTGTGAACGTATTTGTTTAATCAGCTCATGTTCTTTCAAGCTTCTGATTTTGGTATTTAATCCATGAACATTTATTTACCTACAAGTCTGTTTGTCTACCTGAGTTAGATTGTCTGTTTTTTTATTCTGCATGAGTCTGAGCAGTGGGGTATGAGCCTCTATTTTTTGCTTTCACCATGCAGGTCAGTGATACATAATAGCCAATCAACATTAACTCGGTGACATGACAGCCTTAATAGGTTTCCTGTGGTGGGCACGCATAGACACCAAACAGGTCATGGGACAACCATCCAAGCCATTACTGTGGTGCTCTGCTCTGGAGGTCTGATATGATGTATTACAATGTAGCACAGAACAGACTTACCCAATTAATTGTCTGCCCAAGTTCAGTGATACGGTAGAAGAAGGGGATGAATCCAAACCATTAACACCATATAACAGAGCATAAATTGGCCTTCAGAAGTTTTCAGCAGTGTGACTTTAAAAGAACACTCATGGAATTAGAGTACTTTGCTGATCGTTCGGCACGGTGGCGCAGTGGTTAGCACGTCCGACTCACAGCAAGAAGGCCTGGGTTTGATTCCCAGCTCGGCCGTTTTTGTGTGGAGTTTGCATGTTCTCCCTGTGCTTGTGTGGGTTTCCTTCAGGTACTCAGATTTCCTCCACCAGTCCAAATTAAAGTCCAATCCTAAATTGGCTGTTCCAAATCGCCCGTTGGTGTGAGTGTGAATGGTTGTGCAAGTGTTGGACCAGCGATGGCCTGACGAGCTGTCCAAGATGTACCCCACCCTCGCCAAGAGTCGGCTGAGATGGGCGCCAGCCTCCCCACGACCCTAATTAGGATTAAGTGGCTTACAAAATTAATGAATGAATGAATGTTTGGTGATCCACTTGCATACTTGGGGGGCAGATGGAAATTTAGACCTTGTTCCTGATGCTTGCCAGCTTTGTGATTCTGACTTAATGCTTAGTGTGATGAAAGACAAGGTCCTCTTTATTTTTTACTCATAAAATGGAAACCTGTCAAGCCTTTTTTTTACCAGCAAAGACATAGATATATGTGTAGGTGTCATCGGTCCTACAGCCCAAATCAACAAGTGTTCTTTAAAAGTCACAGGCAGATGAAAATGGCATATGACCAGATGAGCTTGAAAATAAGAAAAGTGTTTGTTGTCTAAGATGGAGTCAAAGGGTGGCTGACAGACCACTGAGTGATAGCTTGACCTTCAACTAGACATACTATAATAATAAAAGTTCTGCATCTCTGTCAGAGTGGGCTGGAAGGGGGTTTGTGTAATGTACGTAACTGAAAAGGGCTGTCTGATAAAACTACGTGATGCATATTTTGGAGGATGTGATCAACAATCTCGGGTTCAATCTCATTAAATCCTTCAATCGTGAACATCTGCCTCACTTCTACTGAGAAGATGCAGACACACAATGACTCTCAGTACTGTTAGTTATTGGGGATGATATGTCAGAGGTCTCAGTCCCAGAAGGGCATCACGTTCTATCTTCAATGGAAGTTTAAGAGCAGTGATCAAACTTACGGAAAGAATTGCTGTCAGATGATGAAATGTTTCAGGGCATAAAAGAAGATTGTTTTCAGCCTGAGTAGAATTTTCAACTTTGATTAAAATTAAGTGTCTCTCTGTGACGTTATTCACAAGGTCTTTGAAACTTAAATTCTCTTCCATCTTTTTCTAGTGCAGATGTCTTCATGACTGAGAAGGTAAATGAACAGCTGCCCCAACTTGTCTGCAGCCACTTGATACAACTTGTTAGTTTAGTTATACTTTTATCTCTTGTAGACATGATTCACTGCGACAGGTCCAGAGTCCATGGTGAGGTTACAAGCAATCTTGCTAGGTGCCTCTAGCCCTGTAGCCTGTATTTGTTTCTCTGTGTCAAAGAAATTGTACAGGGCTCATGCAGGCAGTCCTTGGGGAGCGAGCATTCGAAGGACAGGAGAATATGCAGACATGGAGCTTCTCGTTTGTACAATTTGTAAGCTGTGTGTGTGTGTGTGTGTGTGTGTGTGTGTGTGTGTGTGTGTGTGTGTGTGTGTGTGTGTGTAGTAGGGGTGTTAAGATTCACCAATTTGCAACTGATATTTTCAGAAAAAATATGATGTAAGTGCCCCAGTTAAAAAAGCATGCAGAAGCTACAGGATGGGGATGTATTTTTTTTATATATAATTAATTATAAATATTAGTAAAGGTACTATGCCTTAATACATTTAGAAAAGTGACCAACAGTATTTAATAAGATTGATTCCTTCTCTTTTCAAAAGTGTGCCAGCCACGGCCAGGCCTCCTGTGAGTTGGAGCACGATTTAAAAATAATTTAAAAATAAAAGTCCTTGTTTAGTTATGTATTGTACATTTGAAAGCAGTTATAAAACACGTGTCTGCTGGCAGCAGTTACAGCCCATTTCACTATGCCTTTAATTCTGAGTATCCACAAATGACCTAATTAAAAATTAAGGGGGGATTACAAAGGAGGAGAGATTTTTTTTAACTAAACTGAACTGCATAGCATCATACTCTTTTGCTTCACATCATATTGAATCACAATAATTTGAAAGCACTTATTCACTCACCCGTTTGCCAAACCACTTAATCCTACTATTAGGCTTGTGGGGTGGCTGGAACCTATCTCAGCCGACACTGGGTGAAGGCGGGGTACACCCTGAACAGCTCACCAGACCATTACAGGTCAACACACACATCATCATTAGTTTTGCTCTTGTAGCATGTGATTGGCCTTGGGGTGTGTCTCCAACAAAGGCATAAAGTCCTCTTTTTTCATCATGTAGCAAAATACAATGTACCTTGTCCAAAGATATCTTCCATGTCTTTGGACTGTGGAAGGAAACTGGGGTACCCAGAGGAAGCCCACGCAAGCACGGGGAGAACATGCAAACTCCACACAGAAATACCCGATCCCAGGACTTGTACCAAGGGCCTTCTTGCTGTGAGTCGGACGTGCTGACCACTACGCCAAGAACTACTCTTGGTGTGTTCTTTGCATTATTGCCAAATATATAATTATAGGGCTGCCCTTTTGTACAGAGGTCTTCTACATCTTAAATGGGCTGGGTATTCTTCAGTGGGTTAGAAGTCCTATTTTCATTTGTACTTTGTTTGTGTCTTGCTGTTCTGTCAGCTTCCCCAGGGTTATCAATTATACTAGAAGAGAGCCTGATACAACAGGGATGATATAAATAAATATATATGGCCAAAAAAGCTATAAACTTCATGACTCTTTGTACTGTAATCTTTACCCCGGGTCTAGTTGGATGAACAGCATCTGTTGTGATACCATTTAATACCCTATGCTGATTCAGTTTGTGATAAGGATCCCCTTTCGGTGGAGCTCAACAGGAGACCTGCTCCACAAACAAGCTACAAAGCTAATGTGCTCTGCTCATTCACAGAGAATAAACCAGAATGAAACGAGCCCTTCTCCTCTTCTAATTACATCTTCAGCAAAACCTTTCATTTAAATTATTGTAGTGCATATGGAGCCAGAAGGCATATTGAGATGAGGATGGTTCTCAGAGAATGCTTTAAGACTGTGATCAGGGACTTCTTGGTAATGTAGCAGGGGAGCAGCTTTGAAAGATGTGCTTTGGTTTGCAAACAGAACTCCAAAATGCAGACAAATTCCAGAGTGTGGAGCAATAACAATTTTTACTCACTCACTCACTTAATTGCCGAACCGCTTAATCCTACTATTGAGGTCGTGGGGAGGCTTGAGCCTAACTCAGCCAACACTGGGCAAAGGCGAGGTACACCCTGCACACCAGAGCATCGCAACGCCAATACACACACAACCATTCACACTCACATTCACACCTAGGGGCAGACTAATGTTCATGTCTTTGGACTGTGAGAGGAAACTGGAGTACCCTGAGAAAACCCACACGAGCACAGGGACAACATGCAAACTCCACACAGAAACGCCCTTGCTGGGTCCAGGACTCAAACCCAAGACCTTCTTGCTGTGAGGTGTACATGCTAACCACTACACCAGAAGACTTTTTAGCTTTAGAAAAACGGTTTCTTCAAAAACACTGAATTCCCAAATGAATAAACTTGGACTGTAAATATTCTATCAAGATGCAAAAAAATGACATGCATTTATATTTAATGATGTTGCACTTACATTTCTTTTTTCCAACTTACTTCATCTATTTCTCTTTAAACTTTTCAGCACATCAACATTTCACCCAACAACTCATTTCCATTTAGGGTAATTCCTCAATTACCATAAAAACAACTTCCTCACCTCACCAATTCCATCCATAACATGTATTAGCATCAACTCCACAATTACCTATAATCTGTTTTATGCTAGCTAATACAGCAAATTGTTGTTTGTAGTATAATTCCAGTGAGTTTACTGTTGTATTATATGATTAATAATGTTATTAAAGTTATGCATTCCTTTTTGAATAGATTACCTAAACATGAATAAGACAGAATGGATCAGGGGCTCAAGAATTCATTACATTAATCATGGGATATATAACTATCATTACTTTTCATCGCAGTTAAAGCCTGGAATGCAATGATAAGACTGTTTATATGATCCATTATTAAATATGTTCATTGCCTGCTGGTTTTTCCAGACGTCTACTCACAGATCCTCGGTTCCCAATTTGACTGAGCCTGGGGTTAACTTTTACTTCAAACATGGAGTTCCAGCTCCACTGCTCCACATTTAATTTTCAGAAATCAGATTTAATGTCATTTAAAATGTAGTAACCAATATTTCACTGCACAAGAAGTCCTGTGAAGACCAAAAACATGCTGATAAAGTCAGTTTGTAAACAAGGCTCTGACCTTATTTTTGTTTCTTTAAAAGTATGTCTAAGTGAGCCTGAAATGATATCATATTACATTTTTTTACTCTCTAGTGTGGTTTGTGTTTGCAGAATTCCAGTGCAATTTCATATACTTTGAGTATTTCTCAAATCTTCAGAATATATATTTAAGTTCATTTATTATTAACATTCCTATATTTTTCAGCTATTATTTCGCAATTCACCCAAACAGAGGAAAATGCATAGAAACCAAAAAGACACACAAAGTCAGCCATTTCAAATTTTAGGAAGAAGAAATTGTCTTTAAATTGTCTTTGGGCTTAATGTATTCTAGGCTAGTGACAGTGTTATGTAATTAAAATGATCACACTGATAACTAAGTATTAAAGATAGTCATGGTGTGTGTTCTGGTTGTTATAATCAAAACACCAGTCCAAAGCCCATGTGGGCGTGTCTGCATGGAGAAGAAGAGTTTACATGATCAATTTCATACAGGAGTGAAGGATCTCCAGACCATTGAGCTCCCTGAGCTTCACCATGTGCCTGAAAATAAGATCAAAGCAAAGACTCAGACAAAGATGAAGTGAATGGGATTGTCGCTTATATCAGCTTCCAAAAACTATGAACTCTGCAGATAGCCTTTTTATTAGCATAATGGTTTCTGTCATTTGCTGGTCATTGTTTAGCACACTTTTTCTCGGCCTCTATCCTAAACGGGTCGCTTTCTTAACCGGACGCCAGTCTCCGTCCACCGAGTGTCTGATCTCTTATTCTTGCGTACCTTAGTCTCAGAGACCCAAACATTTTTTACAGTACATGACGTACATGAAGATTCTTCTCATATTTCTCATATTCTCATATGTTCTCATATTTCCAAGGATTATTTGAACCAGTCACAGCAAGGTCTTGAAAAGTCAAATCAATGAAAACTTTAAATATTTAAACAGATTCTCCCAGTGCTGAGCTGCCTCGTTACCTGTTATTAATGCTATGGCTGCAAAGCCAATTTTACAGTGAATTAAAGCATGAAGCTGGTAAGTGCATTGCAAAATGTCTCCTCACGAACAACTCATCCTAATTCTGCATCTGAATCATAAAATGTCATGTTTTGTTCTTGACCCACTGAAGGAGAATTAACACTGTTACATAAACAAAAATTACAATAAAAAAACTACAGTCATTGACAAAAGTCTTGTCAAACATGTGGACATTCATGTATAAAAGCCCATATCTCACCAACCTATTAACCAATTTTCATCAACTATGACTTAAAATAACCCTCTGATGGTACTGAATAATATGTGCTAGCATCATTATTGGAAAGAAATTTCTTCTAATCTTTACAGCTTCTTAAATATAAACATTTCCATTTTTGCCTCGACAAAAGTCTTGTCACAAAGAATTTATTTCACTTTCAAGACTACATTTATTTCAGCAAATGGCTTTGTTTATAACTAAATATATAATATTGTAGCAAATATAACATCATATTGAAAAATTCCTCGGCAAATATGGCCATGATCGAACCAGACTCCCATGTGCTTGCCATAATCAATAATTATCATATTAAAATAATCAGACACCTTCAAGATGTTCAAATTACAAATAATGAAAATCTGTAAGTTCTACTAAAAATCCTTGAGGCCCAAGACACTTGTATTCCATTTTTAATACACATGTAAGCTATTTAGAGGGCAGCTCGTTCATCAAATGGTCAGAAAACAGTCTGTTATCAACACTGTGGTAAGAAATCTGAGCCACCTGTAGATTGGAAACATAATGGGAAGCAATAATCTGTTGATATTTGCGTCTGGTAATGTTACCACCCATGAAATTTCTTACTACTGTTTGCAAATTTTTTTCATTTGTTTTTAGGAGATCTTAAAGGTTTCTACAGTTTTTGCAAAAATATTTTTTAAATTGCCTGAAAACTGCTTTAATACCTGTGTTTTATGTATATTTAGTTAATCAAGAACTTTTCATTATTTTTTACTAATTATATTTTACTAATCTTATTAATTACTTTGATCCAGAATTTGATGTTACATGATTTTGAAGACTTTTGTTCAGCCTAGAATGGATATGTTCGTAGTTTATTAGCTGTTAAAAAATATAAATAAATTTACAATTTTCTGTTGCTTTCACAAAACAAACTGTAAACTTGTAGGATTAATGTAAGGCATAGTTGATGAAAATCGGTTAATAGGTTTTTTTTTTTTTTTTTAATTAAATTCTCTATTTTTTTTACTTCTTTCTTAAAAACTCTTAAAATTCAAACTTTATTTCATATCTAATCATACAGGATGTTTTTCACATGATTATGTAAGTACTACATCACAAGACTTGTGAAGGTGCATGAAATAGCACATGTGATAGCACATACGGACCACATCAGATTCCACTCCTCAGATCAGAATCTGAGGATCCGTAGGCACATGTTCACTGAAACAGATGACAGATTCACAAAAAGCCAGGTGACCTTTGTTCTAATCTAAAGGGGATGATCACACTAGAGGCGTGATAGAAAAGCGATTGACACAAATGGCAATTCAGATTTGTCTCACAACATTCGTGGCATCACATTTTGGTCGCCTGGTTCGTGAGCTCATCGCAAAAAACTTTACAAGGCTATGACGCAGGATAGTCTCAAACTCAGACATGTTGCAAGAAGGTTGGTAAAGTTGTTGTTTTCCTTGCAAATTATTAGTTTTTTTGTTCACAAGGAAAAGCAACAAGTTGGAGAATTCAAAGCAGAAACTTTGAGTAAAGTTTTAGACTTGCTGGCATCCGCTATATTCCATGTATTTTGTCATCATTCGTATTTTATTCACATTTTGTTAGCACTAATAAAAAACAAATAGTTTGTGAACAAAATGTGACTGATTTACGTTAGTTGTTTTTTTCCGACAATTATCTGCAAACCAATAGCGAGCCAATACTGTTCTATGCTGAGAGGAGATGAATCCCATGTGGTGTTCTTCTGTTCTGCTGAAGCATGGTATCTAAATGATTAGCGCTGTCAACTCACGGCAAGAATGTTGTGTGTTGAGTTTGCATGTTCTCACCATGCTTGCATGGGTTTCTTCCATGTGCTCTGGTTTCCCCCACAGTCCAAAGACAACCAGAATAGGTCAACTGGCTACTCTAAACTGTCCATAGATGTGAATGTGCGAGTGAATGGTTGTTTTGTTTCTGGGTTAGCCCTGTGTTGGGTTGTTGACCTGACTAGGATATGCCCCACCTCCTGCCTGAAATCAGCTGGGTATAGGTAATGGATGAATTGATGATGGTTGCTCTTACCCTATGTCTGCATAATACAATCACTTGACTGGTTGCAGGGATAACTGTATAAGTAAACAGATGTACTTGAGTTCCTTTTAAAGTGACCAGTGAGTGACCTGAAGCTGACTGTTCTGTGACCTTCTGATTCACCATGCTAGTTTAATTAGTTTTTGTACACCTGGAAATTAACCCATCAGTAAATGAGATCAAGCTAGCAAAATGAGACTTCGAGGAGTCTGTTCAGAATCTTGAACTTTTATTATCAAGATCTCACATTTCATAACCAAATCTTGTGTATCTTTTTGGTTTTACTCCACTTACAGTCTGAAAAATACTCTTAAGTTTCTCTCCCATGCACTCCAGAGATCTGCTGGGGGCTTAATATAATGACATCTATAACAAAATAATCTTATTTTAATACTAAAGTGAGTAATAATTGTACTCATAATAGAGATTAGTGATGCTCAGAAAATGACACAAAAGCTGTTTGAGTCCCCAGATTTCAAATCCTGCCAAGTGGTAATCCCATCTTGCATATATCCCTCGGAAATGTAATATTTTTAAGCTGCCAGTTCTTCCAAAAAAAAAAAAGGGCCATTTTTGAAATGTAAATAGCAGTTGTAGCCGAGGGAGGCTGAGGTTATGAGAAAATAAGGGAATCCAAATATTTTTACCACTCGTGTCCACATTGTACATTATTAATCACATGACTATGGATAAACAGTGAACTCTGCAGATAATGAGGGCAACGTACTTATTAGAGTGGCACTGGGTTGCATTTAATTGATTACCCACAATGAAGCAGGTATAAGCTAGAGGCATGCAGGTAATAGGTGAGTCAGAAAAACAGCACTAATAGGCATAATAATGAGGATAATAGAAAGGACACTTCTGTATACCTGGGCTCAACTCTGCACAGTTTCCCCAAGGTTATGGCGGCATTCTTCTGCACATCAGCTCTCTTGGATTTGCCAGCCACATGGCGCAGAAGGAGCATCACGCAATCTGTGCCCAAGAGACTGGCGGCAGCTCCCTGTACCACCAAACAGTGTTCCAGACACACAGCAGCATTCCCTACCACCAACTCATCACTGCTGCCCAGGAGCGTCCTCATGGTCACCAACCCTGAATAAATAAGTGTGTATAATGCACTTATTATACGTTCACTAAACTTACTTCGCTCTACTTTCTTAACTTTTTTTTTTTTAATTACTGAACCTTTATTTTACATTACTTAGCTTGTCCTTTTTTTATTAGTATTTCAGACTGAATTATATTTTATTGAGGAATATTTCAGTTTAATAGATTAATAAATGTAGCCCAGTTCAATATAATTTTCCAGCCCTCAGTACTTACTCTTGTCAAGCTTCACTAGCTCTTCACAGGCCTGCTGACTGGAGGCAGTGCACACTGCCATAGCTTTAATTGAGTATCTTGAGCTTATCTGTCTTCCTTCCTAATGGAATGAAAAGATGCACTTTATTCATTTGAGGGAACTCAAGATTTTTTTATCATATGTTCGAATGTCAATAGTACATCTGCCTCACAGAAAGAAGGTCCTGGGTGTCAGTCCCCTACCCGATTAAGGGTTTTCTGTGTGGACTCTACATGCTCTCCCCATGCGAGCATGGGTTACCTCCAGGTACTCCGGTTTTCTCCCCCAATCAAAAAAGACATGCACATTAGGCTAACTGACTGTTTCAAATTGCCCCTAGGTGTGAGTGTGAATGGTTGAGTGTGTTGGCCCTGCAACGAATTGGTGAGCTATCCAAGGTGTACCTTACCTTCGAGCAGAGTCGGCTGAGATAGGCACCAGCCTCCCCCTGACCCTAGTAAGTTTAATTGGTTTGGCAAACGAATGAATGAATGAATGAAATAACAACTGTAAATGTTGAAAGCTGACAACTAGTTAGCTATCTTGGCATTGAGATTTGGATGTAAACAGTGACATGAGTCCCAGATTCAGGTTAGTTAATGTTGCAGGTCAATAAAAGTGCCTCAGTGTTGCATTATGCACAGATTTGGCTTCTACACACCCAACAGATGTCACCCAGGAATGTAGGAGTATACAATGATTTGAAAAATGATCCAATATGCCAATTTCATACAAGAACAAAAGTCAAATGACTCAAGTATATCAGTGGTAGCTAAAAGACCAAAATATTCAATATAACAGTATAGAGAGTACCAGCATGTAAGTAAAAGCACTGTACAGTATATACAGTCCCTGGAAAAATATGGAATCACCAGACTGGGAGATATTCAACTTGTCTTTTTTTAAGCAATTTAGCACCATCACCAAGCTTAAGGCATATAACTGTTTTAGAATTTACTACATGGAAACATAAGCAAAAAACACATTAAAACCATTTTTTGTTATTTATTTCTTAATTTATTTATTTTTATTCATCACCAACAGTGCACATGTGAGCAAACTCTCTTTAAGATGTGAAGTACCTACTACATGGAAAGATAGAAAAGGGAATACTAAAGCCACATTTTTATTTATTTATTTTTTTACATAGACTTCCCACCAAAAAAAAAATCCCACACTCTAATATTTTGTTGGACTGCTTTTAGTATTGGTCACAGCAGGTAATCACCAAGGCATTGTTGCTTCAGTTGGTCAGGTCGAGGCACAGCAACATTATATGTGGCAATGAAGCTGAGCAAAGTCAGCTGATGACCTGAATGTACTGAATGACCAGGGTATCCCATCAATGGATTGTTTCTTCCCTGTTGGCTTGGATATAAAATTGGGGCTCAAACAGTGAAAGAGTGGTTCAGGAAGCATGAGGAATCATTTTCACACCTGAACTGGCACCACAGAGTCTTGACTTTAACCCTGCTGAATGTCTCTGGGATGTGTGGGAGAAGACTTTAAGGGGGTGGTTAAATTTTTTTCATCAGTTCAAGATGTCGGTAAAAAAGGAACCCAACTCTGGATGAAAGTAAATGTGATTTTGCTTAAGTTTGTCGAAACAATGCCATGGCGATTATGTGCTATAATCAAGGCCAAAGGTGGTCCAACAAAATATCAGAGTGCGCAATATTTGTTTGGCTGTGCAGTGCATTTAAACCATGATAGAGAATGGTCAGGTGAGCTTCGTGCTTCTACCAAGCCTGTTTAGCTTACTCATTCAGAGTTTAGTACATACTATGCAGAAATGAAAGCAAACCATACTTGAGGAGTCCACTTGCAAAATCTGCAAAGTCAAATTGGTCAGTTTTTAAGAAAAAATTAAATTTTTTTATAGGCATCGAAAATATCTGACAGAGTTTTGCTTCTTTTGCTACAATTTATAACATGAGTTAGCAGGTTCTGAAAGTGGACCTATCAGTGGGACGTGCGCAGGTGCCTGAAAAAGAGGCTAAGGCAAATAACTCCTTCCCAAATTCCCAAAACTTGACTTAGCAGGGTGTGCAAGTGGACTCCTCACTTCATAAAGGTGTATTAGTATATACCATGTGGAACTGCAAGAAAAGCAAGATTTTCATGGTTTACTTTTTAATTTTAAAACATGATAATGATGACACTACCTGCACCAAGTGACTATGACAAACTGTAATTGTCCATCATTCACATCAA
Source organism: Neosilurus mollespiculum (assembly GCA_030014195.1). Classification (NCBI taxonomy): domain Eukaryota; kingdom Metazoa; phylum Chordata; class Actinopteri; order Siluriformes; family Plotosidae; genus Neosilurus; species Neosilurus mollespiculum. The sequence continues at coordinate 20,927,290 of JAQMYF010000013.1, read as the reverse complement.
ATTTTCATTCATATCGATTTGGAATAATGTTTTTTAATCATGGCATAGCGTACCAATCAGATTGTGCCATTCCCGTGTAGTATATATAAATTTGCATTAGCACCATGTAACAGTATGGATCTGGCAGGACTGAAAAAAATCTTTTGAAAATATCACCAGACTGAGTCAAAAATGTATGTGATGCATGATGCAAAATATTTTGTACGTTGGTTTTAAGTTCAATGCTTCATCATTTGATTCTCCGGCATATTAAAAGGAAATACTTGATACCTTGAGAATCTTCAGCAGTTTCTTTACTAGTCCGTGTTGCACAACTTCCTGAGTGGCAGAAGCTGATTTTGGGAGGATCACACTTAGCAATCCTGCTGCTCTCTAATGCCAGTGGGGGAAAAGAAAGAAAGAATGGAATGTGAGAGAAAGTAATTACTGAGTAACAGCACCATCACTCTCACCCAGTTAGAGGGTTTCACAGGGCATCAGAAAGTCAGCCACATTGCTGATGTACAACCCCAATTCCAAAAACAAGTTGAAAATTACAAATAGGAATGGAACAATACAATAAAACATAGAAAACATCAAATGTTGAAATTCAGTAATTTTCTTATTTAATGAAAAATATTTGATGGCAGTAACACATCCAAAAAATGTTGTGACCGGGCAACAAAAGTCTGGAAAAGTAAGTGGTACTAAAAAGAAATAGCAGGAGGAATATTTTGTGAAAGATTCTTGAAAGAGTAAATAAAACAATATTATGCAGATATTTGAAGTGTATGCACTCTTATATGGATTAACATTATTCTGATATTGTTTCACTGTTGGTAGATGCAGGTTTTTGCAGGAGAAGCTCTGCCCAGATGCACTTTTTATACATAATCATCTTACTGACCTGCTGCCAATTAACCAAATTAGTTGTAAAATGTTGCTCCAGCTGTTTCTTTTTGGTACCATTTATTTTTCCAGATTTTGTTGCCCTCATCCCAACTTTTATGAGACGTGTTGCTGACATCAAATTTAAAATGAGCTAAATAGTAAAATGTCTCACTTTCATAATTTTACATATTTTTGATGTTCTGTTGTGAATAAAATATGGCTTTATAAGAGTTGCAAATCACTGCTCTCTGTTCTTATTTATATGTTACACTCCATCCCAACTTTTTGGTATTGTGGTTATATAATATGTGCACTGAAAGGTTGCTACTGCAATTAAGCACTCCTTTATTCAACATATGAGCAAGCCAGAGTGTTTCTTCATAATAATTGTACATTGTGGAACATTTCAAAGGATATAATCTGCCAAGAAAGCAAAGCTAAGGAGACTCACAAGTGAAGATTGATTTACAGGTATCCATAAGATATGAAGAACTTTGTCCCTGAGCTTATGCCTAGGGTTGCTTCAGGGATCATCATGAATACATTCTTGCATACTAATGTTATTGCCTTGAGGTGCTCAGGCTAACCAAGTGAAAATATTAACATATTAAGAAAACATATCCTTCATCAAAGTCTGCCACTTGTGAAATATACTCATTAAAGTGAGTGAACAGTATAGGAACCAAGTAAGCAATGCTGTAATGTTTTAAAATAACTGTAAAATGCAATTGTTTAGAATGTAATACAGGGCACTGAAAGGTCACTAAAAGTGCAGTGTTACTATAATATTCATATAAGCTTTGATACTTTTATAATCAATATTCTGTCCAAGAGGAAGCAAACTTCAAACTTCAAAAAAAACAGTGACTGTACTGCTATGAGAAGGTTGCAGAGATAACACCTGAAGTTTATATCCCTGCAGTATGGTCATAATCAGCAACAGCTTTTTTCAGACAATGAATAATAATAAAAATAATAACAAAAATAATAACACTAATAATAACAACAATAATAATAATTCAAAATAATAATAATTATAATAATCAGACTAAGGAGTTGCAGAAGTTAAGCAGTAAGAGTAAACATAACAGCGTTAACAAAAGAAAAATATGGAACAAACAAGGCATGAAGCTGCTGCAACACAAACATATGTAAAGTTATGAATGAGAAGATGAGTGGGAGCTGAGGAGACTGCTACTGTGAAGCCTTGGGGGAAAAATGCATATCCTCACCGTGATTATTCCACCATCAGGATCACTGAGCAGAGCCACACATCTTTTACAGCCCACTACAGCATATTCCTGTGGGAGAAATGCATATCATCCTCTCAGTGCATTTTCTGTTCTTAATTATAACCGAGTGAGAGGAGAGAGAGAGAGAGAGCAAAATGATGCAAACAGTACTTTGGGGCTTTACCATTCCTTCTCACACCCCACTTCTTATATCCTTTAAATACATTATTGCATTGATCCACAGATTCAGCCAATCCCTTACTTGCAGGACCGGAGTTTGATGGGAAGCTATGTTGATCATCAGACCCAGGAGAGGATAGAGAACACTTCTGTATTCACAGCGAGCACACTTCTCCTGGAGTAAAAACATGATTTCATCTTGCTAAAAATTTAATGTTAGAATGTACAATGACCAAAAAGCATTTTAAAGTTACAGTGTTAATTTTTATATATTTTTAAATAAATAAATAAAGAGCCTAAACTTAAATTTCAAAGTTTTAAAATTCAAGCTGGGAACAAATTATTCAGTAATATTCAAGGACAATCTTAATTTCATCATATGACATGAACAGATTTACCACGGCAGAGAAAGAGCCCTTCCAAAATTCTTCACGGCTTGCCAGCTTCTTAATTATGACTTCATCCTCAGACATGGCCCCGATTACAGAAATTGAGCGGCGCAACAAAACTTGGCTGGATGCTGCAACATTGTCCTACAGATGAAATTTCAAAAATCAGTATACAATGAACGCAATGAGTACTGACAAAACAAGTCATTCTGATCTGATCGCTGTGATTTATTACCAGCAAATGCTCAAAAGGAGGAGCAAAAACCTTTGTAATGCTCTCTCTACACTGGATTCGAAACCTGCAGAGTGGCAAAACACACACACACACACACACACACACACACACACACACACACACACACAAACATTTAAAGTTACTCTTCATTTCTGTTAACTCTATAAGCTAGTACCTCATGGGGCAGCAAATGCTAACAAACATAGCAAATGGGTTATTTTGGGTAAATTTTGGTTAGTAAAAGGCTGCTAAACAGTTCGCAAACAGTTTTTGGGGTCGCAAACAGTTTTTCTTTTTGAACATGTTCAAAAAACAGTTGTAAGCTTTTGCAAGTAGTTGTAACACGGGTCGATAAAGTTCTGTTGGGTTAGCCAAGTAGTGAACATAATGCTGGGGATAAGAAACATACACAAGCAGTTCGAATATGAAGCAAAAACAGAAATCCAGGATCTTGTATTAGTGTCCTCAACTTTATAAGACATTACAGGAAGATTCTCAAACCTGTTCTTTCGAGAAGAGGCTACAACAGGTAAAACTGAGACGTCAATTCATTTGGAAAGTTGGTTTTTGGAGGGTTTGCTCACTCTTTTTATAGTGTTGGGTCCATAAATAGGGATTAGGGTGGTTCAATTCCAAGATTCACCTGGCATTTTACCAGGAATTAGCAAAAGGTCTCAAATGTTCCTGAGCAGTGGCAAAAGGGTGGCAAATAGTTGCTAATCATCACAAACACTGTCACTAACATTAGCTAACGGTCACTAATGTTCACTAGCTGTCCATGGCAAACACACAAAAATTCTTGGAATGTTGCTAATTGTCACTAAATGTCACTGACAGAGATGTACCCTGCTTTTTGTTGGCAAATCCAAAAATTGCAACATTTGTAAGCATTCACTGCTCAGTGAGATACTAACTATTGTGTCTCTATGTTGTAAAAAATTGAGAGCCTGACTCTTGAAATATAAAGAGAATTTTTTCACACTCTTATCTCTGATCCAAGGAGAGCCTGTAAATTTTGAATCCATGATGATTGCTCTGCTGCTAGAAGGAGTAAAATAAAGCCCTGTTGCTGATATAATAGCAAACCCTTTGAGCCTTTGCAGCAACTAATTTAGCAAAGATATTTACTTACTTTTGCTTGTGAAGTCACTCGTAAAGTATTTCAGTTAACCAATGTCTGGGGACTGAGCCACATGAAATGAACAATGCAATCATTCCTGGTGGTCGCTGCCATCTATTATACTATCAGTAATCTTGTGGTTAAATGTGTACATTGGACTTGTACTGAAGGCCAGTGTGAAATGAAGCACAGAAAGGAGATTTACTGTGCCATGTTACAGACCATATCCAATGACTGAAATTTACAGGGGTGGTAGTCCTTTCTAAAAAAGCTCACAGAGGAACTCAATCACTTGTCCTTGACAGCATTACACTATCTGACCTAAAGCCCAGGATTTGGCCATGAGTATTGAATTTGCCACTGACAAATAATTATGGCGAAATCCACAAGTGCGATCCAACCCATCACTACTCTAATTAGAGGTCAAATGTAGAGAGAGAGATAACTGGTGAAATACAAAGCTGTGATGGATTGTTTCATACTGGTCCAACTGGTATTCTTACAAGACCTTAGCTATTCATTTCAATGAATCTGAATAGGTCATGGTTTGAATTCTTCGCTATGATGCATGGGTGTGTAATGGTCATGTGCTGGATTTTATGGTGAAGCTGCTCCCCTTTTGCCATTAGGTTAATATATTCTACTGAGGTGCAGAGGGCAAGTGGCTTTTAGATGGAAGCAAATATATGGATGGGGCATTACTTATTTTCTCCAGCCAAGTTCTCCAGGATGGCGAGTGCTGTGGTCCCTGATTGGTCCTCTTTGCGTATGGAGTTTATCAAACGCTCTACCATTCTACAGGTAAAAGGCAGAAAGAAAACAGAAGCAATAAGTAATTTATCAAACAAGTTTAATTAAAGATAAGAAATCAGATGTGAGACGCATTGTACATATCCTCAGAAATAAGAATCATAATGGATCGTTATCTGTTATAGCGGCGCACTGGTGAATTCTCTGATCTGATTGTCTAGAAGATGTTAATCAGTTTTCTATAACAGCATGCTGTAGTGCTGGCTGTGACTCAGATTACAGCTTATTATTTAATGTACATTTTCTAAAACATTATCATTTCTATTGTGACAACTCATAGACAGAACCTTGCATGACAGATACTCAATCAAAATTTATTAATAGTCAAATAAAGAAATATGAGAATTGTCATTATTTAGCAAGCCTTATATTCCAGAATACTCATTATAACTAGAAATGATTTAAAGTATGTATCATTCATTAACCATTTAAAAATGATCACTGACAAGGAGGTGTGGTCTAAAAGAAATAAGAAACTTCGGGATCCATTAGTGAAATCCATTGTTCTTCTGAATACTCAATTCTGATTGGTCAACTATAGCATTCAGCTGTATCAGTGCTATGTACCACATCATTAGAGGAAAAAGTATATTCATATATAAATAAGGGCTGGTTACATGGTGTAATGGTTAGCACTCTGGACTCTAAATCCAGTGATGAACGTTTAAAACCTTGGGGGCAGCCGTAGCCTAGTGGTTAGAGAAGTGGCTTTGGGACCGAAAGGTCGCCAGTTCGATTCCTGAACCTGCACAAAAAATGTGTGGTGGTGGGGGAGTGAGCTCCACCTTCATGCCTGAAGTGCCCTCGAGGAAGGCACCTAACCCCCAACTGCTCTCCAGGAGCCTCAATGTGTGTGGCAGCCCAGTGCTCCGAGTGTGTGTGTGCGCGCTCACCGTTTACGTGTGCGTGCTCACTTTGGGTTAAATGCAAAGAAAATAATTTCCCTTGCAGGATTAATACAGTACAGCAAATTAATATTTTATGTCAAATTATCGATCTCTTTAGTAACTAGCCAAGGATAAGCAGGACAACGTACACTTAGCCGGTCATTATTGCACAGCAAACCTCTTCAGGGTGATTCAATATCCCTCCAGTGAATTACTGCTGAATTACTGTGTCAGTGTTTATTCTGAAATGATCAGCTCACTGTGCATTATCCCTTAGAATACAAACTTCAAGGCATCATCTCACCAGATTATTTTCTTATTATGTAAGAGGTAGTTAATCCAGCCTACTATTTTGTCAAGCAGCATTCCCTTCATTCATTCATTTCACTTACTAATTAAAAATATTAACTACAGAAGTTTTAGACATCATTTGTAAACAGGAATATAACTGTGAACTTTAAAAATTAAAGCTTTGTATTCTGTTGTATTTACTCATTGTTGTATTGGGTCTGTTGTATTTACTCATTTCATTTCATTTTCCAAACTGCTTTATCCTTTTTTAGGGTCATGGGAAGGCTGAAGATCATCCCAGCTGACTCCAGGTGAAGGTGGGGTACACCTTGAACAGCTTGGCAGAGCGTTGCAAGGCCAAAACATAACTATTTACAGTCATAATCACACAGAGGGTCGATCAAGAATATCCACTGAGCCTACTGTGCATATCTTTGCAAACCGGAGCACTCGGAGGAAACCCACGCAAGCATGGGGAGAACATGCAAACTCCACACAAACGCCCTTACCGAGCCCAGGACCTTCTTGCTGTGAGGCGGACATGCTAACCACTTCACCACCATGCCCCTCTCTGTTTTGTTTTATTTCTTACTTATTACACCATGTGGTATGTTGAATTTTATTATTTTCATTAACTTTACAGTGAAGTTGAATCAAGTTCACCGAGAACAGAAAACGTTTTACCTGAGCAGATCTAGGTTTTCAATTACCAAGTGTCTCCCATGCTGGCTCTGACAGTACATGAAAACTAGACTTAAGCATTCCTCCTGTATTGCTAGTGAAGTTGAGGTTAACAACTGGACAATCTGTTCTCTTGTGCTGAGACACTGGAATAACAGCTGCTGATTTTCCTCTGTAAGTAACAGCATTGCAAAAAAAGAGATAGCATTGGCAGAACATTTATAACCAGAACAGAAAGGTTGAGCTACAAAAAAAATATATATTTTAGAACTTCCTTTTCTCGCAAATTATGAGTCAGCTTGTGACACATGAGCTCTATTCCTGTAGAGACTCCTGATCAATTCTCTCCATTTAAAATACTAGGATAATAAAAGGAAGAAATATGTCTTTGGAACTGTTATCTATCCAGGCAGCTGAAGTCTCATCACCAGTGCCTGCTCTTACACTTACCACTCTAATGCCCTCCGTATAAGCAGTGGAGATGTGAGCCCTGTGATTCTGCTTTGAACTAAATGTCAAGTCATGGCAATTGGTTGAACTGTCACAAGTGCATAGCTGGGAGCAGTTGCCTTAAAATGAAAGAACCAAGGCTGCTAATCAATAAACCAAATGACTGACTATGTGTATGGTTACACTTCTGTAATTCAGCCATTCTGTATGGCCTATAGGGCAAATATCCAAAAAAAAAAATTTGCTATGCATGCAATATGCATCTATGCAACATGAATCAGAAAAGAAACCTATACAAAATACTGTGCATTTATTTTATCTGACAAATGCTTACTTATAAAGGTATAAAGGTCTATGATTTGCAGTTTGGGATAATGTACATAATTATGTAGTGGCTTTTCTTTGTTTAGGTCTTATGGTGTAAAATTACATTTACCCCATCTACAGCTCTATACTATTATTATATTCAGCTGATGTTGACAGTACCGTCTGAAAAAAATGAACAAACTAAGAAGTAAATGACAACAAATATTTAAAAAATACTGTTTACCGTTTCCACTGCAAACCATTCTCCATAACTGGAGAACAGAAATATATAGCTGCTCGCTGTGCGGCTCTTTTAAAGTCTGTCTAAGACAGCTGGAAAGAGAAGATAGATGGATAAAAAGTAGGGATTATAAAGCACTTATCCATGCTTAACATTTGCAGAAAATCTTGATGAATCAAAACAAAACCAAAGTGCAATTTAATCACATATATTCATGTGTTCATTCTTATTTAGCCATTTAAAAATTAGCCCATAACAAGTCAGCTGATTAAGAGAGCGGCCAAAGACATATAAAGCTCTTTAACAGTTTAAGGAAAATTAAACCAAAACTTAATAAAAGCTTGCGTACATCGTATTCATCTTTGCACATTAAAATGCACTATTGTTATTACAAGCTTATTCGTGGGGGAAAAAAAAGTAATGAATCTACACACAGGGGGGCGACACTGTACTGTGAAATTGCACATGAACTATCACCTGTATCCAGCTGTAAATACAGAAGTAATTTGCATATGAATAAATGGCAGGTTATACCATTAGTTCATGTAAATGAGGCAATGTTTATCTAATGTATGTGAATGTTAGCTCGTATTATGTGTAGATGTGGGTAGTTTTATTTTATTCAAAAGTATACTAGTTTATATTGGACACTGTTATTTTTGCCATTATCCTTCCTTATATTCAATCACCCGCAAGAGTGAAAAAAACCAGACATTTTAGACTAGTTATTGCAAACTATCAAACAGATTTTAGCAGATTGCAATTATGAAAATGTAAATAAAAACACACTTGACAATGAAAACATACATATGTTCATGTGTAACAGGAGAGTTTGGAAGCCTTGCCTTTAATTACACTTTAAGGGCTGGTTTGTAGAATTTGCAGAAAACACAGGTGTGAAATTACAAAGAAAACTTTTCAAAACAGTCATAATCAGGCTGTCAGAAGTCATTTTCTTTTAAAACTTACCTTCTTATTTTGTTATTGTCAGCAATGATGTTAAAGCCATTGTTTAAGCGGAATAAAGTTTGCCCTGTACCTAAAAGGAACAAAAACATGCTGTCACTGTAACCAAAACAAATATAGCCAGGTATCAATGCACTGCCAGCCTGACCAGCCTCAGAAAGAAAATCCTTTATAGTCAAGGGCAAAAGAGACAAAGACAAAGAGAGAACTAAACAAAAACTCATTAGGAGTCAGGGACAGCTCTCTTATCTAGCCACATGCAGTATACTTTCGACGGAAAGAAATTAGCACACAAAGGTCCTGCTCAGGTATCTTCTCTGGCCAGAGTGTTGGCTACAATCTATTCATTTTAGAATGCTTTCACAGTTGTGTGGTTTGTAGAAAAGAATTTAGCGCATTCATTCTGCTATCGCTGATAAAAAGCATCCAAGAAAATAGCTTTAGAACACCTCTAACAGTAAGAATCCTATAGCCCACTAATTTTGGTACTTTTTGTCTTTTTTACAAATGTATTAACGTAGCCCTTTGCTGTTTGGACAAGGCAAGATTCTAGTTTGTAACAATCAAACAATGAAATTACTTCTTTGGCCTTCAAATTACTGAGATCAAATTTATGCTACTGAGCAGTTTAAACAGACTGGTGCTGTTCAGATGTTGACATATTAATAGAAGCAAGAAAATAAAGAGTAGGGATGGACGACATATCCAAAAATTATCATTATCATATGAACATTCATATCATCAGCTAAACGAGAGTGAGTGAGTATTGCAATTTACTGTTCCTCCAGAAATGAACACTGAGAGTATTGGGAGCAGGAGGAGCAACACACACGAGGTTGCAGGTAAAAATAAAAATGGAACTTTATTTACTCCTAATCCACAAACAATCTGGGGTTATTTTTTTTTTTTTGATGTATTAATATAGCAGAGCTATGACAAAAGTGACTGATGCTGGATTGGGGGAGGTGGATTTGAAAGCTGCGTAGTTGAGTTCAAATATAAAATATATGTTCCATGTCTGTCGTGGGGAAAATAGGTCAAGTCTGTAAGTCACATGTAGTCAAACGGTAATTAATTTATTCACTAAAAACAAATGGTATGAATTTTGTGTCCATACATGAATGAATTCGAAGATGAATTTGGTGTTACAAAAGGTTTTATTCCTGTTTGTTACTAATAAAAGTGCAGTTATGTGCATGAAGTAGTTCTCTCACTGTCTTTGTAACAATGGTTCATGAATTTATGGTCAACAGAGAGGGAAATAAGCAGGACTTCATTAAAACTTGGGGATTGTGAATGTCACAATTTATGATACCAGTTTCAGAGAATGACCCATATATATGTTATATATATATAAAATATAAATATATGTTACATGTCTATCGTGGGGAAAATAGGTCAAGTCTGTAAGTCAAATTGTATGGCATCCATGTGAAAGTGATATGACTGTTGGACAACAGAAAAATACTCATACAATATTCCTATGTACATACTCAGTATATATACTCCTACCATATACTCAGTCCATGTATGACCACTGTACTTATGTTACTTGACACATATACGCTTAACCTAACACTATCGTAAAATATATAATACGTTAGATGACCCAAAATGCGTATGAAATTCTTGCACCTATCATAACATCATAGCATTTCATACAACACACCCACAACTGTCAAGGGATATGGGCAATCTTTTCATGGATCTGTGTTATACCTGTTATTCAGCATACATGATGGGGAGTTAACTCAAATATGGAGTAAGCAGCAAATAAACAAATGGGAAACAAGTCCAAAACACTCACTCACTCATTTCACTCACTCATTTGCCGAACAGCTTAATCCTACAATTAGGGTCACAGGGAGGCTGGAGCCTATATCAGCTGGCAGTGAGCAAAGGCAGAGTACACACTGAACAGCTCAACAGATCACTGCAGGGCAACACAAACACACCCATTCACACTCACATCTAGGGAGAATTTGAAACAGTCAATTAGCCTGATGTGCATGTCTTTGAACTGTGGGAGGAGCCCAGAGTACCCAGAGGAAACCCAAACAAGAACAGGCAGAACATGCAAACTCTACACAGTCCATGCCCGTCACTCGAACCCAAGACCTCCTTGCTGTAAGGCAGATGTGCTAACCGCTACATCACCACATATACACAAGAGCACAAGTGCGCCCAGTGCCTCCCTGGTGTCTGCATACTTGGAAAAAGTCGTGTTCTTTTGTCTCTGAACATTATATGCATCATATAATTCATTATAATAAATATTATCATAAGAAACTAAATTTTTACATTGTCCAGCCCTGATAAAGAATATCCCTGGCTACCTCCTTTATTTGATTTTTGGCTTGGCCATCAGAAGCTGCCTCTGTAACAAACAGCATGAATAAATCTTATCACAGTGTTAATGAAGCACGTAGGTGAATCAATGAGACATCTACATCCACACTCTTCTCCTTATTGACCACAAAGCAGAATAAATATTGTTTTGGCTGCTGATGCAATGTCAATTCAGGCATAAATACACACTCACAAATGTGAACAAGTAAAAGATTAACCAGCGAAGCTGAAAGGAAATGGCTTGACACAAACAGTGAGATACAGGTTAAAAATAAACTAAAGAAGCCAATGAATTCCTCATGATGTGCACCCACTGTGTGTAACAGCTTGTGTGAGGAGCTCCAATCCGCCGCAGTAGTAAAGGATGTGCTCATTAGGTCTGTCCAGCTTCATCAGCAACTCAGGAATGGTCGTAGCTCCTTCTTTTCCATCGTTTAACTCCCGGAGTGCTGTTTCTTCCAGAAGGGTCTTTTTCTCTTCCAAATCCACTTGTGTCAGATAATCTATAGTGGCAGCAGGCAGAGGGCAGGATATTACAGTCATTCATATTACAGCGTCATTACTGCATGACAATGTTTGTGTTAAAGGAATATTTTCACCATCTTTCTACTTATATGTGATAAGCTATGACAACTGAATTTCTACACAAATGAATATAAACACAAGTGAAAAGTAAACAAGAGACTACTGTTGTCAGCAAACCAAATTGGCATGTTTTACCTGCTCACATTATTACAAACACATTATCCGCTTTCTCTTTAAACAAAACTCACTTTATTTGCCAAACTGCTTAATCCTACTAGGGTCGCAGGCAGACTGGCCGGGGGAGACGGGGCAGGGGTCTATCTCAGACAACACTGGGTCCAGGCCATCGCAGGGCAAACACAAACACACACACATGACCAGTCACATGCACACCTAGGGTCAATTTGGAACAGCCAATTGGCATAATATGTATGTCTTTGGACTGTGGAAGGAAACCAGAGTACCCAGAGAAAATCCATGTAAGCGTAGGGTGAACATGCAAACTCCACACAGAAACACCCGAGGCCAGAAATCAAACTCAGGACCTTCTTGCTGTGAGGTGGATGTGTTAAACACTACACCACTCTGCCTCACTAAAACAAAACTGGATTTTCATTTTTAAAAAATGTTGAATTATTTTCAAAAGTGAACATGATATCAGCTATCAGTTCTGTTAACAGGGACTGTGTGCACAGTTGTTCAGACTGACCTAAAAAAAACATGGTGTAACCTAGTTATTCCAAATTACAGTTGATCCTTTCAACTCATTTAAAATCTCAAGTGGCAATATTCTACAAAGTGTGCATGAATAAATGCATGCATGAACATGTGAAACACTTTGACGAGAACGCTGAAATAATAAAGCTGCTACAGACACATTTCCATGTAATTATTTCCTGAGTCATGAACAGTCAAAGAAAATCGAAGGGATTGAGGGGTAGGGGGGATTGGGGGGTGGGGTGGGGTGGGGCTGTTCCCAAGGAGGGACAGAATGAGAGCACACACACTTGATGTCATGGCAGCAGAATATGATAGCTTAAGTGAAATAAAAAGGAAAAGAGGAAACCTAAATGTTACTATATATTACACATACACTTCTCGATAGCATTTATAAATCTTACCTTTCACAAGGGTTTCATGCTCTGGTGCAATATCCAATATCTTCTCATAACACAGCCTGGACTAATGAAATATGAAGATAATATAGAGGTAAGATATTAATCAGAAAAGAGGCCAGCATGAAAAAAAAATCATAATAACCTGCAAGTTTTCAAAGCAGCCAGCTGTTCTTACCTCAGTGAATTTTTTTAGTCCCAGATGGGCTCTTCCCATATGGACATATGCCTTAATACACTTATGGTTGCACTGTGTTAGAAAACAAAATATAAATATTAGAAAGCTTCTTGAGCATGTCAACAATTCTTCATCTGTGTGTCTATTTATCACATTTGCACCGAATGTGTGATTATTTTATCAAGCATTTCATTTTCTAATTATTCTGTAGCAGAAACTGCATTGTTTACTTCATACACACTTATAAAGAAAGTCTAATGAGGCTTGAAATTCAGCAATGCATATTTAAAAGATGTAAAAAATGTAACAGGAATTCAGAGATCTTAAGATGAGACATGACTAAGTAAAATCTCAATGCTGGATTATATACAATAGATTTCCTCATTCACTCATTTATTTGCTGAACCGCATACTCCTATTAGGGTCTCAGCCAACACTACGCAACAGCTCAACTACTCAAACAGGACTAAGCCAGCCTTAACATGATGCTCTGTTGTGATCTGAATAGCTCTTAAATTCAACTCATATGGAGGGAGGCCTTTTAATGTATTAACCCTCAACTGGGAATAAATGAGATGAAAAATCAAAACAAATGTAATTCATTCTGCATGAAAGGGTCTGCCAAATGCCTTAAATAGAAATAGAAATAGAAATGTGGTCTCGCTTTGGTTACTATGGTCACTTCAAAATGACCCACAGCCCATGTCAGAACTAACCAACCCAGACCAACACACTAATTAGGTACATTTTTTCTGAAAGAACTCTTAAAATACAAGTGACAAACTTAAGGCCTGTGGGCCAAATCTGGCCTGTAAACACATGTTATGTGGCCTGCAAGAGCTTCAAAGAATTTGATTAAATAAAGAGCTGGAGCTTTCAGAAAAAACTGGCAAACGCCTACTTATTTTAGCAAGTTAACAGTAAGCCAATTGATTTAATTTGCTGGCAGCAAGTTGATGTTTCAGGGTGGCACGGTGCATAGTGGTTAGCATGTCCACCTCACAACAAGGTCAAGTCGCGAGCCCTGTAAAGGTGTTTCTGTGTGGAGTTTGCTGGTTCTCTTCATGCTTGCATGGGTTTCCTTCTGGGTACTCTAGTTTCTTCCTACTGTCTAAAAACAGGCACATTAGGCTAATTGGTTGTTCCAAATTGCCCCTAGGTGTGAGTGTGAATGGTTGACCATGTGATGGATTGGTGAGCTGTTCAGGGTGTATCCTGCCTTTGCCCAGCATTGGCTGAGATGGGCTTCAGCCTCCCTGTGACCCTAGTAGGATTAAGCAGTTTGGCAAATGAGTGAAAGAGATGAGTATTAAGAGATCAATCTAAAATGTACTGACATGGAATGGGAAATAAAATAAATGGGAAATTAGCCTAGTACTGTAGTTGTTTAACTGATTACCAATAAAATGTTGTTCAATGCTTCTTGAATGAACTAATCATTCTGGCATGCAGATTTTATGGTCGGCCTTTTAAAAATGGATGTTCTCTAATGATTTGCCCCTTGATGACCTAGAAATTTAGTGATTTTCCCCTCAGTGAAAATGAGTCTGGCACCCCGCCTTGAACCTTATCTGTAAAACCCCACAACGTTACATTAATTTCTGACTCAGTTGAGTAATGCATTAGCACTAATACAATAAATACGTCTCTTCATCACTTTATATGTTTGTGCATTCAGGACAACAGTACAAGTTATACTTCAGCCCAGTTTTCCAAGGCTACACCACTGTTTTGTTTATTAAACAGCGCTCCTGAGTGGCCCGCGGCAGTCCCCAAGTGGGATGGGATAAAATGAGGAGTCGCTGAGCTGACACAATGATGAATGAGAAGCCACTTCTGGCACACCTTTCTTCACAATTACACTCACCTTTAGGGCCCAGTCACAGTCACTTATTGCCTCCTTATACTTCTTCAGCTTGATAAAGGCCTGCATGATAAAGATGCATGAGAAGCAAGATACCATTGCTGGGCTTTCAATCATTTGAGCCTGCAATTCAGCTGTTTAAACGAAATAATTCTGTTTAAAAAAAAATAAAAAAGAATGGCATTGAAAACCTGAGCTCTGTTTGTGTAAAGGGCTGGTAAGTCACGAAGCTGTTCTAAACCCTCCGTATACAGCTTGACAGCCAATTCATAATCTCCCAGGGCAAACACTTTGTTTCCTCGCTCCTTTAAGGCTGTGGATTAAATATAGTGAAAAAAGGATGACGACAGTGTATAGAAACACAGCTGAATGCATAAAACTAATATAATTTCAAAACACACACACCATTTGCTTGCTTCTCTTTCACCTGTCTCCGCTTTCTTCTGTCCTCTGCATCCTGTTCTAAAGCTTTCATAAAATTCTCTAAAAAGCCACAGACATTAAAACTAACATATAAATAACACATTTAACAACACATTGTACATTTCTAGATCTAGTCTTGCGCAATATTGGATAATATATACAGTAGTCTGAAGTGAAGATTGTACACCACCTCTTTTGTCTAAAAGGGCTCCTAATAAAAAGAGTAAAAAAAATCACTTCTCTATAATCTTTTTGGTGAAAATGTATTAATGAATGCTATTTTAGGCAATGAGAACCAAAAAAATCATTCCTACAAGTATACTGAGGTAAAAGTATGGCTAATACACAAAAACAGTGAAAATGCCAATTTTTCAGAGAAAGTGAAAGATGTAGCAAATTAAATTTTTTTTGACTTTTGCATAGCATGAATGAACTTCAAACCATACGGAATGTTTTTACTCTAGTTACCCGAGTAAAGAAATTAAAAAATACAGTAGTGTGCAGTGATGATTAAACACTTAACAAAATGAAGATAAATCAGAAACCAAGCACTATTCAAG
Organism: Neosilurus mollespiculum; assembly: GCA_030014195.1. Taxonomy (NCBI): domain Eukaryota; kingdom Metazoa; phylum Chordata; class Actinopteri; order Siluriformes; family Plotosidae; genus Neosilurus; species Neosilurus mollespiculum. Next base: position 20,911,618 of record JAQMYF010000013.1, on the reverse strand, counting down.
TATTTCTTTCATATAATATTGGATCATATTGAGGAGAATAAGTAAACAAATAACAATATATAGTACTAACAAAAATAACAGTCTCTTTTTTGAGGAAAAAAAGTCAGAATTTAGTGTGGCCACCCTTTACTTTGATTACAGCATTTAAGCTTTCAGGCATAGTGTTCACATATTCATATTTCATTTCAAATGCTAAACCATTCCATATGGTGTCTCATCTCAAGTTTGACTGCAGAATGTTTTTCAGAGCTATGGGAAAAGTGGATCAAAAAAAAAACCGAGCCTGGTGAGGGAACTATTGTTTATAACAGCTGCTATATAACATGCAGTACAGTACCACAAACTCTGGACACACCCACACATTCTAAAATAGGAGGTGTGTCCAATCTTTCGACTGGTAGTGTGTGCATATATACATACATATATATGTTTGTATGCATGTATGCTTGTATGTATAGGGACTCGAGGACTCAAACCAAACATGGCATTGAAAGTGATTCAAAAACGATTCAGACAATAATGTACAACACACAGCACAGTAAACCTACCTGGACTTTCCTTTTGGATACCAGTTGCATTCTAGAAAATAAAAAGACTGTTAATAAACCACACTTTTTTATTATTTTTTTTCTTTATCAGAGAGATTATGATATGAACTATGTTCACTTAATCAAGGGCAGATGCAGGCCAAACAGAGACTTCCAGTAATGCAGTGCATGCATGACAGTGTTATTTACCACTGGGTTGCTCACACACGTGGGGTTTGGATTAATAACTGTCCTGGTGATGATGTGACTTTTGCTCGTTTGCTCTTTTTCCAGTGAGGCAGCCAGACAGTCTGCCTTTTCCACAGCTTTCTCCTGTATGGCTTCATCACCCGAGCTCAGCTCCTTCACCAGCTCAGCTGGAACAACACAGCAGCAAAGTGCTCACAACTCAATAATTACCTTTCAGCTTTGCTCTAATAACAAAGAGCTGGAAAAAATAAAGCGGAAGTTGTGAAATGAGCGACATTACAGCACCTAGAATAATGTGCCATGCCTGAAACTTAGCATGTGCACTAGTTAGCCTGAGAACTTTTCTCCAGGAGACTCTCCTTCACTCGTGTACAGCCTTAAATGTATTATAAACAAGATAAAAATAAATAACACCCACTGATACGGTCCACGTTGGTAAGGAACTTCTCCAAATCCTCATTTTCACACGAGTCCATGTTTCAGTTTAGCTAACAGTCAGCAGCACGGGTCCACTGCACTCCGCGTGAAGCTTGTAACCATAGCAACGCAGGAAATCATGTGACGTTTCGTCATTGTTGTACAGCCATTGTGACCTATTACATAGTGCAGCACTGTGTAGGCTGTGATGTCTGCTACAGAAAAACACAAACAAAAAAAATGCAAACAAACAAACAAACAAATAAATAAATAAATAAATAAAATTTTGATATATATATATATACATATATATGTTTAAAATACAATACAAACTTTTCATGTTCAACTGTGTTTCTTGGCTTGATATTTATGTGAGTTGTGTTTCAGAGAGAAGCTGGAGACTGAATAAACTGAATTAGTTTATAAGACATTGGTGGATGTCGCTGAATCTCAGGGACTCATTACACAAGAATAAGGCATCATCAGTAAGATCTCACTTAGGTGTGTGTATGGAAATGGCTCATTCTGTAATAAACAGCAACATTTCCGTGACAGGATCTCAAATTCATCTGGATTTATTGATTTCTTGCCTAGATGGAAGTGAACAAGCTTTAAAATTCATGAAATTACGTCAAATGGTTACTTGACTCCAATTTCTAGTATATCAGCAATTATAAAATCCACTGTATCATGGAATGGAAACATAAATTCAGGGAACCGACTGGGTAACGTCCACACGCTTAACTAATGCAATTCATTTATCTAATGATATCTGCAGCATCAAATGTTTTTGTAGACAATCAGCATGAGTGTATCAGACGTTTTATGTGAAGGAATTCGTTGGCGTTATCGATGATCTTTGAAAACTGTAGGTCAAGTATGGACACAGCAACATCCGTAACATTCTGACAATCGGGAAGATGGTTCAAAATCCTCTCATACAAACTTGTGCAGCTATCTTTCCTTATCATTCATCAAAGGATAGACTGTCAAAAATCATATTAGTAACAAAAACTAACCAGAAAGACAACTTTGATTTTGAGATTCTATGTCCCGAAAATCTTGCTGTTTATCCCAGAATGACCCAT
>JAQMYF010000013.1:20871919-20883832 GCA_030014195.1 Neosilurus mollespiculum | reverse complement strand
TTCATCTTCTGAACCGCTTATTCCTACTTAGGGTCGCGGGGAGGCTGGCGCCCATCTCAGCCGACTCTGGGCGAGGGTAAGGTACACCCTGGACAGCTCGCCAGGCCATCGCAGATATTTATTTTTTTACAACATAAATATGTTACAGTGGTGGTCATCACAACTCACAGAATGAAGTTATTTTATTTAGTGGTTCAAGCACAAATACAATTAAGCTCTGTGTTTTATCAGTAAAAAGTTCAGGTAGAAAAAGCTCTACTGCACCAAAGTAACGTTATTTGAAAAATCTACATGTTCATGGGCCGGCATGGTGGCATATTGGTTAGGTCTCCCTCACAGCAAGAAGGTTTTGGGTTCAAGTCTGGGGCTCTGGCATTTCTGTGTGGAGTTTGCATGTTCTTCCTGTGCTCGCTCCAGGTACTATGGTTTCCTACCACAGCCTAAAGACATGCACATTAGGCTAATTGGCTGTCCCACATTGCCCCTAGGTGTGAATATGAATGTGTGTGTGTGTGTGTGTGTGTGTGTGTGTGTGTGTGTGTGTGTGGAGGTGGGTTGGCGCTGAGATGGTCTGGCGAGCAGTTCAGGGTAGGCAGAGACCCTAATGGAATTAAGCAGTTCAGCAAATGAGTGAGAATGAGTGAGTAAGTGCTTATGAAATGCTATATCTATACTGGGCGGGTCTGTGAAATGCATTTTTATAGTTAAAGTGGTTCCTGGCTACAAAAGCTTTGCAAACTCATTTGCAAAAAAATATTACTACAGGCAGTTGCACTGACCTGGCATGTACTGACCTGTATGTGAGTCCAGACTAACACCTGTGATGAGCACCGCATTGCCTGTGCGAGGATCCAGCATTGGACAACCAATCTGAATGGGCCGCTGGAGTCGTGTCACAGGGCACACATGAACACCACCTACTGGGTACACCATTCCTGTCTGGGGGTGGATCGTGACGCCCAAGATCGGAACAATCATGCCAGTTTCATAGTCACTCATGGGTCCACCAAAAACAAGCTTCTGGCCTGTTTGGAGGTTTCTCAACTTGGATGGTGCTAGCAGTTCAGAATGGCAAGATGAAGGGTAGGGAATGAAGGGAAGCACAGGGGATTCCCATTTTCCAACCTCACCTGAAATTAATGAGCAGATGTTAAAGTTATATCCGATATCTGCAATCGAATAAACTAAGATTACCATAGCTTAATTATAGTATGCTAAATTAAATTTATTTTGGGAATAAAGGAAAGATCTTTGACTCACCCACACAAGCATCGGCTGTGTATAAAAGGGTAGAGGTGGAGGGGTCAAATCCTACATTCCCAGCCACAGGGAGCACCCGGCCAGTCTGAGGATGCAGGAAGAAGTCAGGGGGCACAGACATGTTGTGGCCACTTGCTAGGAGCATGTGAGCATTTGAGTTTGGTTGGATGAGGCCTGTGCAGGGGTCCACATGGACAGCATCACAAGTCCGGACAGACCCATCAGGTGCTGTATTGGTGTAAAAATTGGAGCAATTTGTTACCATGCAGTAACTAAACCATTTTATGAATCTACTGAATCAGTAAAAAATACAGCCATTTAAATAAACCCTTTATGAGCAGTACTGAGGTCTAATAAGATCTAATTTCCTCTCCTGTATTCAACTACCATTAGGAGCAGTTCACCAGACAGCATACAAACAGTGCCAAAAAACAGCATTCTGGAGAACCAGTGAGTACAATAGAGTATGATCAGACCATCATGAGCCAATTATGCATAAGTATAGGTTTTAAAATGGAAAAATAAACCATAAAAATCTAATTTTAGCTTGATTTTCTTGTGTTTGCACATAGTATATACTAGAACTTTTGCCATTACACCACTCTGCACCTGCTCACTAAGCTCAATGCAGTGTGCCTTTTTAGCACCTACGTAGTGTATGCCAAAACAATTATTGACCCCAGGCTCTGTAGATGTCCCCTCAATGTTCCGTCTTGGGTAATATTGAGTGATGTCCACCTTGCCTTTGGCCAATATTTGTTATTTAGCATACTACAGTTTTGCCTGCCAAGGAGTGGAATGTATTATGCAGAAAGTGAGTAGTCAGTTCTTAAAGTTATTGTGAGCAAGTGTATGGATCTGAATGACTTTGACAAGGGCCACAGTGTGATGGTTAAATAGCTGGGTCTATTCCCCAAAATGGCAGGTCTTGTGGATTTGTTCCTGGTATGCAGTGGTGAATCCCCATCACATATTAAAGAACTTATGCCGACGTATGACAAATTTCTCTAAAACGCCTGCATACGCTGTACTATCGATGTTATTCCTCTTTTGAACGTTTACATAACTTATTAATAACTTATTCAGAACCTATTGAAAACTTATAGCTAACTTTTCTCCAACGTATATAGGCATGTGTAGACATGTCTCACGTGTTCCAGACGACCACAGAACTTTTACTGAATGTCGTTCTAGCTTAAAGCTCGCATATTATGGGTGTATTGGTTATATTGGCTCGCATATTATGGGTGTATAGGGGGATTGGTATATAAAATGGGGTTCAAATGAGGAACCGGTTAGTACTCCTCAAGACCCCATGGGTTATATACAGTTTATACCTGATGTTGCAATGCAGCCAAAAGAGAGGGGTCCAGAGATATACAAAGCATACAGTACATATAGATATACAAAGCATACAGTACTAGATTTAATTCTTTCAGGTTAATAATGGGGGATTCCTAGTTTTCTATGTAGAGCATTGGATATATCCCATGTATTTTAAAAAAAACAATAACCTACCAAGAATGTCATCTCTAGTGAGAACCAATCCAGAAGTGGGGCACAGTAGACATGCTCCGGTCCCCTGCTTAAGTACGGCCCAGCAACCCTGCCTCTGTGCCTCCACTGAGATTAACTCTGACATCTCCTCTGCCAGAACATTCACTCTATCCATAACACTGCACAGCACAACATGCATATTATTTTAGTCACAATAGCAGGAAATAAAGATTTAAAATAATGAAAGCATCTGAGCTTTTGGAAAGCAAGCCTAAAATCAGTAATTAATTAATTCAGAAACTCATGACCTTTGGGGTTATAAGGGTTTTAAATCTTTAAAAAAATCACATTTATAAATGTCATTCACATTGGCATTGTATATAGGTAAGAAGAAATATGTAAACACTAGAACGCCACTTGAAGAGCCCAGACATCAATCGTCAATAAGACTGTAGTCGATTCTTCATTAACATGCAAACCTGCAACCACGAGTCTCAACATTTTACACCAAGTTTGATGAAAATTGGGTCAGTAGGTTTTGTGCAATCCTGTTTATAGTCAGAAAAACAAAAATTGACAAAGTTTTGTTAAATTTGTGTGTGTATAGATAGATAGATAGATAGATAGATAGATAGATAGATAGATAGATAGATAGACAGATAGATAGATAGATAGATAGATAGATCGATCTTGATTATCATAGAGCATTAAAAATAGATAAAAGATTTATTGATGGTCAAAATTCATGAAAAGGTTTATTGATGGTCTTTAAATACCATAATTGTCCAATAAAAAATATTATTCGATGGTCTTTGTATGTTCATGCTTTGAAGTTTGAAACTTTTTGGACAAGTTAACCATTCTGAGGGGTGGCAAGAGGGTGCAGTGGTCTCATAGCAAGAAGGTTCTGGGTTTGAACCTTATGACCAGTAAGCATCGTTTTGTGTAGTGTTTGAATGTGCTGCCTGTGCTTCCTCCCACAGTACAAAGACATGTAGATTAAGTTAACTGGCTACTCGGAATTGCCCAAAGTAGTGAATGTGAGTGTGAAAGGTTGTTCATCCCTGCAGTATATTGGTAAGTTTTTCTGGGTGTTCCAACAGACCCAGTCAATTTCTGAGTCTGGGTTTACTTTTCATCGCCTCTCCTTCTGTACAACCCATCACACCTGTTCTTGTTAAGTATCTGTTAAATTACTCTCCAGGTTCGTATTGCTGATTTATGATTTCCTTGTGTATTTAAGCTGTCTGCTCCAGAGATCCCCATCCATCCACCATCATGCTACCCTGCTCGTTTGCCCTCTCTTAGTGCGTTTCACCACAACCACACCAAGCTTGCACCATTGGAGTGGAGTTTCTGGGCTATATCAGCTTCTGTATTTTCATTGGCTTCATGCACATTATCTGCAAGTCTGCCTCTCTTGGTTTCAGTTTGTTTTGCTGGTTTAGCTCGAGCCTTAGCAGAAGGTTTGTGAGGCTTTTTTTTTTCTTATGTTTTTTCCCATTGTTTGTGTTTTTTCTTTCATTTGTTTATAATAAACTCTGTTGTGATTGACTTATCATCTCCTGCACCTGACCTTGCTCATGCCTCTGTTTAGTCAATTACTTTTTTTAACCTTTTAACTTAAAGTAAATAAAGGGTGCAACAACTCTACTTCACACAGATAGTGAGAACTAAAAATATATAACCTACATAACCCAATGAATATAATGTACTTTGTTCAATGCCAAGTTGGCAATGTCTTTTTTTAAATCCAGTATCCACGATATTTCATGCTGCTCTGCATGAACCAGTGATTGGATGGAATATTAACAAGTATTGATGTTTGTGTAACCACTAATTATCATTCCCATGAAATTCTAAATAAAATACCAGTTTTAACTCCATGTAGTCACATAGTAAAAATGCCCACATGACATGAGTAATCAGTAACTAAGAAGATCAGCTTTTGAGTGTTTGCTGAATTTTGTGTTTGGAACATTGCTCTTCCATTCCCACAATTTATTGGATTGATTTATTTCATTATTGCTTGAGTGATTTTGCCACAATTCACAGCCCTGCAACATGAAGTCACTCAACCAAGTGATTAAACTAACAATCACTTATTAAACCTTCTTTGGTAAGCCCATTTTTAAGAGGGTCGCAGGGGATGTTGAATTGATTCTCAGCTGATTTTGGGTGAGAGGTATGGTACACCCTTAACAGCTCTTCAGTCTATTGCACAATTAAAACAAACACAGCCATCAAATCACACCAATGGGCATTTTGGATTGACCAAATGTGCATCTCTTTAGACTGTAGGAGAAAACTGGCATACCTGGAGGAAGCCCACACAAGCACAGGACCAAGAACCTGCAAACTCTATACAGAAAGGCCTTGACCGAGATTTGAACCATGAACCCTCTTGCTGTGAGTTGACAGTTCTAGCTACTGCTGCCCTTTTCCAATAGTTATAATATTTTAATAATATATTATTAATAATTGCAATTTTGCCCCTTAGTACTCTTTTTTTGGACTACTGTGAGCATTATTGAAATAAAAAAGAACTATGCTGTGTACGTACTTTGCACCTTACAACTGACTGGCATTCATCAAAATATGCATGTGAGTATGAAATAAACTGGGACTACCAATACCTTTTTTCAATCATTTGGCTTATAAAAACATGTACAGTACACGTTATTCAAAAATGATAAATAGGACTTAATTAGTGTATCCATGTGCATGTCAAACATACCACTGCTGAATGTGTTTGTTCCAATGAGAGGCCTGGCTGTCAGAGACCAGTATCAGCAGCCGAATGCATTCCCTGAGTGGTGCTGAGAAAGCCATGTGCATTGCATGCTGGGACTGGGACTCGTTCTGCAGGATTTGAAGTTGGCTCTCCAGCAGCTGGGAAACCTGAGTGCCTAGAACTTTCCTGCGTGCAATCTCTTGCTTCACTTCCCTCTCCAAACACTCCAGCTTGCCCCCTACCCCCACTACGTTGTGGCCAGGTTGGAGTCCCCGCACCTTTTCCAGCACTCCTTGATAGAGCTGCTTCACCTGTGTACATACAAACATCTTGCTCTAGGGGTGTTAATTATTGGTGGTTCAACTCCAAAAACACCACTTTGTTCAACTTGAAAAAAAGAGAATGTTTATTGAGCTTTCATTCTGGCTTTATGTTCAACATCACTGAACATGTGTTCATAAAAAGAGGAGGTCACTAAAAACTGAGGATGTTTGGTGGATACCATAGAGAATTCACCTCTTCGCTGAGTTGCCCAAGCCGAGTGGTGACAGACACGCTGTGCTTAAGCAAAATGTCATAGAAGGTACTGGAACTGAACGCCTCCAAATTCACCTGCTCCTCATAGTCCCAGAACTCGTCTGATGTTACAGCCATAGCTATAAGGAATATGAGAAGAATGAGTAAGATATCTACCTCAGGATGCAGGTCATATAATCTTTTTGATGCATATATTTTACAAAACCTGCCATGTTTCACTTCGCAAATGTTCACAATTTGCTTGGCATAAAGGTGCCATTCATTAATGAATAGTCTATGTGTTTAATCTTTAATTATCAGTTAATATTGACTGAATACAAAGGTTTCCCCAGTGAAACCACTCAGCTCACAGGCTTAGTATCTCTTATTCACCTGTTTTACATTAGGTTTTAGTTCTGTGTCTATTTACAATAACAATAACAAGACCATGTGAATGGAGGAACAATCTTTTGTGCATACGTGATAACTTGGCAGTGCAACTGGAAAGAAACAGAAAAGGCATACGATTTCACGTGATATGATAAAGGATAAAGATGGCAATGTTTACTAATATCGCCATGCTTGGTGGAGGGGTCACTGACACTCGCATACAGGACATACAGGACTAAGCAAATGGTTTTCGAAGGACATTGTCATTTATTCATTCATTCATTCATTTTCTAAGCCGCGTAATCCTAATTAGGGTCGTGGAGAGGATGGCGCCCATCTTAGCCGACTTTGGGCAAAGGCGGAGTACACACTGGACAGCTCGCCAGTCTATCGAAGGGCCAACACACATTCACACCATTCACACACTCACAGAAAGACATTGCTGCCGATTCAATTTTATTTCCAAAAGATAACACTGCATTTCTTGTTTATTGAATATGCCTGGGAGATGAACAGGCCCTTTTAAGTACAGATTACTGGATGCACATAGCTGGGAATGTTTATAACCCAAGTTAATTTCAGGCAAGAGTTGATGGCTCAGAAAACATGATACGCCATTTGAAAATGATTACAACACCACCACGCATGGCTCGCAGGTGAGAAACTTTCACTAATGATCTTTGGTTTGCTTATAATGCGGTCTGTGGCTGATAGCAGATGCTGACAGTATCACACAGATGTTCATGTCAGGGATAACAAAAATGCATGCAGTGTTTTAAATTTGACAGGGATATTTACAATGATTTGATGCTGTTTGATGGTGGTACATATCATAGCTGGATATATTCTACTGAAGTAAGCTTAATTGGTAAGTACAGCTGAATTGCATCAGGATTACCTCAGATAAGGCAAGAAACCCCTCTAAGCTTTGGCAAGTGAACTGATGTGGCAATACAGCTGACAGAGTGTAAAGATGTTTTCTAAAAAAGGATGGAGAGGCTTTGAATGCCAAAAATATCTGATGTCTAATTTTTTTAAATGTATACATTCCATGGAAATGGTGCAATCTAATTTGTCCACTATTATGGGATTAAAAACATTACCCTGAGTGAATGATGCTTGAATCAAAATGGCAAACACTCTTCCATCATCAAAAATCTTGTTTTAGTTTGTTTTTCTTATATTTTCAAGTAGTACACACTAAAACTCTGAATAAGTTTACTGAGCAAGGTTTCATTATGCTTCCATGTAGTGTGTACTAAACTCTGAATGAGTAGGTAAATATATAGATTGAACCATTGCCTAAGAGAGGGGCTACTGATTGCTGTCCCTTGATAAGCCTGTGTTTGCTCTTTACTGCCTTTCTGATTCCATGTGGGTGGCACAGTGGTGTAGTGGTTAGTATGTACGCTTCACAGTATGAATTTAAGAAGTGTTTGCATACCTGAGTTAGATTGTGATTTTTTTTATTCTGTGGTATATGACATTTTTTTCTTTTTTGGGGTGGGGGTGAGGGGGGGGGGGTTCTTTATTGACAATAAATATTTTTTATTGAGTTTTCTGTGGTGGGCAGGTGTCCCGGTGAAGCTTAAAGAAATAAAATAAGAAACATTATTTCTTATTTACACTGTGAATAGCTCGCCAGTCCATTGCAGGTCCAACAAAGTCACACAACAATTCATGGTAACTTTCACACTTAGAGGCAGGTTGGAAGTGCAAGTTAACCTAATGTGCATGTCTTTGGACTGTGGGAGGTAAACGGAGCCTGGAAGAAACCCATGTAGGCACGGGGAGAATATGCAAACTCCACACAGAAACACCCTCTCCAGGAACTCTGTCAAACACAGGGCCTTCTTGCTGTCAGGCAAAAGTGCTAACCAATCTGCAGAATTTTGACATCATGTACACAATATCTGACATGAATCTGATGAAAGGACAAGAAGGAATATGTTGTAACATGTTCAAATGCACATAAATGTTATTCGGCATGGCTGATATCTTAAAGAGACTTTTTCATTTTAGGGAAACCCAAAAGCACAAGCACAAAGAAATTCTCTGTTACATATGTTGTTGCTATAGAGTCATGGGGCCACAACTCTGTCTTTCAGGAATTGTCACACAATGACAAATTTCTTAAGTTTTTATCAATGGAAACCTTCTCAAAAATGGTCCAGTCTTCATATTAAATCATAATGAAACTAGTTGGGTGCCTATGCAGCAACTGGGTCCCTCTGGGTCCTGGTGGTCATGCTGTAATAGCTGCCAGTTTTAAGCACAGATTGTTGTGTAATATGGCAACATGAATAACTTCAACTTGGTTTGATTGTAAGCTAAAGTACGGAGACATATCAAAAGTAAATAGACACACCTTATTATAAAGTTTTATCTGTAAAACTCAAGCTTGTTAATATAATTATTATTTTAATTTAGTATATATTTCAGTATATAAATTGTTTATAGCAACAAGCTATGCTGCCGACACCAGGAGCAAAAGAGTTGTCTGATTTTCAAGGACGGCATATTGGGGGTCAGTCTAAAGGTGGACTTAGCCAGTGTCAGATTGCAAAAAACCTTGGGATTCCTTTTGCCACATCAGAAGAGTGATTGTACAATTCACCAGCAAAGGCAAGGAATCAGCAGCATCCTGCTCAGGTTGACCTGTGCTCTCCGGCAGGTGTCTTCGGACTGTCAAGCAAATTGTTTAAAATATTCCTTGTAGGCAACTGTTGTTGCAGAGAAACTTCTAGTGAGTCAAAGTACTGTTGTGAGGCATCTCTGTCAACTTGGCTAGGATGGATACGTATATATGTATAAATCTTGATTGTATGGAATAAACTTCTATATTCCTATATTGCAAGACTAAGGAGCTGATAGTGGACTTCAGTACTAAGCAAGAGAGGAATTACCAGCCCCTGATCATCAACGTGACCCCAGTGGAGAGAGTGGACAGTTTCCAGTACCTAGGTGTCTACATCACGCAGGACCTGACATGGTCCTGTCATGTTAACACCCTGGTGAAGAAGGCCCGGCAGTGCCTCTTTCATCTCAGACGCCTGAAGGACTTTAAACTGCTCTCAAGGGTGCTAAAAACCTTGTACACCTGCAGCATTGAGAGCATCCTGACAGGAAGTACCACAGCCTGGTTTGGAAACAGGACAGGCAAGCTCTCCAGAGGGTGGTGCGATCAGCAGAGCGTACCATCCGTATCGAACTTCCTGACCTGGACACTATATACAGCAAGCGGTGCTGGACCAAGGCCAGCAAGATAATGAAGGACCTCAGCCATCCCAAAAATGGACTCTTTTCTCTGTTGAGGTCAGGGAAATGTTTCCGTTCCTTGAAAGCAAACACTGAGCGAATAAGGAGGAGCTTCTTCCCACAGGCCGTCCGGGCCCTGAACCAGAACACTGGTACCTGGACATTGTAGACTCTACCCCACACATAAACATCCTCCTCAGCTGATTGTTGCACACAGACACTTGACACTTTACAGACACTTGTCACTTTGCACACAGACACTTTACAGACAGACAATTACTTGAAAAATCACCACCGCATTATATTTCATTATATTGCATTTATATTTGCATTCATATTTAATGTATATTTCAATTTATATATATTTGGGGGTTTTTTTGTATCCTATATTTTATTTTATATTTTATTTTATTCTATATATTTTCTTTATTTTCTATTTTTGCATTTTGTATTTTAATTTAAACTTTATATAAACATTTAGCTATAAAATCCTTTAAATAGTTTTAGTTATTGTTATTGGGGTTTTTTCTTCTTCTTCTTGTTTGATAGCTTATTCTTCCCATTTTTGGACAATTGTACTAAGCATTTCACTACATATTGTACTGTGTATAATTTTGTGTGACAAATAAAATTTTAATTTTATTCATCTAAGAGTTACCTCTCAGCACTGACTCCTCATTCATCTGAACCTGTAGGTTTTGGTGCATCTTTTTCAGTGCTATGACCCTAGAACCTTTTGATGAATAGTTGTCCATGTTGTACTTGAGCTGTAGATCCCGGTACCTGGCCTGAGAAGGCTGCTTCTCTGGCCATCCGTGCTCTCTAAATAAGACCTGTGTGTTGAAATTGGAAGTTAACAGTTCTTGAACATTTGAACTCACTAACCAATAATTGTGTTTTCGTTCTTATATGATTAGACTTACCAGTACTACAAAACACAAGCACAGCAGAACTGTAGCTCCAGCCAAGAGACCTCCAATCACCCACCAGTTTGGTTGCAGAAGGAGCTGGCGTTGAAGGGTTATACCCATACGAATCATGTGAGGTGGATCAGTGGGAAAGAACGGTCCAAAGTCGTAGCAATCTCCACCAGAAGGCAAAACCTTTACATACTGCAGAAGGACCTTTCTGTTAGCATTGTATTTATTGCAATGTCATATTTTAGTAGGTTAAATGGGGACAATACCACATGCTTGTATTGATTGCTGCTCAATTTGATGACGTAAACACCAGGCTCACTGAAGCTAACAGAAAAGAGGGAGTTTGCAGATCGTGCCATTGCTAGTTCTTGTTCTAATACTCTAAAGACTCCCCAGTCAAAAGCAGCATTAGTGTTGAATAAGTTCTCTCTGTAAACAACAAAACAAACCCTTAGTTTAAGCCACAGGTGGAGTGATTGTCTAAATGGGGAGTAGGATAACATTTTCATACTCACACGTCATACTGCGGATAGTGATGCCTGGTCACAGTGAATAAAAGAATATCCTCCAAATGCAAACATGCTATCGGATTCATTACTTGAGTAGCTTCTCTACTGCTGGCTCCTCTTGAAGTGGAACCTATGGACCAATAGGATTCTGTATCCATGTATGTATGGTTTCCTGCTCAATAAAAATTAATTTTGAAATAATTAGTCATTCTGAGCATACCAGACTGATTAACTACCTTTAAGCACCACCTTACCCATGGTATGTCTCCTCAAGATGTCAGCAAAGCTGTCACTCAACTGTCCATCCTCCAAGATGAGCATCCGTATTTCTGCGGGTATACTATGAAGGAACCCATAGAAGCCACTTCCTGTAGTATGGCAACAGTGGGAAATGTTACACAACTAGTTGGAATTCTTTCGAAGTCCTGCCCTTGGTGGTGGCTACTCACCCCTTGTCTGTATTGTGTACACTGGCCTGGAGAACCCGTGATTTGGCGCACACCTCAGCCCTTTTCGGGACTCCCAGTTCTTGAGAGCAGATAACAGTGCACTTTCTGATGCACTGACCTGTGACATACAGAGGGTATAAAAAAAGAATCATTCCCTTTAAAATTTTATTCACATTTTGTGGTTTTGCCTTAGTCATGTCAAAAAATAAATGTAGCCCATAGGACACGTATAGTACAATCTGTCAGAGATACTGTCTAACAAAGCACTTTGGACATGCTCATTGGAAGCTACCAGTATACTATTATATACACTCACCGGCCACTTTATTAGGTACACCATGCTAGTAACAGGTTGGACCCCCTTTTGCCTTCAGAACTGC
>JAQMYF010000013.1:20824301-20839299 GCA_030014195.1 Neosilurus mollespiculum | reverse complement strand
CAAGCACAGGGAGAACATGCAAACTCCACACAGAAACGCCCGAGCTGGGAATCGAACCCAGGACCTTCTCGCTGTGAGGCGGACGTGCTAACCATTGCGCCACCGTGCCGCCCAACCTTAAAATAAAACTACTGAAAAAGTTATTTTTCTCATAATTAAAACAATTGGACCTATTTGTTTTGGCAAACAAACTCTTTATATGCACTCTGAATCCAACAGTTGCAAAAGTTACCTGCAAATCATGTGATGAAATTTTGAGAGACGTCTTTTAGCATCAGATGGTCTGCTCTCGGGTAACCTGAGCAGTCATTTTAATCAATGCCACTCATAGATGATTGTCCTTACAGTAGAATGACTTCTTTTAAACAATTTGGAGAATTTTTCCCCTTCCAGACTCAAAAGTATCCACAGTCATTTTTTCTGAAGGCATGAATGAGCATTTTAGAGTTTGGCATGATGATGCCAGACCATAGATATCAGGTTTAAATAAGACAGATTCCACCAGCTGTAATCAATGGCACCTAATCCAGAACACCTGATTCTAATTTTATGGGTTTGTGGGATAAATGTTAGGTTGTACTTTCATTGTCCAAGTGACTGATCTGGGTTTTTTTTTAATCTGTAAGCACTGTATCAAAAGCGTGTGAGATGTTTTGCCAGTTCAAATATGTACAAAGAATCAATTTCCATGGGTAATACTGTCTGATCTCCATGCTCATTGCTATCCTTTGAATCCTGAGGTACTTGAATGGATCTGAGCAGTAAGATGCTTTGTACATTTCAGGATTCATCCTGTCAGCCACATGTCACAGTTCAGGCAGTAAGTTTTAGATCACAAGCTGTTTCTTTCAGTAAGTGCATAATCCTGTTGGTTGTGATCCAACGTCTATTCCAGAAGAATTTACCCCAGATGGGATGCCAGTTTACCGCAGAGAACCAAACACAAACATTTTCATCCACATTCACAGGGAATTTTTTTTTTTTTTAATAATGAGAGGAGAATCCAGAGGAAATAGATTAATGGGGTTCATGCTGTGAGTCAACAATGCTTCCTACTCTACCTCTGTGGTTTATCCAGTATGCATATAAATACTCTCAAACTAAGCTTGATGTTCTGTTGTTTAACTGCAGGCCAATTCTCCAGCATGCAGAATATCACTTACAAACTAAGCAAAAGGTTTTAAAACACTCAAAATTTGCTCTTTTTGATTCTGAGGTATACTTTAATTACCTGAGCACAGACACACACCCTCGGACCAATGGGCAGCCACATTTTGGTACCCAGAGAGCAGTTGGGGTATAGGTCACCCTATACACACATTTTTAAAAATGTTAGTTAGTTAGTTAGTTAGTTATATACACACACACACACACACACACACACAGATTCTTGTGTATAATTTGTTTGGTGAAATGCATTGAATAATGCTACTCACTCACTAAACCATTCCATATAGTGTGAAGTTCATTCATGCTATGCAAATGTCAAAAAAAATTTGTGACAGATTAAAATTTTTCTGCAATGTTTATATTTTTAGTGTTTCAATGTATTTCAGTGTATTTTCAGTGTTTCAGTATACTTTTCGGAATAATTTTTTTGGTTTTCTTCACCTACAATAGCACTGTTTACTATATTTTTTACTTCTTTTTATTAGAAGCCCTTTTAGACAAAGGTGGTGCTATATAATCTTCACTGCACACTATTGTACATGATGTGTTTAGACAGTAAGTTCACAAATGACCATCAGTAAAGCCACAAATGCATAATTGAGTAATTTAACTGTCACATGACAATAACAAACTTGAGTCTGGTTTTGACCTCTTTTATATATTACAAAATAAAATTGAAAATATATGTTCCAGTGTAAACTATAACTCTAAAAAAAGTAGATAATCACCTTTCATTGGGTTTGGTACATATTATGTTCCAGTGTCAGTGTCTTGATCTTGTCTGATGGAGTAAAAGGTGTTAACTGATATACATACAACATACAATGAAGTAAGTAAGATGTTTCTGTCACTCCTGGCACTCCTCTGGTGTATACTTTTTAGGATGAACTTTTTGATGAAGCCAAAATATTAAACTAACCTTATACTCAGATTTCATTCGTCCAGCATGAGTGTAATGGAACAGTTTTACATTTCACACTTCATTGGGGAAAGATATTAAGAGGAATAATGTCTGCAACCAGATCATCAACCCCCATGTAATGAGCCAAACTAATATGTTCGCCATTATTTCATTAATAGGCACTAACTACACATAAAATCCTGCTGATTTTTTATCATTATTATTACTATTATTATTATTATTATTACTATTAATTACACAAATGCATAATCAAGAATTTTATAATATTTTAAGGGTCACATGTTTAAAATGGAGACAAATGTTTATCTGGTTTTGACCTCTTCTACATATAATAAAAGTTAGAAAATACAAAATGCAGTGTCATGTGCAGTTAGGTGAAACCATCTGTGACTCTAAATAAGGGCATAAAAGAAGGAAAGAACAAGGTGTCCAAAATGTCATTCATATGATGTGAAGAAGAGATAAAGCTGTAACCTGTTATATCTGCCATTGTTTGTTCTTCCTGGGTATGTTTTCTCCAACAATTGCATGATCGCATTTCTTGAAGGACCTGTGGCCATCATTTAAGACACAAGCTTAACAGCGTAAAGAGATACACTGGGAATTGTGAGACTAGATAGACTGGTGTCACTTTACTCTCATGCTATGATGTGAAAGGAGGCCATGAGGTCATGACGCTCAGAAACAGAATTCTGGTGTCTCAAATTATTGTTGGACTACGGCTATTTGAAGCGCACGTCATTTTAAGCTCATGTGCAAATAAAAAATGTGAAATGAAGTCTTTAAAAGTCAAAACATCAAATCAATTATCAAACTAGAGGACATTATGAAAACATAATATACAGCAAATTGGAGAACTGGCTAGAAGTGTAGTACACACATCAGTGAACAAGTGGAAAAGTGAAACAAATGCTACTATGAAGTAGACAGTATTTCCATGGATTCGGTCTTTCATTTTATTTGTTATAGACTGCTGTAACAGAATTAAGGATGTGTGCATATTAGTGTTTTCCTCATTCTGATGAAGGGTAATTTGGGTTGAGTGATATTACGGTGTATACAATCTTGGTGGTATAACTTGTAAACAAGTAGAGATTTTGCTATGCTATAAAATATATATATTATTGTGCCTTAATCATCATGGAATGAATCACTGACATGACACAAGGGGGAGCCAGCAGCTTTGCTACCCGTTGTGAGTATGGCATGCACGTGTGCCCACACACACTCCCTTGTTTCCCCTCAACTCAATTACAGGTAAAGAAATTAATGTTATCATTGAGACAATAATGTGTGTGTGAAATAAACACCCTTATTATTATTATCATAAATTTAAATCAAAATATATTTGGATAACACGCCATTTTTAATGCTAAACAACTAATGCTCACCACTGTTCACCTGTTATCCAAATTAGCATGCACACCAAAATTAATACTTATTTATTTTTTTTATTAATATTTCCATTTTTCATCATTTTAAAATAATACATTCCTGCTCATAAAGTTTTAAAAAATCAGGTTTACTTACAACTTCATTTTTATTATTATTATTTTTTTTTTAAATATGTGTAATTTCATATACCTTATGTATTTATTTGTCATAAAATAAATAAAACATTTTTATTTATTAAAAATAGGTTTGTTATTTATTTATTTTATAATTTATTTTAATTTAGTTTACAGAAAATCTGCTCTATTGTCCCCTCCTTGAATCACCACCTTATCATGGTGGAGGGGTTTGTGTGTCCTAATAAACCTGGGAGCTCAGGGTCACTCAAGGCAAACAGGTCCTAGGTGAAGGGCCAGACTAAGCACGGTTCAGAAGACCCCTATTAGCAGAATTATTTCAAGGTTACAGTTTCCTTGCCCAGATGGATACCGAGGTCCCCCCTAGAGCCAGGCCTTGGAGAGGGGCTTGAGGGCAAGCGCCTGGTGGTCAGGCTTCCGTTCATGGAGCCCAGCTGGGCCCAGCCCGAAGAGAAGACATGGGTCTGTCCTCCTAAAAAACAGGATTTGTTGAACAAGGAATTATCCTTGCTTAACACTATTACCTTCATCGCTCAATGTTTTAGCATTATTTGTTTGATTTTTCCTGTAGTGACAGTGCTAATGCCACTTGTAGTGTCTCTACCTCCTGTCTTAGTCGCTCTTCTTCTGTGAGTTGAACAGTTTGCTTATCCACTACATCTCTCTGATCTGACTTGTTAGCGACATGACCCAGTGTACTATTTTCAAAAGACTGTTGCAACTCCAGGGGCAGTGGTGGCCTGGTGCTGGATTACTGATTTCAAGGTAGGGGGTTCAAGTCCCACTATCGACAGGATGCCACTGCTGTCCCCCAGTGCAGCTATCTGGGTTATCAAAGGCTGGCCATGTCTCTCAATGTATGTGGTGAGAGGCATGTAAAAGAATCATTGCTGATTTGTCAAGAGTACGTCCGTCAAGTGCAATGGCCTGGTGAGATGTCCAGGGTGTACTCTGCCCTCGCCCAGAGTCGGCTGAGATGGGCGCCAGCCTCCCCGCGACCCTAAGTAGGATTAAGCGATTCAGAAAACGAATAAATGATGAATGTTGCAACTCCCTCATTTTATCATTTAGGTTTAGTAACTCTGCCATACCCTGATCTTCCAGTTCACATAACTCTTCTCTCTCAAGGTGCATTGCAACATGTGAAATGAGAGAGGAGCAACTTTTGTCTGGGACCTTTTCTAACGCTAAACCAGCAATACAAAGAAAATCACAAATTTCAATCAGAGCATCTTTTGTCAGAGTATACAGAGCGGCACCAACATGAAGTTTTAAGTCCTCCAGCTCTGATGAATCCATTTCAATCTCTAACCCAAGGACAGCGTCAGTGCGATAAAGAACCTTCCCGGTGCAGGATAAACAGATGATTGACCTCAGTTCATGTGGACGCAAGTCTCTCCGCATGGCTGTTGAGAAACCAGTCTCTAGCATCATACCGGGCTGCAGATGTAAAAGGTTGAATGATGACAAGGACGTCTATCTGGGACAGCTGACCCTCATCACATTCGTCCCAGCAGTGCCTCCAAAATGTTACACCTGGGTACTGTAATATAAAGACATTTGGAAGAACACTCACACGTGATGCTTCATATTCAGCAGATCCAGTGAGAATGTATTTGTTTCCAAAAATTATTTAGAAATATTCAAAAGTTCTTGTACAAAACAATACAACAGTGGTCAACATTTTCCTTATTTCAGTGTCATGTAACATCCTTACAGGTGAGTAAACAGGTAAATATATCACTTCTCATTTGTTCTTAAAAAACAGATAAAGTAAAACCAAATGAAACTAATAACATCAAAGCTTAACAGTAAAGAAAACACAAACTTAAATGTCCCAATTTAAATAAACTTTAAATAAATAATACTTTACGTGTCAACATTTGTTGCTAGCATTTAAAGCTAGCTTATCCACGTTTTCTTAACAACAAAACCATCTAAAACCGGAAATATCGCTTCCCAAAAACATTCAGTCAGAGATTACAAATGTAACAGACATTTTCCTAAACATTCAGAACATAAAAACACTAATTTCATACCTGAAATTGAAAGATATTTGGAAAAACACTCAGACTTAATGCTTCTTCTTCAGCAGCTCTAGCGAGACTGATGCACGCGCGGAGAGCTCCCCCTTCCGATCTCCGCAGGCATGACTAATCCACTCTGAATCATTTGTTAGACTGAATTAGAAGATCACTGATCAATTCCAATTACAGGGGAATATTCTTCCTTTTTTTTTACCCAGTTATCCACTCATACACATCCTAACCTCTACCACAGGAACAGATGTCATAATATGAAACTATTAATTTTCACAGGCATAAAATACATTTAAATACGTTTTTACTGATAAAAAAAAACATTTAATTACTTTTCAATGAATTCATCCATTACACTTGCAGAGAGATCTATCAGATGCCATTTTACCCATTTCTGCAGAACAACAGTAATCTGGTCCATCTGTTTCCTCAGAAGTGGTCAGTATGCAGGAGGAGCAGGCAGCCCGCATCGGGCCTCCCTCGAGGATAAGGGGCAGATCACAGTGCAGAACACAATGCAGG
Organism: Neosilurus mollespiculum; assembly: GCA_030014195.1. Taxonomy (NCBI): domain Eukaryota; kingdom Metazoa; phylum Chordata; class Actinopteri; order Siluriformes; family Plotosidae; genus Neosilurus; species Neosilurus mollespiculum. The sequence goes on along the minus strand of JAQMYF010000013.1, from coordinate 20,833,117 downwards.
GGATGATTTCAGGCCCTGTCATCATGAACAATGCATGGATATAAGTGACTTAAAAGGAAGTACTCTACATGATACACAAAGCAATTGAACATATTTCTGAGTATACTTAATATTCCAACACTTCAAATTCATATCTTTTGTAAATATGATTTGAACCATTATAAAAAAAATTTATTACTTTTTTAACCTCTTTACTCTAATTCAGATAAACTTTCTGTAAATTCTGTAACAGGTTGTCAAGGATCCAGGCTCGTGGGATCGTGGGAACACTGAGTATTTGGCAAAGATACACCAGCAATCTATTTCAGAGCATCTCATCCACAAGCATTTACACACCAGTTCACATCTAGGGCAAATTTACAGCTGTCAGACCTGGCATGTTTATTGGAGGTGGGAGGAAACCAAAGGAAGCTCACAGGGACTCAGGGAAAATATATGAAATTATACACAGACAGTAATCTGAGCTCAGGAACAAACCAGGGACCCTGGAACAGAAACAGGCATCACCATGGTGGAATGGCCAGCACTTTTTAACTGTAAAATGGGATTCATAAATAAGACTGACCATAAAACTAACTAAAGTCAGAATTAATGATGATCATGAGGAGGATAATGATTTTTTATTTATTTATTTATTTATTTTGCATGGACTCCAGAATACTCGCCAACTTCTACCGATGCACTATCGAGAGTATTCTGTCTGGCTGTCTGGCTGCATCACTACCTGGTACACCAGCTGTAATGCTCTGGACCGCAAAGCATCACCAGGACTGAACTGCCATCCATCCAGGACCTCTACACACAGCGCTGTAGGAGGAAGACCCAGCAGATCCTCTCTGATCCCAGCCACCCTAGCAACACACTCTTCACATTCCTGCCGTCGGGCAGACAGTACAGGAGCATCCATACTCACACCATCTGGCTGTTGAACTGCTGAAATACTGGGCAATCTGCATACTTTTTGCACACACACTGTACACACTGTACATGCATACAAACACTCTGCACTACAACCACTTTAGTATATTTCTATTAGTATTCTGTTGATAATGATATTATTATTACTATTATTATTCAATCATTCATTTATTTTGTGAACCACTTAATCCTAATTAGGGTCGCACCCATCCCAGTCCCAGTATACCCTGGAAAGCTATATATTATATATATTATTATTATTATTATTTGGTTTATTGTTTGTGTAATTTATACTTTTTCCATTTTTTCCCCCATTTTCTCCCCTAATTTGGTCGTATCCAATTCCCACCCTTCAAGTGTTGCCTTCCCTATCACACAAACACCACCAACCAGAGAGGGGTGTAAGCATACACATGCACATGCATATGCCCCCACGTGATATGCAATGCAACCACCTGCAAAGTATAAATGTTTTTAATTCACTTTAAATCAAAGAAAAGATACCTTATATATATATATAAGATATATATATACACTACACACTGACTGAAAACACCTCTAATTCACTGACTCATGTCACAGTCAAGGTCACATTCACAGGCACGACAGTTAGTGGTACATACAGAGAGGAAATGAGCAAACAGGAATATCCTACAGCTCTGAAGGAAATCACTCTGTTGTTTTAGCATGAAGTAAAATACAACAGATGGAATCTTGCATACAGTTTTCAGCATATTGCCGGTTTCAAGCTGTAGTATTTAAATGTATTAGATTCATTAGAACGTCTTGGAATTGGTTAAAGTTTACTTTTTTTTAATGCATCAGGAAGAACCTCCCAAACAAAAGTTCTTTTTATCTTAGCATGAACTGTGAAATAAAGAAAAATAAGTTGAATTTATCTACATTATATTTTACTATTTGATTTTGAATGTTTATATACTGCCTATTTTATTTAGCTGTTACCTATTTTTTATTTTATTTTTTTTCACATAAAAGTAGAAATAAGTATAAAATGATTCTAGGAATCCAAAGCCACCAAAATGTATTTACATTTTTTAGCTAATTATCGTATAATAATAATATTGTAAATAATAGTAATGGAAGTTGTTATTACATTACATTTAGAAAAATAAATGCAGGAATATAAGGATACTTTTTAGTACACCAAAAATTATTGCTGTATCAATTTTTATTTTGACCTGCAAAGATATTAACCACAGCTATTCACAGTATGCATCACTACATTATTATTGGTGGTGGTGTAAGTTATTTTTGGTTGTTTGGTTTTATTTTATTTATTCTTTTTTTTTTTTTTTTTTTAGAACAAAAGCATAATTCAATTCTAACTTGGAAGCATCAGGGAATCAGTGGAAATATGAATCAAATGCTACCATCTAATGGACAACTGTAGCATTTTTATGGACACAGCCTTTCACTTCTATCTGTTTTAGACTGATGCGACAGAGTTGGGTATTTGTTAATGTGACAGTTTTCTTGATTGTAAGAAATACTGCAGTGAAATAAAACATAAATGTTTGGAGTGTTTTGGCAGATTCTCAGCCTGGGATTCTGTCACATTCCTTCCCCTAAATCTGCCACTGATGGTGTGAAGTTTTACATGTAAAATGTCCTTATGGGGAAAAAACACCCAATTTTAAAGAAATACTGTAACCGAAGTGAAACTGAGTGGTCTGTGTTTGTGTTTGCAGAAAGATGCCACTTTACCCATTTCGGCAGAACAACAGTAATCTGGTCCATCTGTTTCCTCAGAAGTGGTCAGTATGCAGAAGGAGCAGGCAGCCCGCATCGGGCCTCCCTCCAGGACAAGGGGCAGATCACAGTGCAGAACACAATGCAGGGGATGATCTAATGCCCTGTCACTATGTATATGGAAATATTTGGAGGGTGTTTTCTTTTCCTTTTTCTTTTTCTTTTTCATTGCCATTTGCTCTTATCCTCTTATATAGAATGCTCTATTGGCTGGAAACTGCTAAGTGATTAATCAGCAGCACTATACATTCCTGAGCAGACCATGACACATATTCATACTGCCACACTATCACATTATAAATGGGTTATCCCACTCACTGCTTTTAATTGCTTAATTGTATTTGTTACTAATTATGTCACCAGAAGCCCAGCCTAAGAAATTGGATATTTTATAATGAAATTGCTTACAGCAAATAAAACTCTTAACTCTGTTAATTATAAGAAAATTGTCTTTATATTAAGAATATACAACACATAATCAGCATCGGCCTTTACAGAATATAACATTTTGCCATTTTCTACATTTTTTTAGACAAGGGAATGTGTCACTGCAGATATTCAATGTTCACTCAGTGTAAATAATATTTGTTACAGGTTAAACTGAAATTATTTACACTGAACCAATATCGAATATTTTGTGCAATCAGTTGATTTAAAAAAATCGCGCTGGTTCGAATCAATAGCCAAAGGTTTGTGGGAAAACCAGACTATATTACTCAAATGCGCTTGCTGAACATCCCTCGGGTCTTCATAGAAGGACTTTCCACTAGTTTTTGGAAGGTGACTGTCAGGATTTTCACATTCAACCACAAAAGCAGTAGTGAGATCAAGCACTTTTCTGGACAATCAGGCCTGACAAATAGTCAGTCTCATCTTGTCACATTTTTCAAACCGCATTATCCTTTATTAGGGCACCAGGGAGGCTGGAGCCCATCTCAGCCGACTCCAGGCAAAGGTTGGGTATACCCTGAACAACTTGCCAGACCATCAGAGGAACAACACATACACAACTATTTACACACATATTTACACCTGGGGCAATTTGGAGCAGCCAGTTAGCCTAATGTTCATGTCTTCGGACTGTGGGAGGAAACTGAAGGAACCCCAAAGGAAACCCATGCAGGCATGAGGAGAACATAAAAACTCCACACAGAAATACACTCGCAGAGCTCAGGACTCGAACCCAGGACCTTCTTTTTGTGAGGTGAATGTGGTAACCACTACGCCACCTTAACACCCCCAAAAATACTTTTTTATTTGAGAATGAACAGAATTAAAGCAAGCATGAGAAGTAAAAAGGATATGGATACAAAACTACATTTTCCCTTCCTTTCTAGTTTCCTCTGCTGATCTGCCTGTTCTGACTCTGTGCATGAGACACAAGAAGTGTGAGACTCACTTAACTGATTTAATTCTTTCTAATAAACAATAAAAGCCAGACAAAACCCTAATTCGAAACTTACTTGCCAGTTGTGGCATGCCTCCTGATTTGGCCTCCATATTTATGCAATAACAATATAATAGTACAAAAATAAATAGTTTTTATTAACAGCTCACGAGACCATCAGAAGACCAACACGTTTCACAACATCACATGCATATTCACATATAGGGGCAATTTGGAACAGCCAGTTAGCCTAATGTTCATGTCTTTGGATCGTGGGAGCAAACTGAAGTATACAAAGGAAACCCACACAAGCATGGGGAGAACATGCAACTTTCACACAGAAACCCCCTTGCTGAGCTCAAACCCAGGACCTTCTTGCTTTTAGGCAGACGTGCAAACCACTACGCCACCGTGCCACAAGTAATTACAAGTAATGTATTAAAAAGCTTATGTACAATAAAAATTTTAAGAGGGGACCTGGAGAGTGTGTTCCAAGTATCAGTTGCTCCAGGGTGCTGGAGAGGAGGCTCGGACTGTTTGCCAGACCTCTGATTCAGTAGGAGAAGGTGGGTTTCGTCTGGGTCATGGAACAGTGGACCGGCTCTTTACCTTGCAGAGTTACTGAGGGGGACTTTGCCTCAAGATGAAGTGTTCAAGAATTTCGGGATACTGTTCACGAGTAATGATAAAAAGGAGCAGGAGATGAATAGAGGAATCAGTGCTGCATCAGCAGTAATGAGGGTGCTGCATGGGTCTGTTATGATAAAGAGGGAGCTAAGCTAAAAGGCAAAGCTTTTACTTTACCAGGCCATCTACTTTCCAACCCTCACCTATGGTCATGAGATTGGGGTTGTGACCAAAAGCATGAGATAGCGGATACAAGCGGCTGAAATGAGTTTCCTTCTCAGGGTGTCTGGGCTCAACCTTAGAGATAGGGAAGCTCAGATATCCGGAGGAACTCGTGGTAGCACTACTGCTCCTCCGCGTTGAAAGGACTCAACTGAGGTGGTTCGGGCATCTGATTAGATGCCCCCTTGGTTGCTTCCCTTTAGAGGTGTCCCAGGCATGACCAACTGGGAGGAGGCCCCAGGGCAGACTCAGAACTAGCTGAAAGGAGCTATCCCATCTGGCCTGGGAACTTCTTAGGATGTTCCAGGAAGAGATGGAGAGTGTCTCTGGGGAGAGGGATGCCTGGGTTTCCCTCCTAGACCTGTTGCCTCTGTGACCTGACCTCAGATAACCAGAGGAATATGGATGGGTGGAAAATAAAATTAACCTGAAAATGTATATAGCAGTTTATTTTCACAAGGATTCCAATACAAAATTTCTTTGACTTGAAGTGATTTGCAAGATTTCAATTGACTTCAGTTTACTAGACTCGTCATGAGTTGAGATTCAACATGAGTTAAGTGGGAGAAGAGGTGGCACTAGCCCTCACTGAAATTTGTTTGGCAACCACATGTGTATTTTTACTGAATTTGTTGGAGGTTGATAAATGTATTCGGTTGACAGTCATAAAACTCATGCTGTGTATCCTCTTACACATTTCATCACCACTTTATATGGCAATTACATATATTTAGCTATGGATAATCTACATAAAAATCTGCACTGAAGTCATAAAGTCATCAACTGAGAGGCTCAAAGCAACAAAACTGCCACATTATATATAATTTGTACACACCTGCATTGCCCTGAGTTTGTTTATTGGAATTTAATTTCTCACCGTGAGCCAGGAAACTTATCAAGCCAGTCTGTGAAATGTTTATATACAGTCAATTACAACTGTTCTTAAAAAATGTACATTTAGCTGGGCTTAAACTGTCATTCTGCAGTTAAAATATATATATATATATTTTGTCAAAACTGAACAAATGTTTTGGATGTAAAAACTCAATACTATGGTTAATTAATATATAGGATTAACCAACTATTATAGAACAAATGTATACATGTAAGTGTATATAGAAGAGAATCATGGACAAGTTACAGGTCAAACGTAGGCAACCTTGCCATATAATTAATGTGAAGATATTGTAGTCATTGATGAACGCTGTACCTAATTAATTCATCTTTCAAACCCCTCCTCCATCTTATAATTGGCCTGAAAGCCTACTGCATCCATCATGGCTCCATCACTGCAAACATTATGCCCTCTTTAATACAACGCCTACAGATAAACAACAAGAAAAAAATATCCGATAGTAGATTTATATATAGATTTAATATTCTTCTATGGATAAAGTCAGTACACCTTTGGTCTAAAACGCTAGTGTTGCCCTACTCAGAGGAAATCAGTTCTTCTTGGTATTATCCACCAGTCTCTCACATCGGTTTGCTGAAAATTTTGACCCACTGTTCTATTCACAATTCCTTCGGTTTCATGATGTTTTACTTATTTATGTGTTTGTTTGTTTTTTTTCATGCGAGCTCTGCCATTTTCAAATCCTCACACATTTCTCCTGCAAAGAAATGTTCTTTAAAATTTACATAGAACTCCTATAGAACTCTATAGAAATCCTTAAGAATTTCTTTAGAACATTCTTTTTCTATAGAATATGTTCAATAGATCATGTTTCTATGGAAGTTCTATTCAACAGCAACAGCAACTTTCTCCAATTATCCGAACACTCCTTGAGTTGATGCAGAATTCACAGATTAATCAGTGACTGCAAGATGTCCAGTGCCTGGGGTAGCAACACAACCCATAACATTTCCTTCAGCATGCTTCACAATTCTTATGACGTTCTCCTGAAAAGCTGTCTTCGGTCTGAGTCAAACCAACTGTGTAATGTGGCCAAACAATTCCATGTTTGATTTTTCAATGCACATTATTCCAAAATGTCTGGTTTTTGTTTATATGCTCATTTACAAACTTCAGTCTTTCTCTAATATTCTTTTTAGACAGCAAAATCTTTTTCCTCATAACCCTCCCATGCAGGTCAAATTTGTAGATGTAAGCACTTTCACATTAAGGGTTGGAAGAGTTACCTGCAGCTCATGTAATGAAATTTACACATCAAAAAAAATCTGCTCTATGGCTTAATATACTAGGACAAACAAGTCTTGGACAAAGTGACAGTTGTTTGAAATTTACACCACTTTTAGATGATTTTTTTCCCCACACTGGAATTAAACAAAAATAAATAATCCACTGCCAGACAAATGACTATTTAAAAACCATTAGAGATCTCTTTATATCTTGGCTTGATAATTCCACATAATTCAAGAGCAAAGAGAACACCAGTGTAAGTACATAGAAATATTTTATATTGGTGACAATAAAAGCCCAAAATCCTTCAGATTTGTCACACATTGCAATGCCGCAGATGTCACAAATCAACAGGGAGAGAACAAATGGTATGTTGTTAGTTGGCATGTCCACTCGGCAAAATGCTACAGCTGTAAATGTTCGTGTTTTTTTTTCAACAATACGCCACTTTAGAAGTTGGTTCCAGTGGTTTGCCACCACAGCTGACCACATACCCATCCATTCCTGTCCCGAGGAATATCCTGAATATCCATGAACTCCACAAAGCCCTTGTGGAGGAACGGGACAACATTCCACAAGCCTCAGTCAACAATCTCATTCACTCTAGGGGAGGCAGATGCAATGCACTACAGAATGCAAATGGTGGTTACACACACTACTGAAAGAGTAACTTTGAACAGAGACCCATCTGTCTATCACTCAATGTAGCTGTTATTTTGGTGGATATTTGTTGATAGAAGTATCTGCACTTTGCTGCACGTTGGTGATATCATATACATGAATTATATATTTTAAAAAATGTTTAAACAGAAATCTGTAAAATATATTTTTGTTCATTGTATGTCAAAACATTGTTATTGATATAGAATGGTGAAATGTGGAAGGGAACTAAATAATTTTCCCAGTTTCAATCATTCTCATGCAAGAGTATTAAGGCCACCTGAGTGATTTTTTTTTTTTAATTTTAAGATTGTGCAGGGGGTACTTTTCTGAGTGTAAAGTTTAAATTTCTAAAAAATCAGTCCAAAATCCATCCATCCATCCATTTGACAAACCACTTTATCCTTTATTAGGGTCACAGGGAGGCTGCAGCCTATCTCAACCGACTCGCGGAGAAGGTGGGTACACCCTGAACAGCTTGCCAGTTTATCGCAGGGCCAACACACACACAACCATTCATCGTCACACTCACATCTAGGGGCAATTTGGAACAGCCAGTTAGCCTAATGTGCATGTCTTTGGATTGTGGGAAGAAAGTACTTGGATGACACCCACACAAACTCAGGGAGAACATGCTCCAGACTCCAAACAGAAACACCCTCACCAAGTCTGTCACTCAAACCCAGGACCTTCTTGCTGAGAGGCAGACATGCTCACCATTATGCCACCGTGCCACCCAGTAAAAAATCATTTCTAAGAACAAAAATGTGAGTTTAAAGGCAATATTTTCAAAATAGATGACATACATCAGCTTATTAAGCTATATTTCAGGAATGGGTTTATTATTAAGGATATTCTTTGTCATTTGGTACATAATCACCATATTATAACCAACATTTGTACTTTAAGCATATTTAAGACTTTTTTCTTGAACTTTGTGAATTCTATTTTCAGGAATTTTGACTTTTAGTTCAGAAAAAAAAACACCCTACAATTAATCAATCAACTTTTATTTACACTCACCGGCCACTTTATTAGGTACACCTGTCCAACTGCTCATTAACACTTAATTTCTAATCAGCCAATCAC
>JAQMYF010000013.1:20806125-20817549 GCA_030014195.1 Neosilurus mollespiculum | reverse complement strand
TATATATATATATATATATATATATATATATATATATATATATATATATATATATATATGTACTGTATATGCTACATATACAAAAATGTACCTGCTTTCTATACATGTGATGATGAACAGTGATGCCAGTTACGAATCCAATCTGATTTCCTGATTCTTTCTGTATGCAGATTGATCATGAATCCAAACTGTAAATGTTGATTCTCTAAACTAATTTCTGCAGCGGCTGGTTCGGGACCAGATCAAATTCAGGAAATTGTTCCTGGATCCAATTTAAATTTTGATTTCTGATCAATACGGGTACTGCCAAACTTTAAATCTAACTTGATATTTTGATCAGGACCAATACAGGCATCTATTCTGAGTCCAATCTGGTCCAGTCTGTGCTGAAATTGACTCTAAATCTGGTCCCATTTCCTGATCTGATCTGCAGACGAAACGATTCTGAATCTGATCAGACTCTGTGCTCTGATCTCTACAGGAACCCATTCTGAACCCAAACTTGTTTTTTTTTTTTTTTTTTTTTTTTTTTGATTGTTTGTTTTACAGTAATGTATTCTAAATGTGCTTAACTGATTCCATTTTCCAACTTGATTTCGGACCTGTCCAGGAATGTTTACAGTCTGCATGAGTGTTTCTGTTGATTTTATAGTAAAATGCCTAGGTATTTGCAGTGTGTTTATCAATGCTTTTCATATGTACTATGGGCTTCAGTAGTGGTATAATAATTGTTCCTCACATGCCCTGAAGAACCTGGGCATTTGTAGAATATTTTTCCAGTTATTCTAAGCTCTGTAGATGTGAGTGAGATTCTGAGCTACTGAAATAACAATGATGGGGAAGGGCTCAGAGGGTAAACTTGGTTAGAGACATTTTATAAGTAAAACTTGTTTGACTCTTGAAGTGAGTTATCCGCCAAATAATTCATATTAGTGCCCATATACGACATGAGAATGGCACAGTCTGATTGGTTTGCTGTCTAAGGGTTAATACACATTATCCCGAGTGAATAATGATTGAATTGACATGGCAGACAAACACTCAGGGTTTGCCACGGATCACTGATTCGGAATTCCTAGTAATTAGCAAAATGTTCTGCCAAAGAATATGAAGAAAGCTACGCAATCTGGCCTTCGTGTATTTATTCAAACCTTTAATACATTTCAAAAAATATCATTATTGTACTCTGATAGAGCAGGTGGGGTGATCATTGAAACTCTTTAAAAATAGGGTAAAAATAAAAAAAAGCCATAAATATCTCATTTTAGTTTGCTTTTCTTATTTTTCACATAGTATACACTAAAACTTTGAATCGGTTTAAAAAGACACAATTGCGAAGCTGCTTGTGGAGTGTGCAGAGTTTGCCTGCCACTATTATGCTCAAAATATGTAAAAATAAGCTGTAAAAATAATTCTTTTTACCTCAGGCTCAGGGTAATTATTCAGCGAAGGCAAGGTGGATGTCGTTGAGATGGAATGTCAGTGACATCCACCTTGCCTTTGCTGAATAATTATTAAGTAGTTACTAAATAATGTACTTTAAGGTGACTCAGCCAAGTAAAAGGGATTTTGGGACCTGCCTCTCCGAGTTTAAGGGTTTAAAGATGTTGGCAGATGTGAGTCATTCTTTGATGACTTTCCTTGAGCAACAGCTGTTTTGTATATAACTCATGGAAAATGCCCTGGAAAAATATTTTCTAAAAGCATTGGGAAAGGTTCTGATTTTTAATGTCACGTTCTTTTCACTTCAATTTCTTCAGATTTCATTTATGTCACGTTAAACTTATAGTAACACTGTGTGTGTGTGTTTGGGTGTGTGTGTGGGGGGGGGGGGGGTAATAAATCAGATATTTTTAGTTAGTTAAATATTGTACATCTTTCTGCATAGGTCAGCGCATATGCCGTCGAGGCACTGAGAGGCCATGCTATAAGCTTGCTTACCACCAGGACAGTGGATACAGGGTGAGCTTTGAGGAGGCCAGACGGACGTGCAGGGAAGATGACGGTGAGCTGATGAGTATTGAGACAGAAAGTGAACAGAGGTTAATGGAGATGTTTATCCGGGGTGCACAAGTTGCGGAAGGTGATTTCTGGATTGGACTACGAAGGAATCAAGGTTACAAAGAGTCCACAGCTACAGATTGTTCATCACAGTATTACTGGCTGGATCGTCGCCAGGCAACTTACAGGTATGACTTAAGACTACATTGCTTACAAAGTACAAAGTACTAGCTACCGCATGGTCTAAAAGACTGAAACTACTATTGAACTACTATTTAAATTTCCCTGTGGGAGTCATCCCAAAGGGATCAATAAAGTTAAGTCTAAGTTTAAGTCTCTAAGTCTACTAGTGAAAATCTGGGATTTTTATTGTTATTATTATCGTTATTTAAAAATGATATGAAAAACTGGAAATAAACTGAAGGTTTTGGAATTGTGTAACATTTAAAATAAAGAAAGCAGATGATGGTGCAGTAGTGGTCAGGTGGTCGGGTGCTGGATTACCGATCCCAAAGTTGGGGGTTCAAGCCCCACTATCAGTGGGTAGTCACTGCTGTCCCCCCAGTGCTGCTAACTGGGTTATCAAAGGCCAGCCATATCTCTCACTGTCTATTTACATTTACAGTTACAGCATTTAGCAGACTTTTTTGCAGGTTTTTTGTTTTCTTTGTGTGTGTGTGTGTGTGTGTGTGTGTGTGTGTGTGTGTGTGTGTGTGTGTGTGTGTGTGTGTGTGTAAAAAACATGCTAATCTAATACTGCCGAAAAAAGGTAGGTTTTCAGCCGTCGTTTGAAGAAACCCAGTGACTCAGCTGTCCAAACATGAGATGTCTATGATGAGAGCCATGTAAAAGAACCATTGCTGATTTTCGTCAAGAGTAGGCTCCATTGCCGTCTCTGCCCTGTGATGGCGTGGCAAGCTGTCCAGAGTGTACTCTGCCCTCGCCCAGAGTCGGCTGAGATGTGCGCAAGCCTCCCCGCGACCCTAATTAAGATTAAGCAGTTCAGAAAATGAATGAGAGTAAATGATTTAAAGTGAAATATTTAATATTCAGTATTTTATCTATTTTATGAGATATTTTATCTCGAGGTCACTTTGCTTCACATGGCCAGATTTTCTTCATGTCTAATTAAATCATGGTTCAGGGGACCCTCTGATAGATTCCGTCAAAATTGGATCATAAGAATTTTACAGAGACTTGTGGAGTTCATGCCAGCTCAAGTGCATGCTATTAGGGAACTTTAAAAAAGGAAATTTATTTAAAATAATAATAATATATATATATATATATAAAGAGATATTTAACTTTTCCTTCTTGTTGTTGTAAGTAGCGTTAAGTAAAGTAATGAAATCTGTTGTATAAAGAAACAGTTTTCACTCGTGCTCTCATACTTTTGGACCCTACTGTCCGTTCTGATCATACTAGCAAATTAATTTAGAACCTATGTTTTAAATTTAAACAGTCTTCTGGACTATAATTGATGCTTGGTCAGAATAGAGCAATAAAATCAGGGCTATAAGCTCAGATACATATGAATGATAAATAATAAGCAGGCTTGCAGTGAAATGGGCAGTTTTCAAAAGGACAACAGGGGTGAATACTTATGAAATCCTATTTGTAAACGGAGTAATTTTGAAAAAAATACATTGATTTTATTCTCCCATTTCAATATTTTATATAAATTCATGACATACAGTATATTCTCATTTAATTCATCTTCTGCTCCAGAAAACTCATTTGATATACACATCTGTATATTTCAGGTGAACATTCCACAGGAATTTAATGTAATGAGTTTAAAGCCTCTATTCTTGAAACAACAAGCCAAATCTCTGGAAATCTAGGATTTAAACGAACCTCTACTGACTGCAAGGTGAACTGCAATCACAGTGAAAACATTAGCAAGCCTTCACATTTTCCCAACTGGTGCCAGCTTCTCTGTTAAAATTATGAGTACCATTTTATTTGTTTTTAAGGAAACAGGGCAGAGCAGAGCAGCTTTGTTTCGACTGTTGCATTGGCAGAGTAAAATGTCCATCCCAGAAATGTAAACAGCAGCCTGAAATGTAGAAGCTTTTCGGCTATTTTGCATGGCTATACTGTAAAGTCAGGTTTTATAAGGTATTTTGGAATGTATGACTCTCTAGAAACACTTTCAAGCATTATAACCTGAATATGAATATGCCCAAACGTTGACGCTTCTTGTAACTTGTTATGGTGTTTTTAATAACAATTAATAACTAAAAATGCTCTCAGAGAGCGTAGACCTCCACCAAGGTAGTGTAAACTGTAAACTTTTCAATTCTGGTTTTATATCTTATGCCCACTAGAGGAAACATTTCATTATGTAACGTGTAATTTTACCCTATCACGCAATGTCAAAAAAACTTCTTTAAAACTCTTCTGGATCCGGATCTGGTTCCGGATCATGACCAGATTCTTAATCAGTACTTTGTTGGCTCAAGACATCAGATAGTTTTTGAGTTATCATGGTCATAACACACAGACAGACACACACAACCAATGCCATATCCTCCCCCCCTTGGTGGAGGTAATACATGGTCTTTTGGTGAGTGGCACGGTGGTATGGTGGTTTGAAATTCTGCCTCACAGCAAGAAGGTCTTGGGTTCGAGCCCCGTGGCTGGCAAGGGCGTTTCTGCGTGGAGCTGCATGTTCTCCCTGTGATTGCGTGGACCCCCTCCGGGTTCCTTCCATGGTAAAAAAACATGCACACTGGGTTAGTTGAATATTCTTGATTTAATGTGACTGTGAGAGTGTCTGTGTTGGCCCTGTGATGGTCTGGCGAGCTCTCCCAAAGTCGGCTGGGATGTGCTCCAATCTCCCTTATATCAAACCCGAATAAAGGATAAAGCAGTTTTAAAATGAAAGGTTCCCCAGTGAAACACAGGGCTCAGTTTAAGAGTAGACTTTTAGACCTATTAATCATTTATACTCTTATCCAAAGCGACTTACATTTTATCTCATTTGTACAACTAAGCAGACGAGGGTGGCAGTGGCAGATTAGTGGGACTGAAGCTTGAACCCCAGCCATCTGATCAGTAACATAGAACCTTAATCACTGATTCACCACAGCCCCACCTTTTAATCATATATATGAATGTAACACGGAACATCTAAGCATCAAGCAGCAATCACAGTGAGTTCCAGTATTTTTGGATCACTTGAAAAATGGGTGCGTTGGAAGAAAAGGTGCTGTGTTTTAAGCTGTTCTTGATCTACATGTAAAATATCAGGAAACAAAAGTGCAAAGTCTTTTAATGTCAAACCCAAATGCCTGCAGTCTTTAGCAAAATGTCAAAACTGAACTATCTTACAGAAGTGGCAATAGTGACAAATCAGGGTCTATGTTTTCTTGCTTATTGCAGGAACTGGCAGTTTAATGAGCCCTCATGTAGTTTCGACCAATGTGTGGTCCTATACTACAGACCCAATGCTCCTGCTTCTGTCAAGAGCCGCTCTTTGTTCAAGTGGAGTGATATCAGATGCAACAGCAAAAATAACTTCATATGCAAATATGCAGAAGGTGTGTCTCATGATACACAGATACACAGATTTTATTATAGTTACAGAATTTGTGAAAGCTTTAAGATATTTATATGCGTTATGATAAGACATGTAACAAAAGAATATGTGTGTTTTTTATGTTTTTGCTTTATTTAGAAATATCTCTGGTTCCTACTCCTGTTGGAAATTCCACAGCTCACTCAGGTAACAATGGTTAAAAATCAGCAAATATTCTTGTCTGTATTTCTAATCAGTTTACAACAATAGCATATCCTGCCATCATTTAAACAACAAACTTAAGTCTCTTCCCGTATTTTAACAATTATTAAGCAACATGGATCAGCTCTGCTCCTAACTTAAGCCAAAGCTCAATGCTTTTTTCAGTTTTAGTGTAAAATCTGAATAGACTGAACTGATGCTTTCAGGCAAGATGATCTTCATTCATTTTCTAAGCCCTTTAATCCTAATTAGGGTCGCGGGGAGGCTGGTGCCCATCTCAGCCAACTCTGGGTAAGGGCGGGGTACACCCTGGACAGCTTGCCCATCTCAGCCAACTCTGGGTAAGGGCGGGGTACACCCTGGACAGCTCGCAAGCACGGTGAGAACATGTAAACTCCAAGATGATCTTTAAAATGATAAATATCTTTTTTTATCAAATAAAAATAAAAAAAGAAAGAAAGAATATTCAGTATTTTACTTTATATGTAAAACATGAGGCAGCACTGAGGCGTAGTTGTTACCAAATCCACTCCTGGAGTCCCAGGCTCGGTGTGGCCATTTTTGTGTGGACTTTGCATGCTCTCCCTGTGCTTGCGTGGGTTTCCTTTCAGTACTCCGGTTTCCTCCCACAGTCCAAAGACATGCATATTAAGCTAACTGGCTTTTCCAAATTGCCCCTAGGTTTGAGTGCGAGTGTAAATGGTTGTGTGTGTTAAAACTGTGTACAATAGTCTGACGAGTGATTCAGGGTGTATTGCCCAGTGTCAGCTGAGATAGGCTTCAGCCTCCCAGTGACCCTAATAGGACGAGGCAGTTTGGCAAATGAGTAAATGAAGAATGAGTGTAAAATATGACTTTGACTTAAAAGGGAATTGTAATACCTGAATACATATCTCAGGATACATGCATATCTCAGCTTTCTCAAATATTCCACTCCTTACAAATGAAAGAATTAATAAAAGCATTGGTAGGGGGCAGGGCTAAAGTAACAAGCAGTATAAATTTAACGTCTAGGGAAATAGGTGTTGCAGTCGGGAAAACATTGACCCTTATAAATAAATGAAATTACTTGTATAAGGTAAGAATAACAGACTTCATCCATCACAGTGTCTGTTGTTGTACCTGAAGTATGTTTCTTCACAGGTTCACAATAAAATATCTGCCTGTACTAATCATTCAGTGGGGACCTCAGGGCATAAATGCCTTTAACATTCTCTACAATAAAATTAACTGATTGATTACTGATTTGTTTTTTTGTTTATTTAATGTTCCAACCAATCCAAACAGCTAAACACGTGTCAGCAGTGCAGTGCACAAAATAGTGTTGCTATAGCTTGAGAGTTTTAGGTAATGTTCACATCAAAGATCAGAGTGGGGTGATCTCAATGACTTTAAAGGTTGTGAATAATCTATGTGTTTTATCTTCCATTATTGCTGCCTTTTGAATGAATATCAAAAGTTTCCTGTTGAAACCACCCCAGCTCACGGACCCTGACAGACAATCTGTAGCACAGGAGTCAGATTCAAGGCTGGACCGCCAACTCATTTAATGTGGCCCACGAGAGCTTTTAAAGAATATGATTATTATTTATTTTTTGCATCAAGCATTACCATGAAACACAATTCATCAACCTTCCACTAGGTGGCAGCAACCTATTTCAAATAAACATCTACTCAGAAACAGAAAGATTGTGTTGTCAGAAAAGGAAAAAGGAACAAAAAGAAAAGGACAATAACTAAACTAATCATTTGGCCATGCAGACTTCATTTCATACCCTTTTTGAAATCGGATGTTCAGTGATTATTCAGCTTTGGTGACCTAGAAAGTTTGTGATGTGGCCCTCAGTAAAAATGAGTTTGACACACCTGCTCTGTAGTAACTCAACAAAATCACTCTTTACAACCATAGTGAGCAGAAAAGGATTTAAAAATGCACTACACTTCAAACCTTAAGGTGCATGGGCTACAACAAGAGAAGACCACATCAGGTGCCACTCCTGCCAGCCAACAACTAGAATCCGAGGCTATCGTGGGAACAGACTCACCAGAACCGATAAAACTGGACAGTTGAAGGCTGGAAAAAGAGTTTAGAGAAAAATCTGGTGTATTTCTTGTGATGTCGCATATCAACAAAAGTCCACCCACAAACTGTTGCTCCATCAGTGCTTTTTGTTTTTCACACCATTCTGTGTAAGGCCCGTTAAAAAAAAATATCCCGGTCTGTCATCAGAACTTTTTGAAAGCCTAAAAAGCACACCGTTTTTTCTTTGTTTGTTTGTTTGTTTGTTTAGTTGTCGGGGGTTTTTTAAAATGGAGAAATGAGGTGACTGTCGACGCCCAAAAGCTTTTAAAGGATGAAAAGTGAATGAATTTATACAATACACTCTGGATGACCAGTCATTTACCTGTACATTTAACATGTATTAAACTCTGAAACTCAGAACAACTGTCTATAGAACAGCAGCCTTGCAGTTCAAAAAATCTATTTTAAACAGAATTAAACCAGTCTCACAATCACAGTCACAGCATCTATGATGGAATCGCGTTCTGTGTAGTTTTTACGTTGTCTAGGGCGTTTTCCGATGTTTTGAGTGTGGTTTTAAAAAATGATAATTATTAAATGTTGCGCCAAACCAGGAAATTGTTTTATCCAGCCTAAACTCTAGTGACTGTTGAGTTTGAAATTCCCAGGAGATCACCAGTGTCTGAAATATGCAAAACATCTGGTGCCAACAACCATTTTACAATTAAAGTCACAGACATCACACTTCTTCTTTATTTTGATGACTGATGTGAATATTATCTCAGGCTCTTTAATTGTATCTGTGTGATTTTACATCAAACTGCTACCATATGATTGGCTAATCAGGTGAATAGCTGTTACTAAACTGGACAGTGAGTGTATTAACGCAGCTCTGAATAACAAGCTTACCCAAAATGTGGAATGTAAAACAGCTAAATGTCTGCATGTAATTGTAATTGTCAGTACAGTTGTTCACTATTCACCAGCAGTAACTCTCCGACAACTCCCTGTCACACTGAATGATGAAAAGATAAACACAAGATTTTCTGAATCATCAGGTAATTTATTTGACCAGTTTATTATCCCATGATTTTGTTTTTACCCAAAATAAGTAAAACTGCAGTGCTTGACTGATATCATCCTTTTCTTAGTGTCTCTTACAGATGAAGCCATCAATGTTTCCTACATCCTCCTGGCTACAGTACCTGTACTGCTTCTGGTTATACTGGTGGTCTCTGGGGTCCTCTGTTATAGAGTCATAGCTAGAAAGTGAGTAAAACTTAAAAGAAAAAAGAAAAAAAAAACAAGACAAGAAACTTTGTGTACTACGTGACTACTGGCTGTAAGTCAAGTAGACTGGAGTAATCTTAAAGCTGTTTCATCCATCCAAGTAACAAGAAGCTGTCTGTTGATCAGAGTCTAATAGATATACCTTAGAGCAGATTACATCAAAATCTTTTAAACTTATCTGATTTATGGTAATTTTATGTGGGGTTTCTTTTAGCTTGTGTTCTTCTTAGCTAACTACCACTACTCACATATATTCCGTGGACTTCAGATTATCACCAGGCAGGACATGCACGATGAGACCTCCCAGCAAAGATAGATAGTGATGTATGAATTGGTATTTTAATGTTTACTACCCTAAATGTGTCACTGTATTGACACGGATAGTCTGGAAAGGTGTTCGAATACCTGGAGGGGTTATGTTAACTTTGTAGATCCTGGAGAAAGTGCACAGTGACCAGGAAGAGGAGGAATTAGGTGTGGTACTCATATAGAGTGGCAGGTGTCATATAGTGTTATGTAATATGCTTGGCTACATGAAACATTGCAAGGTCAGTCGACTCTTTGAGTTTGTGTGCAAGGTAAATCATTTGACATTTGCAATGAATCCCTTATTCATCTGTATATCAATTAACAGGTACATTATCTGCCCAAAAGTACATTGAAACCTGACCAGCACAGTTATAAGTAACCTTGTCTAGGAAAACCCAGCAAAAGTCAGAAAATCTCTGAATGAGGTATGCATTGTTTAAGATGGACACCTTAAGAATCAAAAATATGTCATTTCTCTTAAGTGCTATGGCATTATTTTTGAAATAAAAGCTGTCAAACCCCACCACATGATGACTTTGATGAAGCAAGGAATCCAAAAAATCTGAGAAAATTCACTGAGAACTGGTTTCTTAACTAGACCTGGAAACTTAATTGGGTTTACTTGGGTTTACTTTTGCCTCAGAGGAACCCATCGTTGTTTGATGTTATTCGGCTGGTAAACTTCTTTTCTACAGTGTTCTAATGTACAGATCTCCATATTCATCCACACAGTAAACAGGTCAGATTTCTGAGATTGGTGTGATCAGTGCGACTTTGTCCTGGTTTTCCCAGATTAGGACACATAAAGTAGTATAGAAAAGAATCAACCTCCTTCAAAATATCCACATTTTGTTGTTTTGCAGCCTGAAATTAACACAAAAATATTTTCTCCAGCTGTATTTTCTCAGTTCAGCTCAAAACAGGAAAGTTACAGATATAACAGCAACAGTTCAGGGGGGAAAATTTGGATTTTTTTTTTTATTATTTATTTATTTTTTTTGGAGGGGGGTTCAGGTTCTCTGAGATGGTTAAAGGGTCACACTCTCATATAAATACTTGTAAACACAATCAGATGTAACTAATCACCTTTTGTCTTGCTCACCAAGCTGATTAGCTTCCTCCATTCAACTGAAATCATTGTGTTTAGTTCAGCATAAAAATAGCTATTCCTAGAGCATCCCAGTATGTGGAGGTATGACTAAAAGCAAATGACTATGGGTGGCAAGGCACTGACAAAAGATCTCAGGGATAAAGTTGACTAAGAAGTGCAAAGTGTTTGGTACTACCTGGACCCTTTCCGGATCAAGCTGTCCTTTCAAACTGGAAGAGCAAGGAGGAAACTGGTCAGAGGGGCTGCAAAGGGACCTATGGCAACTTTACTTTCCAAAGCTTGGCAAAGAGTGCTTGTGATAACAATATCATAAACACTTTACAAGTGCAGCTTGTATGGTAAAATTGCAAGTAAATAGCCACTCCTCAGGACAGTCAACATCGAGTCTTGATTGAGATTTGCCAAAATACACCTTGAAGATTCTGAGGCCAAATGGGAAAAGGTGTCAGACTATTTGGCCTCAATTCCAAATGGTATGTCTGGCAAAAAATCCAATACAGCTAAGAACACCATACCTACTAATGTAAAGCATGACGACGGTAGCATACTGTTGTGGGGGTGTTTCTCTGCAGCAGAGACTGGGTCACTTGTCAAAATATAAGGAAATGTGGATGGGGCAAAATACCATCAAATTTTGAGGAAAGCCTGCTGCATTCTGGCAGAAAGTCAGTGTCACCTTTCAGTATGACAATTTCCCAGAGCACCCAGTAATGTTTCCTACACAATGGCTGATGGAAAAAGGTGAATGTCCTTGCGAATGTCCACCAATGATCACCTCCGATTTGACGGAGCTTAAACGGTTCTTTAAAGTAAAGTTTGCATATATGTGACCCAGTCTGGCAAAATGAGTCACCGTGACCAAAAATTCAAAATTGAGTTAGCCATACCATTTTAAAGCTTAGAGTCTCCCCTTTTAAATGGTATGGCTAACTCAATTTTGAATTT
>JAQMYF010000013.1:20711696-20767827 GCA_030014195.1 Neosilurus mollespiculum | reverse complement strand
TGAATCTACAATGTCAATAGTCATGAAAAGAAAGGAAACTCATTGAATGAGAAGGTGTGTCCAAACTTTTGGTCTGTGCTGTATATCTCCAAAGTAAAGACATGAATGCAGAAGTGTCTCAGTTTCTGTCTGATTGTGTTTGAATGCAACAAAAGCTTCAGGAAAGTAATTTTTTTTTTATCCGGTGTCGGAACGCTGATATCTACTCATATCTATCTCCTATTAACACTGTTATTGTTAATGTAAGGGGCTGTAGATATGAATTAGTGTATTTTAAATTCCTGTTGACGGACTCGTACAACTTCCATTATGACATGAGTTTCAAGTAAATAGTGCTTCCTGATTTTTATATTTAGTATAGGGAAATATGTCAAAATTCTCTCTGTGTTACAATCTCCCACTATACTGCTGCACATTAGGATGATTAGGGTGATAACACACTGAAGTTTTGACATGTCATAAACTTCCCCTCTCGAAACAAAACAACTCGAGAATGAATTCCACTTCTCAAAATAAAACGGCATGAAGTCAGTGCTCATCATGCTGGGAAATGCGCCATGTGTATTTGGGATAATGCTACGTCTTGTGTCTTGTTCCTGTATACTCTTGCTTGTGTTTGGATTATTCTGGTTTAATCACGTCTGCCTGTGATAATAACACTGCCTTTGATAATAATTTTTGGGTTCCTTCTAATAAACACCACACCATGGCTACACCATTACAACACATGACTAAACCAAGGAATTATCTCATAGGTCATTTTCTGAACAGGTTTATCTGTTGTTAGGATGGTGTGGGAGGATGGAGCCCATCCCAGTTGACTATGGGTGAAGATGGGGTACACCCTGAACAGCTCGGTAGACCATAAAAGGGCAGCATAGACACAAAACCATTCACACTTACATCCATACCTAGGGGAAATTTGGAACAGCCAATTAGTCTAATGTGCATGTCTTTGGACTGTGGTACCTAAAGTAAACCAACACAAGCACGGAGAGATACATATAGACTACATAGAGGAACACTCTTGCTAAGCACATGGCTTGACCCCAGGACCTTCTTGCTGTGCGGTGAAAGTGCTAACCACTATTCCTTCGTGCTGTCCCCCAAGAAATTATTATTCATCCATTAATTCATTCATTCGTTCATTTGCTGAACCTCTTAATCCTACTAGGGTCATGGGGAGGCTGGGTCCTATCTTAGCTGACTCTGGGTGATGGTGGGGTACACCTTGAACAGCTCGCCGATCCATCCCAGGGCCAGCCAACACACACACACACACACACTCTCTCACACCTAGGGTCAATGTGAAACAGCCAATTAGCCTAATGTGCATGCCACTGGAAAGTAGAAGGAAACTGGAGTACCCCGAGGAAACACACAAGCATGGGGAGAACATGCAAACTCCTCATAGAAATGCCTTTGTCCAGGCCGGGACGTTCTTGCTGTTAAGCAAATGTGCTAACCTCCACACCATCGAGCCAGCCGGTTATTATTTATTTATTTGGGTTATCATAGTTTTAATACGACAGTAATATGCCACTCCAAAATAATGTCATAACTGGTGACATAGAGTCACAGAGTCATAGAGTTCATAATTGGTGAAAGCAGTTTATCCATCATTTGTCTCAGATTTTCCTTTTCAAGGCAGCATTTGTTTTACCTGATCTATTTCAGTATAAATTTTTACAGTAGTTATCATGGCCCTATTTTGCTGTAGTACAGTTGCAGGTTGATCTGGTGTCCTCTGATGACACTATGGGAATTCGCGAAGGGGCGGGGAATTTGATTAGTCTTTGCTCTGTTTGCTTGCCATATTTGGCGACCTTGCTCCATTGTTCTGCCATGAAAAGACGCTCTATCTAATCTGTAAGCACTTTGCCCAGCATGTCTGACCGCATAAAAAAAAATTCCTGGCTGCTTTTCTGTGACTGTACTGTACCACCTTGTAGTCTCACTGCACATGCAGCGGATAGAACGTTCAGGCTTGTTTTTGCATTCTAGAGTGTACTGTTATCGAGATGGGAGCTGCTGATCTACTAGATAAACATGATGTGGCACATGCATGCCAGTTATCACAGGATAAAGCAGCCAGATTGAGTGGCTTTACATAATCAGGGCAGGTTCTGTTACGTGGTGCTATAGCACGTTGACAGTTTTTCCCTCAAATCAGTGCTGTAAGAAAGGTCAGAGTTTGCGAAATAAAACTGGGTTTGTTCTTAGTATGTAATGTTTACAGTTTGTCTGTTTATTACAGGTTATAACCTTCCCCAGAATGTTAATGACAACATCAATAACAAAAAATTAAGATTCACACTTGAGCATGATGGTCCCCAGCTCTGATTGTGGAGACAAGGGTACTCTAATGACTTCATTATGCTCTGCAGCTCTGATCAAAAAACATTTGAGATTGTAGAGCAGGACCGTCTCCTGAAGGTCAGATGTGAAACATTTGTCCTGCGCTTGGTGCTGGAAGCCAAAGATACCGTCTCACACATGGGAATGAGGGTTAATGAGCATATGTCTCATTGTAATTATCTCTTCCACCTCCTCATGACCTGATTCACACACACATACACACAAACGCTGCTGTAATCCATGCTGCTGTCAGTCAGTGTGTTCTTCCTGTGAGTCAGGCTTCTAATCTCCTTCTGATTTGTGTGTCACTGCTGGAGAGAAGGATCTCGCTTTTCTCACTCATCTCCTTTCCCCAGTCCACCCCCTCATCCAAAACAGAGCAATCTGTCATGCTTATCATCCATTCGTACACTCACATCTTGCTTCTCTCTCTCTCTCTCTCTCTCTCTCTCTCTCTCTCTCTCTCTCTCTCTCTCTCTCTCTCTATCTATCTCTCTCTCTCGTACAGATTTTGGGTTTGCAAACTTCTTCCAGACGGGAAAACCTTTGGCTACGTGGTGCGGAAGTCCACCATACGCCGCCCCTGAAGTGTTTGAAGGACAGCAATACGAAGGACCACAGCTGGACATCTGGGTAAGCCTTTTGTGGCTTCCAAAAAAAAAAAAAGAAAAAGTTGATTCAAGAGGAAATGCCCCAGTGATGAGATCATGTTAGAGATATTACATCAGTAAATTCCCTTACAGATTCAAAAAACCTCATCTGAATAAGATGCAAGCAAGTAGAATGCCAGTTCCTTTGAATAAAATAAAGATACCAAATCACAGAGAATGAGTCACAGTGAGGGATATCTTTCTGTAAAAGTGGCAAGCAGGGGTGCAGGAACCGAGGGAACAACAAGGGAGTGATGTCCCCCTCAATGTTGCCAGTAAGACTAATACTGAACCCTGCGCTTGGTTAGTAGATATATAGTGGATTTCAGATGTGTTTCATTTTCAAAATTCTGTACGCCTCAAGTTATAAATGTTATTTTTGTATTTGAGCACTGGACTGGACAATTAATAGCTCCGCTCTTCTATGCCCAGTTCAGTGCATTTGGGAGAGTGGGAAGATAGATGACTTATCTTCTCCTGTCCTTTAAAATGCACTTTAATGGAATGACTTCTTGCTCAGTATAAACACAAATAGATACTCTTCCTGATGCGAGTCTTATTCGGAGGATTGTTTCCATATTTGGTATGTGACCACTGCCTAAATTATGTTTGCACTGGCCCCAAAAACGTATCACAACGTATTCCCTTTATTTAAAGGACACCTGAGCAGTTAATTAGTCATCTGACAGGCTGTTTGCAAGACCTCTTGAACTCGTCTGACGTCAGTATGTAAAACCAAACAGCCTCTACACTGCGTGAGAGATAGAGGGAAGGGTCATATGAGAGCATGTGTACCTTGACACCTCATGCATGGTGTGTATCTGCTGAGTTATCTGGTTATGCACTGTTAATGATTTTATTTTGTTTGTGTGTGCACGCACGTGGGTGTGTGTGTGTGCTGCAGAGTTTGGGGGTGGTCCTTTATGTGCTGGTGTGTGGAGCCCTGCCTTTTGACGGTCCCTCGCTACCTGTGTTAAGGCAGCGCGTGTTAGAAGGCCGCTTCCGTATCCCGTACTTCATGACTGAAGGTGAGAAAGTGCTCTGTTTCTTTTTGCTGCCTGACTTGAAGTTAGGGTACATTTAAAAAGAAAAAAAAAGGAAGAAAGAAAAAGCTCAAAAACTTGGCTCCCAATTATGCGTCCATGGAATCTCTGCGTTGGGAAATGTGAGCTCAAGATGTGTTATGGAAAAAACCCCCAGAAAAGTATGCTTGACTCGAAATCGGATATAGCAAGTTTCCGAATTCCATGAGTCTTTCCCCAAAATTTAATCCCATTCCAGCGTTTTACACAATCTACCTAGTAGGAGCACACACCAGCTGCTTCCTGGATAGGTTCTTGCATATATGGGCGGAGCTCCAGCCCCCACACCTCCTCTGAATCGAGCAATTTGAGCAGTTCTCCGAATGCGAAGGGAAGAACATTGTGTGCTTTTACTTTACATTTCCTCCCTACATGTCCTCATCGCACAGGACTGCATCCCCACAGAGCAAGCACATTCCATCTCTCTCTCACTCACACACACACACACACACACACACACACAAACTCATACACATACACAGTCTGCAGACTGCACTACTCACTCAACAGTTCTGCTAACATGCTGCACATAAGTTTGTATAGGTTCAAAAATTTCCAGCTGTAAAACTGTATTTACAGAATTCCTTTAATCAGTGTAATATCTAACTGACATCTCTGCAGCATCTGCAGGACCAGAATTTCCACATTTCTTCATGTTGAGAACAGAAAATACGTTTATTTGTTTAACACATTGTTGAGTGCAAAAGTTTGCAAACCCTCAGGCTTATGGAAGGATGGGTAGATGGATAGATAGACAGATAGATCGATAGATGCAGTGGTGCTTGTAAGTTTGTGAACCCTTAATAATTTTATACATTTCTACATAAATATGACCTAAAACATCATCAGATTTTCACACAAGACCTAAAAGAAGATATAGAGAACCCAGTTAAATTCATTCATTCATGGCTCCCGAGTGGTGCATTAACAAGGTGCGTGACTATCAACCTGGAGATCACCGGTTCAAATCTAGGTTTATGCCGCAGCTGTCCATGACCGGGAGTCCATGGGAGCTAATTGGCCGAGCTCTCACTGGATTGAGGTCACTTCCTTGTCACTCACATCGATTAACAGCCAATCATGGGCGTCTGTGAGCTCATTTGTACAAGGGGGCGGACAGTGCTTTCCCCCGAGTGTGTTAGGTTGTCTCCAAATACACATGCGCTGCAGTTCTTAAAGAGGCAGGTGGCAGCATCGCATGTCATGGACAGTGCATGTGTATGCTTACGCCTTTCCCTGGTTGGTGGTGGTCATGTGATAGGGAAGGCAATACTTGACAGGTGGGAATTGGATACAAAAAATGGGGGAAATTAAAAAAAAAAATCCATTCATTTTTTTTAGCTGCTGAATCCTAATTAGGGTCATGGCGAGGCTGGCACCCAACTCAGCCAACTCTGGCCGAGGGCGGGGCACATCCTGAACAGCTCGCTTGACCATCACAGCTAGTTAAATATATTAATTAATCCATTCATTTTCTGAACCGCTTGATCCTAATTAGGGTCGTGGGGAGGCTGGCACCCATCTCAGCCAACTCTGGGCGAGGGCGGGGCACATCCTGAACAGCTCGCCTGGCTATCACAGCTAGTTAAATATATGAGACAAAAATATTTTACTTTGCAAAAGTTTGTGAACCTCTAGGATTAGCAGGTAATTTGACGATGAAATTAGAGGCAGGTGTTTTTAATCTGGGATGACAATCAGGTGTGAGTGGGCACCCAGTTTGACTTAAAGAACGCTGATCTATCAAAGTGTGAACACATGTTTGTGGAAGTGTATCATGGCACAAACAAAGGAGATTTCTGAGGACCTCAGAAAAGGGGTTGTTGATGCTCATCAGGCTGGAAAAGCCATCTGCAAAGGGTTTGGACTCCACCGATCCACAGTAAAACAGATTGTGTAGAAATGGAGGAATTTAAGACCACTGTTACCCTCCCCAGGAGTGGTTGACCAGCAAAGATCCCTCTAAGAGCAAGGCGTGTAATAGTCTGCAAGGTCACAAAGGACCCCAGGGTAACTTCTAAGCAACTGAAGGATTCTCTCACATTGGCTAATGATAATGTTCATGAGTCCACCATCAGGAGAACACTGAACAACAATGGTGTGCATAGAAGGGTTACAAGGAGAAAGCGATTGCTCTCCAAAAAGAACATTGCTGCTCATTTGCAGTTTGTTAAAGATCACATGGACAAACCAGAAGGCTAATGGAAAAGTATCTTGTGGACAGATAAAACCATAGTAGAACTTTTTGGTTTGAATGAGAAGCGTTATGTTTGAAGAAAGGAAAACACTGAACCTTATCCCATCTGTGAAACATGGTGGTAGTAGCATGGTTTGGCCTGTTTATTGCATTTGGGCCAGGACAGCTTGCCATTGTTGATGGAACAATGAATTCTGAAATTATACTAGCAAATACTAAAGGTAAATGTCAGGACATCTGTCCATGAATTCCAAAAAATGGTTAAAGAAGAATAAAGTTAATGTTTTGGAATGGCCAAGTGAAAATCCTGACCTTAATCCAATTGAGATGTTGTGGAAGAACCTAAAGCGAGCAGTTCATGCTAGGAAACCCACCAACATCCCAGAGTTCAAGCTGTTCTGTACGGAGGAATGGGTTAAAATTCTTTCAGGACTGATCAACAGTTACCAGAAACGTTTAGTTGCAGTCATTGCTGCAAATGGGGGTCACACCAGATACTGAAATCAAAGGTTCACTTTTTCCACTCACAGATATGAAATATTGGATCATTTTCCTCAATAAATAATTGACCAAGTCAAATATTTTTGACTCATTTATTTAACTGGGTTCTCTTTATCTACTTTTAGGACTCTGATGATGTTTCAGGTCATATTTTGCAGAAATGTATAAAATACTTAAGGTCTCACAAACTTTCAAGCAGCACTACAGATGGATAGATATAGTATTCTCTGTCTGCATAGGCCTGCACAACCAAGTCTACCTCAATTCAATTCAATTCAGTTTTATTTGTATAGTGCTTTTTACAACTGACATTGTCTCAAAGTAGCTTTAAATAGTAAAAATAAATGTAATAAAGAATTTAAATATTTATTTATAAACCCTACACATCCCCTATGAGAAAGCCCGCAGTGACGGTGGCAAGGAAAAACTCCCTCAGTCAACAGAAGACGACAAAAGAACAAAAGGAGGACAAAAGAAGAAACCTTGAGAGGAACCAGACTCAAAGGGGAAACCCATCTTCATTTGGATGAAACCAGATAAAAATACAATCCATGTAACAGAAACTTCACTATAGTTCAACATGAAGTCTAGTTGGTCATCTTATAACTGTAATAGTAAATTTAGTCTTTATATCAGAGTTTATATGACCAGAGAGTGAAAAGTCATGTTCACAGTTTGAGTGTATAATTATATGGATCATCAGCAGGAGCGAGGAGCTTCTAAGGTGAGAACAGTGTTCGTGCGAGGTGCTTGAGGTCATGGAAAATATGTGAATTGAAGAAGTCACCCCTTGAAAGTGCTGAAATTTTATTGAAGTGTCTTGAAAGTCATTGAAAATACTGTGTATCTCCCCTGCAGTCACCGCAGTGATGTGTTTAATACATGCGCAGTATTCCCTTTATTTTTATTTTTATTTTTATTTTTATTTTTATTTTTTTCGGCACGGTGGTGTAGTGGTTAGCACGTCCGCCTCACCGCAAGAAGGCCTGGGTTCGATTCCCTGCTCGGGCATTTCTGTGTGGAGTTTACATGTTCTCTCTGTGCTTGCGTGGGATTCCTCAGAGTACTCTGGTTTCCTCCTGCAGTCGAAAAACATGCACAGTAGGTTAACTGGCTGTTCCAAATCGCTTCTAGGTGTGAGTGGGAGTGTAAATGGTTTTGTGAGTATAGGCTCTTTGATGGCCTGGCGAGCTGTCCAGGGTGTACCCCGCCCTTGCCAAGAGTCAGCTGAGATGGGCACCAGCCTTCCCGTGACCTAATTATGTTAGGTTATGCTTGATCCTAATTAGGATTAAGCGTCTTAAGAAATTAGCTCCACCCTCTTCCCCAGCAACCACATGCAGTGGGTTGCATGTATTTTTTTGATTGGTTCATGCTAGGAAGGGTGTGTCATGCTTTTTTTCCCACCCACTTTCTGCTTCTGTGCCACTTTGCTTAGCATAGCCTAGTTTTACTGCACCAAATGCGCATCAAACATGCACCAAACGTGATTATGAGAAAATTCAGGAAAAAGCATGGTGTAAATTACATATCATTCTGATTTTACTCAGCCTACCAACACCATTTAAAACTGGTATATAGTTTGAAGTCTGCACTTCTGACACAAGTCAGCGAGACTGCGATTTCCTGTTACATCATCTAAAGTCGGTTATGTGATTTGGATGCAGCACGATCAGAAAATGACATATGCATGGCGTAAATTATAAGGGCTGTTTCATGGTCAAGGTTGTCTTTTTTAAAATTACACATTGTCTGGTGGACAATCATTTTATGTATATATCTGTCAAACACTGCTAATTAAAATATATAAAATTAATTTATACAACTACATAATGCAAATTCTGTAACTGTTCAATAAAACTATAACCATTACACTTTAAAAATATAGCTCTTATCAGTCCTTACAGGAATGCGATGTCGCAATCTCATCAATTCACACAAATTCAACCAATCCTCGTGCATTCTGTGCGACCTTGCAATTTTATCCAATAACAGCAACTTTTCTGCACATTTGGCCAATTATTTATGAGACTAACAGTATAATACAATAACAGTATAATTCATAGCAGACCACAATGCAAACATTGGGTCATATGTCACCATATGTCACTTCCTTATTTTTTTAAACATCAAGATATAGACATGTGTGCAACTATTTTTGCAATTTTCACATAATCCCTCAATTTCATTGCAATACACACCAAAAAACATCACAATATGCACCACGTGCCACAAAATTTATAATTTTAGACCGCAACTTTTACATAATGCAAAACATTAATTTAAGGCTTTTGAACTTTTCTCACTTTTCTAGATTAAGGCTTGTATGAAGCTTTTTTAAACTTGTCTCCTGTTATGATTTAAACTTAAATGGTCACTTTCATTTTAAAATGTACTTAGCTGTTAAGTCCCTAAACACTGATTCTATGAACGGCTCCACTGCGCTGACTCAGAAGAGAAAAGCTGTTCAAACTCATGTTAAGCTTACTAAGGAAAAGTAGAATACAACATGACAGGGTGTATTGTTACAGGAAATTATATCATGGTTCTGTTCAGTTCTCAAATCTGATTAGTAAACAGGTGTGCATTATTTTTTCGTATAACAGTAAGGCTTGAATGGTAATTTACAATTTACAAGGCAATGTGGATGTAACTGAATTTAGTCCCCAAGACTAAACATTTCGGGAATAATCAATTCAGCGACATCCCCCTAGCCTGATGATAACCGTTCAGGAACATAACATGCAAACTAACACAATTTTTATATAATTTTGCTATAACAGGGTCAGGTCAGCTGAACTTCACACACTTCATGAGAGCAAATTAACTTGTCTAACTTGTACATCAAGATGATGTAGTCATATTAGATTCATTCATTAATAAATTAACTGTTGCAAATCAGTGTGGTGTAAATAAGATAGAACACTTCAGGTTGTGCTATAATATGCAAAAGGTATATTTATGTTGGTAGGATTTTTATATAACAGCCTGTTGGGTGTAAGCAGGTTTCCATTAACCTGCTTAATGTAGTATTTAACACTGAATAATTTCTTTGGGAAAAAAAACTCAAGTAATAGAAATGTCATCGCCAAACCACTTAATCTTACTAGGGTCACAGGGGGACTGGAGCCCATTCCATCGAACTCCAGGCAAAGACGTGCTACACCCTTAACAGCTCACCAGACCGTTGCAGGGCCAACACAGAAACATCCATTCACATTTGCATTGGCATTGCCCATGGACAAGTGCGAATATTCAAATAGTTATCAATAAACTATAAAAGTTGCCAAAACATTTTTTCATTCTCATTCACTCGGGCTGTCTTGTCTCCACTTCTGTCAGTCTTGTGACAATGTCATGTCCAGGTTGGAGGCATGTTCAGGCGAGTCACCCAAGAATATACAGTAGCTTGTAAAAGTATTTATCCCCTTGGCATTTTTCCTATTTTGTTGCCTTACAACCAGTAATCTAAATGGACATTTTCTTGGATATTATGTAATGGGCCTACACAACATAATCCAAATTGTGAAGTGAAATTTAAAAATATATATATTTAAAAAATTTCTATAACAACCATTTTGTTAAGATATCATAATTACTTGAGAATGTATTGACGAAAACAGGTGTTGTGACATGTTTATGACACATATAAACATGGTAATGGTGGCACAAAAATGGCTGAAATACATGTCATAGGGCCTTGTTTTGTTTTTGTTTTTTTATCTTTGAAATGCATCAGGCAGAGATAGTCTAGACTCTTTTTAGCTGATATATCCAAAAGGTTTCACCCACATACCCACAATGTATGAAAATATCGTTATTTCGCTATATTTGACTTTTGTGACCTTGAAAATTACCTTCAAACTTAAAATCGCACCTTTTTCCTGACCCTATAAGGAATTGATCCAGCATGGAAGCCTGCTATTAACAGACGATGCCACAAAAATATTTTGTAGAGGACTTTTAGCTGTTTGGCTGGTCTACTAGGACGCAAGAAAACCATGTGCAGCAAATGAATTTCCGTTTCCAGTTTTTTCCCCAACATTTTTCCCCGCCACAATGAAACGGTGTTACAGGCCTCATGAGTGATACTTTTCATTCTTGCTGATTTTCTGACTAGCGATTTGTTGTTAGCTCCATTAAAAGGTTATATATTTTTTTTAGGAGTTCATTGGAAGGAGTGCATTTACTGTCCATTAATTGGTATTTGCTCTCACTGCTGACAGTGCTGCTGTTAGTGAACATTAATTCACACCTTCAGATCAATCACCTTCAAGGATTTTAAGATGTATGTTGTATAAAAAAAAAAAACTAAGCTTCCAGAAGAATAGAAGAGGTTGATGTAATGACGTTGGTGAGATGTAGCGTTTGTCTTTGCTGCCTGGTCTGTACTTGTCATTCGGGAGCCAAATTAAACCGATAGATTTACTACACCCAATACTTTCTGTCATGTGTTTGAGGACAGGGTGTGAGACATGCTTGGAGGTGGGACCTCCCACAAATTTTCATTTGACATTTATTCAATATTGAAGGTGGCCGGGCAATTCGAAAGCTGCTGTGGCACACAAAATGAATTTCCAACAATGTGAAGACCCTAAAAACTTGTTCTGAAGTGAAGAGAACGATTCTGAGAGTACGTTTTGGATGTTAAAATAAAAGACATGAAATAATACCACATGCTGGGGCCTAGTGACTCATAAAGAGCAGTGGACAAGTGAATGGAGATGTATTTGAGAAAGCGCAGAGTATTAACCCCTTCACTCTGCCAAGTCATAACGTCAGGATTGTGAGTCACATGCAGCCGATGATACACAACGATCTCTGTAAAATCCTGGGATGAGATCATGTGGAACATATCTATCCAGCTTTGTCTGGCTCCTCTACAGAACAGAGTTTGTGAACTTTTTCTCCCAGCTGTTCTTCACATACACGGTGTATTCTGGAGACAGTACGTGTTGTCACTGCTACTGATTGCTTCTTCAGTGTCGACCTCACAGCTACACTGCCTGCTTCGTACTTCGAACTGTGGCCTTTTTGTCACTGGCCTACAGGAGACTTAGTGTTCCAGACTTTTCGCCTCTCTTCCTCCACTTCTTCCCCTTCTTCTTGAGTGTATGTGTTCTTTTTTGTATCTCTGTATTCAGGATTACACTTTGAGAATTTTCTATCAGGCAAAGAAAAAGAAAGGATGAGAAAATCAGAGCTGTCACTGGTGTCTCTCTTTATTGCGCTAATAAAGTCAGCAATGTGGAGTGATTTTAGTTTTTATAAGCCCCAGCAGAATGGATATAAAACTGTTAGTAAAAAACTGCTTGACATAATTATGAAGAGAGAGAAAAAAGGCAGTTTTTTTTTTTCAACCATACTGCAATCTCCTTTATGTGTAGTGTATGTGTGATTATCACAAACAGTAATTTCACATAGCAACAGGCAATAATTTCCCTGAAGAGATAACCAGATGATAAACATTTAAAACGTTATTTAAGGCAAATTGAAAGCTACAACAAATAAGTCTCATGATAAACATGTTAAGATGGGACATGAATATCTTATCAAACCTTTTCTGTAATCAAACATCTAATTTTCCAACCCTGAAGCATTACAGTAAGAATAAATTCTTAACTAAAGATTATGTACAGATTTATTTTTACATTTCTATAACAACACTGCTGAAATCCCATTACAGCACCTCTAACAACAACTTCATTTGTGATTTATGTTTTACATTTATACACTGAACAGTTAACAAAAATCACCACCTGGATTTAAATGAGCATGAAGGTGAGAGTCATTGATCGAATAGTTTCTGTTTTGATTAACATTTTTCAGCTGGCAACATGTTATGCACCCTAAACTTATGCAGTGAGTAGCTTCACAGTTTTTAAAAAACATATTAGAAGTCATACCCTGTGGTCATGGAAAAATGGAATAAATGAAAAGTTAAACGCTTACTGAAATTGAATGAGATTAGTTTAAGAACTGTCCAGCACATTACTAAAACCTGGAAGTACTTCACACGAGAAATGTGTTTGGGGGGAAAAAATCTGACCATGAACTTGATTGGAGATCACTTAAATGCTTGGTGAAGTTAAAACATAAAAAGTGGTTCACACTTGATGACATCAAGAGGATTGGCACGGAACAGTTGTGTGGCCATAAGAAAACCACTCGTTAGTGAGAATAATCTGAAGTAAAGGCTTCACTTTGGGCCTAATAATATTGGACTCTAGAGCAAAGGTGGAGTAATCTCAGTGGACTCAGTTCCAGTGTGATGGTTGTGTCTGAATAAGAATGAAAGTGCATGAAGCGATGTACCCATCATTCACAGTAGTCACTGTACAAGCCTTTGGAAGCAGTGTTATGATCTGCAGTTGCCTCAGTTGGTCAGGTTTAGGCTCAGCAACATTATGTGGCAATAAAATGAAGTCAGCTGATGATGTACTGATAATGCACTGAATAATGTGCTGATAATATATTGAATGACCAGATTTTCCCATCAATTGACTTTTCCTTCTCTGATGGTATGAATAAAACATTTGAGCTCACATAGTGAAAGAGTGGTTCGAGGAGCATAAAGAATCATTTACACTCATGAACTGGCACCTGACCCTCACCTGTGATTATCTTTAGGATGTGCTGGAGAAGACTTTCCACAGTGGTTTGATTCTCCCATCTTCAACACAAGGTCTTAGTTAAACATTTTTAAAGCTCAGGACTGAAACAAATGTTGTGGCACTGCACAAGTTTATTGAAACAATGCCACAGCGAATGCATGCCGCAATCAAAGTACCATCAAAATATAGTTCATGGGCCAGGCCTGATGTCGCTACCACCTAAGGTGAATAAATCTAAGTGCTGCCAAATTGTTAATAGTGTCAGTATAAGTCAAATATTTGATAGTCTTTTCAGAATGGTAGCTTTGTCATTTTTTCCCAAGAAATTTAATTTCACACATTATCTATCTTTGTACAAAACCGAAAACCACGGCCTCAAGTTCCCGGTGAAAGGATGGAAGAGGCCATCTGAGCCAGAGAATCTGGCTACAAATCTGTTGTCATCTCTACTGAGGATACAGATTTTTTTGATAATGTGCCTGGGGTTCAGCTCCAACATCCCACATCCTGTGTACCAGAGGTATGATACAAAGAACCACACAAGAATCTTTGACATCAACAAGCTAAGCCATGCATTGGTAGGTAGTGTCTGGGATGCCTTGATTGGTATGCATGCAGGCTGTAATGCTGTAAATGCATTCGCCAGCCGTGGAAAGATTGCTACCTTAAAGCAGGTGAAGTCTGACCATATATACCAGGGGGCTTTCAGTCAACTAGGGACTTCCTGGGAGGTATCTGCAGAACTCTTCCAGAACTTACAGGAGATCACCTGCCTTAGGTACCTGTCTTCAGCACAAACAACTGACATGAACAAACTTTGATATAAGCTCTTCTGTACCAGATGAGGGGAAATCAAGTCCAGTCAACTTCCTCCTTTTGAGGACTGTCTGCTCATGTATACCCTACTTGCTAACTATCATTCTGCCATCTGGAGAAGATGCCTGCAAAGACAACTCGGTATTCCCAGTCTCAAAAGCTGAGGTTGGACAACTGATGCCAGTAACATGCTGGCTAATGAGTGTGGCACACCTGCACCAGATGCTGTGCTGCAGCTGCCCATATGCCAGTGTTTGCGTTAGATGGGAACCACCAGATTGTACATGCCTTAACAATGGCTTGAAATGCACATATACATGTGTAAGCTATAAACCTGCAACAACTACGACAGTGAAGAAGAGCCTGCAACAGCAGATAGACTCCTACCTGGACTCCCATGATGGAGAATAAATGTCACTTACTGATGACATTAACAAATATGTTTGACCATCAATAATGTTACGTTTACTTATGTTAAGGCTACTTCCTCCATAATAAACTTATGTAGAGAGCTTCTTGTTTGGCATCTAATAGTATTACCCAAGTACTCTCAACAAACACTGTTAATAGGTATCCATTGCACCATATCAAAGAAGTTAATTTTGTTTCTTTTTTAAATTCTATTGAAATTTACTTTTTTTTTTTGTTTAAACTTTGCTTTGTATGAGAAATCCTGTTTAATTTTTTTGCTGAATGTGTCTTTATATTGTCTTTAAAATTGTCTGTCATTACACTGATCCTGTACAGAAATATAGCAGTTTTAAAATATAATATGGTATATTCATTCAATATGTATAACCCCCATCATGCACTATCATGGTTATTTTTTTGGCTGGACAGTGTATATTTAATGGTCTTCCACCCCTGAAAATCTACACATTTACACATCTGCACATTAAATCAAAGAACACATCTTCTCTCATGACCTTTACAGACTGCGAGCATCTGATCAGGAGGATGCTGGTGTTGGACCCGTCCAAGCGGCTCTCAGTGGCTCAGATTAAGGAGCACAAGTGGATGGTGCTGGAGGTTCCTGTACAGAGACCTCTCCTTTACCAGCAGTCCAGCATGGCTGAGGATGACATCGGACTGGGAGAGTACAGCGAGCAGGTGCTGAGGCTCATGCACAGCCTTGGCATCGATCAGCACAAGACTGTAGAGGTGAGCGACATGATCTAGAGTGACTTTTCTGCTACTAACCAACCATAACCATGTTACTTTATTCAGCCTCTCTTTTAAATTCAAATATTGATCTCGGGTATGATGTCTGTACCCTGCATTTCATATTTAGTCTCCCTCTCTGAACACAGTGAGGAAATTGGTTAGACTGAAACAATGGCCAAGAAATGACATCTAATGTAGTTCATAATTAATTTATTTCTATACTCACTTATTCACTTACTCATTGCTGAACCGCTTACTCCAGCTTGGGTCATGGGGAGGCTGGAGCCTATCTCAGCCAACACTGGGCAAAGGCAGGGTACACCCTGAACAGCTCACCAGATCATCGCAGGGCCAACACACACACAACCATTCACACTCAGGTCCACACCTAGGGGCAATTTGGAATAGTTAGCCTAATGCGCATGTCTTTGGTTGGTGGGAGGAAACCAGAGTACCCAAAGGAAACTCACACATGCATGGGGAGTACATCCAATCTTCGCACAGAAATGCCAGGACTCGATCCCAGGACCTACTTGTGGTGAGGCAGACATGCTAACAGCTACACCATCGTGCTGCCTTTATTTCTATAGTACTTTATAATATTTCTTGCATACACTGTATGTAGTATAATCTATAATCTACAATCTATGAACAGTATATAAAATTAGTGCAATGTGAAGAGAAAATGTGTAAACCATCAAACAAATAAAAATTATTAAAACAAGTCAAGCATAAATAAGGCAGTTTTATAACAGTCAGAACTATTTCTAAACCAGAGCTGCTGTTAAAGTAAATTACACGTCTGACCACCGTCCTGCTGAATCCTTGAATCTAATTTCTTATAAGGTGTTGATCAATTTTCTGTAACAATGGCTCTGGCTGTTCGATAGATCACAGGTACTTCTTCACTCATTCTAAGATACTGTTTCTATAGCAACTCAAATGTCAGATGTCTCACATAAGACTAATAATAAACAAGTTACAAAATGTGTTGTTATTTTACTGTAAATATTACAGTTGTTCATTTACACCATTCAGCCATAACATGACTGGTCACCTAGGCGACTAGACAGCTCCTTACACAGCAATGTGTTGTGACGCCTTTCTATCATAGCCAGCATTAATAGTTTGAGCAGTTTGTGCTACAGTAGCTCTTCTATGGGATTAGATCAGAAGTACTAGCTTTCACTCCCAATGTGTATCACTAGCCTTGGGCACCCATGACCCTTTTGCCAGTGCACTGGTTGTCCCTGTAAAAAAGTCTTACGACAAACTGAATTGTACAGTTACTGAGGTCCATATCTCATTGTGTTGTGTAGGGGTTGTAGAAAAATGTTTAAATTCCTTCTCAAAATTACTTTTACTATGTAAAGCTGCTTCGTAACAATGTCAATTGTAAAAAGCGCTATACAAATAAAACTGAATTGAATTGAATTGAATTGCTAGTCCTCAGCCATTATCTAGTTTAAGACAAACTTAATTTAGGGTGAGGCCAAATCTGAGCACAGCTGAATGAGTTCTGAGAAGATAGGTACACTAACTGCCCATTTCCCTAAACATGACCTGACAAATACCTGTGATTGGTTAGTGTTTGACAGCAGAAAGAGGAAGAGCATATTTTCCATCCAAAGTGCAGTGCCATTATTACTGACTTGGATTCACTCCCAGTGGCATTGTCAGATTCCAACACATGATCTCCCAACAATAGGCTGAATGTCTCCACTAGTGCCAGGGGTCAGAATCCTGTTCTATAGGGAAGGATTTCAGCACAGTTTGGTAATTTCCCCACTCTGAAACACGGCTGTAGGTGTGTTACAGCTGGGAAATCTCCAAAACTGTGCTGAACTCTGGCCCTGATTAGGCAGAAAGCTGCAAGAATTTAAAAATAAAAATATATGTGAGATTTCTTGCCATGTTTTGCAGTCCCTCCAAAACAAAAGCTATAACCACTTTGCTGCAATTTACTACCTGCTGGTGGAGAGACTGAGAGCACACAGATCCAGTTTCCCCGTGGAGCCACGTCTGGATGCTCGCCAGCGCAGACCCAGCACCATCTCTGATCAGACTATGGTGAAGGTAAACTTCATCCTCGTTATTTTTCATATAAGTATTTCATGTCCTTTGTTTAAGTTACTCTTTTCCTTGTATTTTTATGCCATAAGCTCATGGACTGATTCTGTCTTTCGGTGTTGCAGTCGAGCAGCCCCACTCCCCAGGTGGGCCTAATGCCCCAAAATGTGCGTCTACTACGCTCACTGGCTGTGCCTCAGGCCAGCGCTGACTCCTACGCCTACCCACAATCCTCCTGTGCACCCGATTACAGCCTCATGGAGGAGGAGGTGGGAACTCCCAAAGTGAGTGCAGGCTGTTTTATCTCTTCATCACACTGCAGGACAGAAACTTTCAACACTCGTGTCTGGGCTTTTTTCCTAAGGGCACTGTTATCATGTGTTGCAAAAGACAACATGGCGTTGCTTAGTGCTTACAGTTCAGTTGGGTGATTGCTGAGTGAGATGAGTGATCAGTTTGTTGCAGGCAGGAACTGAGACTCTATCCGGGTGTGTGCATCACCCAGACACTTATTTACACATTCTGTGTTGTTTAGGCCACTTAGTAACTTCCAGATTTGCCAAAAATGCCCTCCAGGAGGCTCTTTATCTTTGGAGGATCTTTTGAAGGCTGTTTGATGCCTACTGTTTTCATCTCTCTCTGTCTCTCTCTCTCTCTCTCTCTCTCTCTCTCTCTCTGACTTCCTCCTTCTCTCCTCTCGAGGCTAAAAGCAGGGTGAGAGATATAGAGACAGTGCAATTCCCAAACAAGCCTTCAGGCCACACAGAACTGCCAGATTTGCGTAAGAGACACATTGCTGGCTGCGGCATGCGTCGGACGTGACAGCTGACCATTCGTCCTAGCCCAAGCATCCTCCCCTGTCTCCCAGCACACACACACACACACACACACACACACACACACACACACACACACACACAAATACTTAGCGTGTCCAAGTGACTTACCACACAAACAGCCTGTCTGCCTCACTCCAGTCCTTCTGGCCCAGCTACGGATACAAACATACAGATACAGAAGGTGGCTTGTGTTGTCTGTCACTGTCGGTTGTGTTAGAAAGCTTTCATATGATAAGTGGTTGTATGATGTCGTGTGCTCATTTAATGCTCATAGTGCATTATAATGTAGAGCTAAGGGAACACTGAACAGATATATCATAAATGAAAATGAATTTAGGTTCAAACAATAGTTCACATCTAATCTTACACCCCTTCCACTTCTCAAAAATAATAAATGAACAAAATGTAAAAAATAAAATAAAAAATCTTTCTGGTATAATCCACACTCACGATTTAATTTAAACACAAAAAAATGTCTAACTTCTATGAGCATTAAACATACAGAAGTACTGACCTTACATTAAACCTCTGTAAGATACACATTTTTGATGATTTGATGAAGCCCTCGTGAGTAAAAGATTTTTATGTAGGGATGGCTAAGATTTTTTGGCCCCCATTTTTCAGTGAGAATTTTTTTTGTTGGATTAGTATTACTATAAGCCTTGTTTACACATTAAATGTAAAAATAGTTGACTGCACGATGGCATAGTGGTTTGCACGTTTTCCTGACAGCGAATCCTGGGGCCAGCTTGGGCGTTTCTGTGTAAAAAGAGTTTGCATGTTCTCCCCGTGCTTGCTTGGGTTTCCTCTGTGTACTCCGGTTTCCTACCACAGTCCAAAGATATGCACTTTAGGCTAACTGGCTGTTTCAGATTGCCCCTGTGTGTAAGTGTGAAGCCCTGTGTGTGTGTGTTGGCCCTGCAACGGACTGGCGAGCTGGGTGTACCTTGCCTTCACCCAGAGTCAGGTGAGATTGGCTTCAGTCTCACTGTGACCTTAGGAGGAATAAGTAGTTTGGCAAGTGAATGAATTAATGTAGAAATCAGTCAGTGATAGTTGCCTCCTTACGGAGCTTTGAGCTGAGTAGGGTATATGGTACAATTCTTTTAACACAAAGCAAGTACTAGAATTTCTCAGTCCCTTTCTTAGATTTAGGAAGTCGTTTGTATGACTAATGTGATTAAATATGTTCTGCCAGCTTTGATCTGTAGTGTTTATAATTATAGGATGACATGATACCTAGAAATCTATAATTACTAATCCTGCCTTCACAGCCAGCTAGCTACCACAGCTGATGTTTGTGAGGAACAGAATTGTTATGATTGATATGGTATGTTAAAGGTTACATAAATCACTGACATGATGGCAGATTAAGGCTTAGATGCCAGAAATCCACTTGTGTCTGCCTGTGACAACTGTGAAGTTGTTTACTAGCAGTTAGCCAAACAGTTAAGTATCTAGCTTTAAAATGTAATTAGAGATGTAACACAGAATAATCTGCAACAAAAGGACGATTTCTGGATGCATCATGAAGGTTAGGTTCATTTTGTACGGATGTTTATTGTTAAACACACACAATCGTACACTACTCTGTACTACAGTCATTTATATGAGTAAATGAGTTAATATTATTTACCAATATAGTAAATTATACATAAGTAGTTAATAACATACATAAATAGTTAATACCTACTTATGTATAATTTACTATATTGGTAAATAATATTAACTCATTTACTCATATAAATGACTGTAGTACAGAGTACTGTACGATTGTGTGTCCAGATGCGTCCAGAAATAGTCCTTTTGTTGCAGATTATTCTGTGAGGATTAAGTGAATCCTTTCACGCGTCAGATTGTGTCTGTTACTGGCAGACGGTGTATCTGAACTACTGTGTTAGTAACTATAACTTGTGTATGCGGGATGGAGCTTTGCTCACAGCATACCTCGCCTGTGGAACAAGCTACCAGTTATTAGTCGCTCCAAACGAGTCCATAGTCTCACAGTGGGGCCAGCTTCAATATTTCTTTGTCTTGAGATATATATCCAACACAAATTAGGCTTTTCACAGCAATGCATTTATTGCATATAGACTAAAACAAGACTTTTCAAAACATGTTGCTTTTGCATGAAATAATTGAAATATGGTGTTAAGTTTATGCATTTCAGATGTTATTTATGAATAATAATTACAAGTACAAACTGATGAAATTTTAATAAAACATAACATCATGGATAAAACACTTCATATATATTAAAACATATTGTATTATTCATTTACATGGTCTGATTAGACGTTAAACGGATTATTGATCCAGAAAATAAATTCACGGAAAATTTAAATATCGCCAAATTTCGGTCAAAATGTGCAAAATTGAAGGGCTCTGGGGGACCACGCAGACTTATTTTTTAGGCCTAAAATTTTTACTGGGTTATTTTTTCATCAAATCTCCTAAAATAAGAGGGTGTGTGAAAAAAAATTTATAGAATTTTTTCCCCCCATATAAAAATTGTTCACCCTAGTGTGTGTGTGTGAGTGTGTGTGTGTTTGTGTGTGTGTGTGTATGAACTGGCAAATAAAACATTATTAAGGCTAAGGGACTAAAAAACAATTCCATTTGTATCCACCTGTGGCAACTGTGAACTTGTTTACTTACATTACGAGCGTGTAGCTAGCAAGCTTGCAGTTAGCTATAACTTAGCAGTGTGACTGAAATCTTATTATCAGTCGCAAAGATATGAGAATGTACCAGAAAGACGATGATCTATTTACATTACTGTGGGTTATTTGAGATGTTGTGATTATGTAGGTGTTATTTAAAGGTGTTTAAAGAGAAGTATTTGTAGCATTAGGAAACAAAGTAAATTGTACATACTTGTCCTAGTTAACAGTTGGTATAAATTACTATGGCGTTATACATTGTTTAATTGACATGGTTTATGTTATAAACCGTACTGTAACCTGTTTTTCCATCTTATTGTGATTTGTCCCCTATGTTTTTAATAGCAGCGCACCATACTTATGTAAATGTCATAAAGCCATGAGCTTGATGTTGTTGTCGCGTCTGTGCTCACGTGCCCATACAGACGTGTATGCGCTACCAGCCCTGAGTGCTCTTGCACTTCACAGCTTATTCTCCATAAACTCTGAAAATGGCATGAAAAATATATCACACTTGTGCACTGCCACTGTCAGCACAGGAAATCTTGTTTAGTTTTTTCTTCTCGAGGAAAAATATGTTTTTAAATACCAATAAGTTATACATTTAAAAATAAATTCAAACATTTTCAGAGCTCCGCTTGTAGGCAGTGCGTAAATATTTATATTATTTATTACATTAATAATTTTTTATTTTGTTATACTCATGTAATCATCAGACAGAACAGTGAGTATCCTCTGGTTAGAGTTACATAATTTGTCCTATGATGGCTATAACTTTGATCACAAATGCTACAAGCATGTGTGCGCCTCATGATGCATCCCAGAAAGTGGGGTCAGTGGCTCGCCCTGTACCCTTTTCCTCATTCAGTGTGTTGGGTAACAGCATTCCTGCAGGAGACTGATCAGAAACCATACAAAAGCTGCTCTCTCTCTCTCTCTCTCTCTCTCTCTCTCTCTCTCACACACACTCACACTCACACACACACACACACACACACACACACACACACACACACACACACACACACAGCTTCAGGGCTTTGGTTTCCCTGGCAACACATCCAGATGATCCATGCCAGTTAAGGATGTGTGTACGATTGCATGTCTCAGTTGATTCTGGCCTGAATAGAGTTCTGACTGGCCCTTCAGCCAAAACACACTTCCTGTCCCTGCATTCCAGAGTTCCACCCCACCCCCTTCCCCAAACTGACAGACTCATATGAGCAGAGAGAGAAAGAGGGGGGGGAGAGAGAGAGAGAGAGAGAGAGAGAGAGAGAGAGAGAGAGAGAGAGAGTTCCAGATATTTGTTTCCTTACTCAATCCCACGAACATGTATTAGCTCATGTCTTCTCAAATCTGTAAGCTCATAATTCCACTTAAGTCTTGATGTGTGATTGAGCAGTGGTGTGTGTGTGCAGTGTATGATGGACAAGGGCTAATGGTGATAATGAGTACTTCTTACTCGAGGCATTTTTACAGCAGTGTGGGTGAAGCATCAATTCTTTCAGAATGATGTATGATTTCACAGGTCATGACTAAAAGAAAGTGTAAAAGTACCCTTTTTAAAGGCTTGAATATGATGCAATACAAGAATATGGGATGGACAATATGGTAGAATAGTTCATTCATTCATTTATCTGAACTGCTTAATCCTAATTACAGTCGCAGGGAGGCTCTGGGTGAGGGCTGAGTATACCCTGGACAGCTCGCCAGGCCATCGCTGGGCACAAACACGCTGATGGCAATGCAGCCTACTCTTTTCGAAAGTCATTAATGGTTCTTTTACATGCCTCTCACCACAGACAGTGAGAGACATGGCTGGCCTTTGATAACCCAGTTAGCTGCACTGGGGGGACAGCAGTGACAGCTCGGTGATAGTGGGGCTTGAACCCCTGACCTTTGGATCAGTAAGCCAGGACCCTACCACCGGGCCACCACTGCCGCATTTGGCAGAATAATATAACAGTATCATCAATTAGGGTCATGATATGTGATATGTTTTACAGTTCATTTTTTTTTTTTAAATAAAAGTTGTTATAAATTTGCATGCTAGCCAGGCAGTGGTAGTAGTATGTCCACTGATAGGTGTTTGTTTTTCCCCCCAAAAAAAGTCTTAAAGACATCTTATCCAGAGCGACTTACAAGTAACATATACAACTGAGCAGTTTTAATACACCGAGCAGGGTTAATGAATGAAAGAAAACCATCAAAGAATTGACAACAATCATATTCACTCCATCACTGAACTCATCCATACTGAAAATCAGCTGGTATGCAAACAGCAAGTACTTTAACGATCTTCATTCTCGTTGTCTTCAGGTGGACGGTTGCATGCTGGACCCTCTGCCTCCAGTGGCCGTGCGGAAGTCCAGCACTTCATCCCCCCGTAACATGATGGAGACATCTATAGACGAAGGCATCGAGACAGAAGATCCGGAAGCCGAAGAGGAGGCTGCACATGCCTTCAATGCCTACCAGACAACCCGCTTTGGCCAGCGCAGACACACACTCTCTGAGGTCACCAACCAGCCAGGAGTGCTGAGCAGCGCAGGTCAGCTGATGTTCAAAATGTCACTGCTTATCCATGTTAAATAGGTAACTTCTCCTGGGTGGCTCAGTGAAATAA
This sequence comes from Neosilurus mollespiculum, assembly GCA_030014195.1. NCBI lineage: Eukaryota > Metazoa > Chordata > Actinopteri > Siluriformes > Plotosidae > Neosilurus > Neosilurus mollespiculum. The sequence continues at coordinate 20,744,247 of JAQMYF010000013.1, read as the reverse complement.
GGGACATCAGGTATTTCTAATTTGAATGAAATGTACACTAATAAGCCATAATATCCACACCACCTGACTAGTCTGTGTCTAGGCAGCCACATACACAGATACTCTTGCCAGTTCACTGGCTGTCCTTCAGTGGACCCCTTTTGGTTGGTTCTTACCACTGCATACCAGGAACACCCCACAAGACCTGCTGTTTTGGAGATGAATAGACCCAGTTGTTTAGCCATCACTGTGACAATGTGACCCTTGTCAGAGTAACTCATATCCTTACACTTGCTCATTTTTCCTGCTTCCAGCACATCAACTTCGAGAAATGACTATTCACTTCCTGCCCGATACATCTCCTTGGCAGGTGCTGCTGTAACAAGATAAAAACTACTTATTAACCAAGTTAGAGGTCTGTATAATGAAATCTCAGCCTTGTGTCCTTAGGACAGTGTGTTTCTCTGCAGAAAGAACAAGAACTGAGATTTCTCTATACAGACCAAGCAGGTTAATATGTAGTTTATCATATGGCATTGTAAAATGAATTTAAAATTCACTGTTTCAACAGACACTGTTATTTCTGTCTTTCCGGCTGGGGGTCTGTCTTCACACTGCACATTTCTGAACAAGGTGTTTTCTTCTGGGTCTGTGAAGGCTTTGGTAGCATTTGCCTTGTTTCCCTTTTCGTAACAAACACGCTTTCTGTCAAACAGAGAGTACTTTGCTGGACTTCAGAAACTCTTTATCCTCTAGGATATTTCCTGTATACCCTTTATCTTTTAGAAAACACTGACTGTTTCTCTGGAAGCTGCTAAAGATCATAATGCACAGTGCAGCTAGCTATCAGCTAACTTGCTGTTCAGATGCTCCCCAGTGCGGGTACGCAACTGATTGCCCATGCGTCGGCCAATTAGATTGCATGTACAGTTGTTGCCATATAATAATTAATGTTGTTCTGTTTACCTGTCAGTGGTCATAATGTTTTTATTGTGAGTAATAGGAGATGGGCTCAGCGTCAACAGTGATGTGCAATTTCTTCTCTGTAAATACAGCTGGTGCTGAAGATCTGCTTATAGTGCATATTGTGAATGTTTTTTAGGGAAACTGTTCTCACTGGGCAGCATGGACTCTGAGTATGACACCGGCTCTATGCACAGTGACCTAAGCCTGCTGGAGGACCCATCCTCTATTAACGAAGTAGTTCTAGCCAACGCATCCATCAGCCGTGTGACTCCACCCAACCCGGCCATGCATGTACTAAGTTCACAGAGGAGAGAAACTCATAACCGCTCACCTGTCAGTTTCCGGGAGGGACGCCGGGCATCAGATACATCACTCACCCAAGGTTAGCATTCCTACTTTCATTTTTACTTTTCACTTTTCATGTCCTCTTCCTTTCAGTTTTAACTTCTTTACACAATGAGCCAAAATGTGCAGCTGATCAGACCTTCATTAAAGACAATACTGTGTCTGTATCAGTGCTGTCCAAAATACTTATACTACTCATATTTCAAAATATATACATGCTTCTGAATTTCAAGGCAGAAACCCACATTAAAATCTTTTAGATGCCTTTTCCTGAATTGACACATCAAGCAATAAAACATAAAAGATTACATAAAATGTACGGAGTCCCCCATATACATACAAATGTTTATTACAGTTAACATTTTTTGTGTTTCTTAGTTGAAGAAAGGTAATTGAATACATTGTTAGTTTGTTTATTTACACCCTGAACAGTTCACCAGTCCTTCGCAGGGCCAACACACCCACAACCATTCACACTCACACCTGAGGCAACTTGGAACAGTCAATGAACCTAATGTGCATGTCTTTGGACTGTGAGAAGAAACCAGAGTGCCTGAAGGAAACCCACAAAAGCATGGGGAGAACATGCGATCTCCACACAGAAAAGCCCTCAATGAACTCAGGACCTTCTTACTGTGAGGTGGATATGCTAACCACTACACCACCGTGCCACCCTGATTGGGCCTTCAGTGGGGACTTAACAGACTTAATCCACCTCTTAATACCACCACTATCACGTCACAATTATAGAAACCATCAGTAATATACAAAAACACAATATAACAAGGCCTGGCATTACAGAGAGAGAGAGGCATTTCGTGTATTGAGGGTGAATACCATTATTACTAAAGCAAGAAACCCAGTTAACCCTTCATCTCCGAATGCATCGTGACAGATACGCCTGAGTTACATTTCTGCTAGCAACCCCGAGCATTAAGTAACTTCCACCGGCGATCACCAGTGGAAGCTGTCGGTAAATTTGGTGCTCGGCCAAATGTAACAAGCATAAATGTAACGGCTCGGTGATAAAGGGTCCAGACAACTCCAAACCTCTACACTACAACATTATCTGGAGCAGATCAGAATCAATATTTATCCAATAACATAACAAAAACATAAAACATTTAAATAAAATACATCATACTCACCAGAGATGCTGATTGTTTATAGACAAAATCCGTCTTCTTTTCTTTTCTCTGACCAACCAATCAGAGGACGGAAAAATGCTGACGTTACTGTGGGCCAGTTAGCTGACCCTGTGAAGCAAATTTGAAATCTGATTGGTTAAAGAAACAGCCCCATCGCTAAAATAGTTTAAGTGACATCAGCGAGCACTACTGATTCTGAAGTCCCTGAGCAGATTAGATTGACATAGCAGCACACAGACGCTGAAATCTGACTTTTTCCAGCTCAGCTGCCAGGTTCGGACCTGGGATAAAATGGGATAAAATCAGTACAGCTTCCTGTTCATTTCTGCAAGAAACGATATTCGTTTATGCCACAATAATGATCATTTATGGATATATCACACCCAGCACTAACTGACAGTGTACAAAGCCTTAAATATAGTATACATACACAGATCAACACATCCGGAGCTTATTTAGCAGGGCACGCAACTACAGACAGGTCCTTTCACCATGTGTTAGTACAGGGAGTGTCTAATCTCCTGTGTGATCATGTGCAAGCCTTACAGCTTTGGCAGCTCTAGTCAATAGCAGGATGTGCTATCGTGCCTCTAGGACAGTGTACTGTTAAAGGCAGTCCTGCACTTTGTAAAGAGTAAATATAGTGTGAGGTGTTGTTCTTTGTGCTGCTGAATGCTGGGAGCAGGTCTGAACCTGAGCATCACCATTTCGAGGCGCTTTTAACTTCTTGACTTATGATACGACTGAGTCAGCCACCAAAAGCCCATTCTGATATTTATCTAAATAAAGGTGTTTAGTAGCACACTCATAATTTCCTGCTTTTTTCTGCTCTGTCCCACACCCGCCCCATTCTATAGTCTGATGATTCATTGACTGAATCAGAGGCAGTGATCAAACATCGTCACATGTTGTCCCGTGAAGCTTGCCTGTATAATTATCCTCAATCACTACCGCAGCCAAGAATAACCAGAGAATGTATTATCACCTCCACTAGCCACTTCTTTTCAAACCGTGTAGGAGTGAAGAGACCCTGAAAAAGCAGAAGTCGCATCAGAGCGGAGGTGAATCACTTGTGCTGTGTGAACATGGGCCACAGGCCATCCTGAAATAACCCGATTAGCACTGCGAGTCCGGTCACATGAGGCGGCAGCACAGTAGCGCTCACATTTGGCACGGGCTCAGATGGCTGTACTTATAAGTATGATCTGCTGTTTTTACAGAACCATGTAAATCAAACACAGAGATAGTGAAGTTGTGTAATCCTAGATGTCCAATGATTATGTACTATCCTTTCCCCTCACACTCTTTCTCTCTCTCTCTCTCTCTCTCTCTCTCTCTCTCTCTCTCTCTCTCTCTCTAGGTATGGTGGCATTTCGGCAGCACTTACAAAACCTGGCTCGTGCAAAAGGCATCCTGGAGCTCAACAAGGTTTATGAGCAGATGGGCTCAGGGGGGAATCCCTCACTAGGTCCATTGGACACTCAGACACACCCACATAATCCTCTGGATCCCTTACTGCAGGTCAGCGCTAACTTCTAAACACTTACCATAAAGGGTTAAAGGTTACAACATGTTCTGGTGGTCAGTGTTTAATGACAGTTAATTCTTAAGCAACTGGTACTGTCCCAACCACTCTCACCATCTTTCAGCTCTCTTTACACACACACACACACACACACACGTGTAGCTGAAGTACAGGCAGCCAACTGCTGGTTGTTTACTGTCTGTCCCATGAGCACACTGAATGCTGTCATTGTTGGTGTAATAGGCTTCATACTGGTGACTAGTGCCCACAGCTCCAAAAGCTATTCACTCAACACACTCAAAGGGTTGATGGTTAGAAAGTTGACACTTTTCCAAGGAAGGCAGGAAAGAAAGTGCTAAATACAAAGATCTTTAGTGAGAGGATTATTCCAATACCACAAGATAGCATTCGTTCTCCATACTGCCCTGGCTTTTTAGGCGAACCGTCGTCGACGCCTGTCTGTAGTAATCTCACATAGATTCTGTACATTTTACTGTCCATAAGAACTGCTGCTGTCATAAAGCCCATCATGCTCACACCAAATGTCTGACTTTATAGTATACAGGTATAGAAGAGTACTGACTTATGAGCTCATTGTCAGTGCCACCTGGAATACGACGGTTCCCTTTTGAGTCTGGTTCTTTGCAGACTTTCTTGGATTATTCACCCCTAATTTAAACAGTCATGTACTGCTTTCTATCACATAATGAACACCAACCCATCTTACCCAACCCAAACTAACATACTCACAGGGAAACTCTATCCACCCCTTGAACACATGAACTCACAGAGGCCTGTGATTGGCTGGTGATTGCTTAGAGTGACATGGTGAATGTAAGCCATCCCACCTTCCATTGAGAGCTCAGCCAATTAGCTCCCATGGACTTCCAGCTGTGGATGGCTGCAGGATCAATCTGCGATCTCCAGGTTGATAGTCGTGCACCTTTCGATGCACCGCTCAGGAGCACAGATTATTTTTAAAACACACATTTACATCAGGATTCCTGTGAAGCTGTCATGTGATGAGTGCTTAGGTGAATAGTGCTGCGCTGCAATAAAACTGACCTGTAGTGTGTGTGTGTGTGTGTGTGTGTGTGTGTGTGTGTGTGTGTGTGTGTGTATGGATTCAGGGAGGTGGGTGCCTCCAGCATGACATGACGCTGTACTCAGGTGGACCTTCAATGACCAGGAGACAGAGTCTGGAGCCGCAGTACCCCTCACACCGAATACCGGTAATACTGTCATTTATCAATGTTAGTAATTAGTAAATTGTAATTAGTAAATGAATGGTAATATTGTGGTCAGTAAATGTAGTCAGTGAGTGAATGCAGATGTAGTCAGTGAGTGGCCTTTAATACAAATACTTCATTTTTTTCAACATATTTTCTTTCAACACTTTCAGTAGCATGTAAATGATCAGATACTTTACATTTTACATTTCCCTGGTACTGAAAAACAAAAAGCCTGATTACATAATACAGATTCCTAGAAAAGTTGTTCTTTTAGAGAGTTGATCCAGTTTTATGAGGAAATACAGTCTTTAATGTATTCCTTTAATGTCACTTTATCCTGGCCAGGGTCATGGTGGATTATAAGGCCAGTCTACTGCAGGACGTCCACGCAAACCCACGTATTTACACATTCAGTTGCACTACAAGTAATTTACAGTGGCCAACCCACCTACATTAAAGTGTACTGGTACTGGTGATCCTTAAAGCATAATCTGTGCGAATGTAATATGTTTACATACATCTTGTGGATTACTAGCACAACGAGTCTGAACCAACGGTTACCAATCGTTTTCCCCCGGAAGTGACGTGAATTCGTTGGGCGGAGTTGTCTAGCGCAAGTAAACAAGCAGATCTATTCAGCGAGGGACATTTTAGGTGATTAAAAAAAAAGTGTTCAGGAAGCAACTATGGCTAGCAATTTCTAGGAAATGGGTGTAAACGGTTACCTATTTGAACCAGAGAGGAAGGGGTCTTGTGGAGACAGTAAGACGTTACATTCTAGTGACTCTGAGGATGAGAATGCTGCCAGAGATGTGTGTATCCAAAATAGCTTATGCAGCTAACGTTTTGCCAACTCGGCTTTCCTGTCGTCGGTTGGTTTAGGAACACAAAAGAAAACTTTTCCGCGATTTCTGCGCTTGTTGTTTGTGCAGCTCAGCACTGGCCGATAATGTGTTATGCTACACGGCTCAGTGATGTAGCCCAGCCAATACAACCAGTTCAAGTCGCTACCAGGCTGGAACAGCCGATGAGGAAGCCAACATGTCTCTGATCATGCCCAGAGTTGTAACACTCTCGCACACTTAAAAATCAGGCATGGACTGATGTTGCAGGAAGGAACTGCTGATGTTACATGTGATCATTTTAAATAGCTAGTAACACTAATTCACCACAGGTACCCTTTAATGTCTTGATAAAGTAGGAGGAAACCAGAGAACCCAGATGAAACCCACATCGTGGAAAAATCCACACAGATCATAATCTGAGTTTAGGATTGAACTGAGAGTAGTCAGTGAGGCAATAGTGCTACCCTCTGTTTTATACAGTACACAAATATACTCCCTCTATTCTTTTCTGTAAAGTCTGTACATCTCTGATTTTTCTTCCGAGTTTAAATGATTGCATGTTCAAGTGTAGTGTTCGCATTACAGGCTCAAAAGGTTTCAGAGGATACATTTTTCAATCAGTTATTCATGCGTTCATTTTCTCGCCCCTGAACAGAAAGCGAATCTGGTGACAAGCCCCGCCAGCTGCCACATGTTCTGTAAGGAGATGCCCCGCAGCCTCGAACAGCAGCTGGCTGAGCACAGGTACACACACCTCACTTCTCCACCTCTAGCACACTTTATAAGCCTTATGTATCTTATGTTTACTTATTAACTGCTCAATTAGGAGCATATGCACACCTGCTCATTTATGGCATTGTTCATTATCCAGTCAACCAATCATGTGGCAGCAGCCAGAAGCATGAAATCCTGCAGATAAAATGCATTTTTGCAAGTTGAAGGTGCATATCACCACTACACGGATTTCTGACCACTAATTATACCAATGAGCAGGTGTACAGATGTTACTCAAAGAGGTCGGTGAGGGTATAAAATGAATCTTTACATCCCCAGATTGCAGCAGAAAAGGATGTATCTTCAGAAGCAGTCCCAAATGCAGGCCTACTTTAACCAGATGCACATAGTGGATGGAACATATGCGCCTTGTCCCCCAATAAGCCACCAGGACTCTCAGGCCCAAAGCTCCATATCACACCAACAGCAGAATACGCAGCCTTTCAATCCTATGATGGAGCCCAGCAGTGACACCTTAACCTATGATCCCTACATGGGTCATTATCCTCAGCTGCAGCATTCCCCTCTTCCCCCTGGCATTCCCACCCAGATCCAGAGTCAGCAGCCCTACAGCTACCAATCACATGAACCGGGCCATTGCCAGCTCGGTGAGATTCTATACCAGGAGCAATACGATCCACCACTGGAGCCTGGTCAGCCTCCTCCTCCTCCTCCTCTGTGCGTAGGCATTCCAACTCCGGCACCAGGGTACGAAGGCCTCAAGATGGCAGACACCTTTGCAGACAGTGAGATGATGGAGACGGTGGACTCACAGCATGGCTTCGTGCTGGTTAAGTAGATTGTGAGAGGTACAGAGTATTCTCTTGAGATCTGATTTTGGAGAATGGAGGAAATGGAGACAGGTACAGCAACCGACCACAGTTTGCGTAAAAAAAACCAACAAAAAAAATAAACTTTTCGGTCAGATTCTTTTTTTTTTAAACCTGATTCCTCCTGAACTCTTAATGTTCTCCAGTGCCTGTGTTCTCCCAGGAAGAAGCATGGTTGGAACTGTGAGAGCTCTCTTCTCTTCCTGAGAAGGGTGACAAATCACCACGCTAGTTCAAGCTGGAAGTTTTCATGTAGCAAACACACGGCTGCTACGCCAGCACAACCCGGCCAAGAGCCATGTTTGGTATTGACATAGAATAAAAAAATGTTTTGCTTGTGATCTTTAGCTTGCGGGACATCTTTGAGGATAGAACTTGTTCAGTTCGGATGCTTATTAAGTGCAGTGTTAGAACTTCTACAGCAATACTGAAGCAATAGAGTCATGCTGGATTGAACAAAGCCATACTCTGGGACGAGGTGCAGTTCAAACACCGGAAGTGGGGAATGACTGACCATCACATATGCGTGTCACAGCTCCCTTTGGTTTCATCCCACAGTCCAGAAGTACACATGATCCATCCTGTAGTATTGTTACTTGCTGGTAGGATGGTGCAGAAACTATTTCACCACTGTTTTATTACAGCAAAGCAATGTGGGATGAATCACAATCTCCTTCTTACGCAGTGGATTAACAGGGAGTTGTTGTATCCGTGGATGATGTTACTGTCTGGGTATGTTCACCACGTGAGCCTGCCTTTTCCATTCAACTCCTGACACTACATGAATATCTGAAGGAATGTGTTCATTGAAAAGGTTTCATTGGAAATTTTAGTCACTTAACACTGGATTATGGCCAACTGATCACGCTCGTTCTTTTTTGTTTTCGGCACTCAGTAAAATTACTTGAATCGGGTATGAGTTGACAGAATTCTGCTAAATAGGAGAAAGCTGGTTGAGGCTTTACGGCAGAGGTCTAGCTTCTGGTTAACGCAATCCTGGAGCACTTTCTGTGGGTTTTATTTCATTGTGTGCCCCCCAGGAAGCACAAGGAAATGTAGCGAAAGTTGATGTAGCAGCCTGACCTGCTCTGCTAGTTCTGTCAGCTAAAACCAAGAGACATCAAATCCTGCTCTCGCCATTTACATACACATCAAGCCGCTCTGTCTGACGCCGCAGGACTCTGATGTGCCACTCAGCTCAGCTTGTTGTATGCTTTGTATAAATAAAAGGCAAAGCGCTGTTGAAGAGCTTTTACAGCATAAGGAATCCCTTTTAGCGTGATAGTGTTCAGTGTGCCTTTTCTTTATTCTTCCTAAATTAAAATCCAAATAACTATATATATTTTTTTTTTCAGTTTGATTCTCTTGTTGGTCTGGTATGAATAACAGGATTTAAGTAGAACTTTTTTAAGGTACAAAACCAAAGTCATCTGCGATGTTTCCTAGCACAGGACCATCGTGTGAAGTTTGGCGCTTTTCTGTTTGGTTAGTAGACAGTACTTTTATTTTAATAATCAGTATACACAGTCGAACAGAATTAAGAGCAATATTTGTTATGAATAAGGTGTAAAAGAATCATGAATGTGTTACAGTATCAATCACATTTCCAGCTGCCAAATACCGTACTTTAGAAGTCCAGTCCTACATATAGGCTCATCGTTGTGACCACACATAAGCTACCTTGCAGTTGAGATTAAAAAGGTTTGTGAACAACACTGTGGCATGTTATTTGTTTGTGTTTTCAGAATTTAAATATTTAAACATAACCACCAAGTAAATGCGTCTGGGATGATTTGGGTAAAAGTTCTTATATATATATATATATATATATATATATGCGTGTGTGTGTGTGTTTTTGTTTTTTTTTAATAATTATTTTTTTTAAATAAAGTTTTTAATTTGATCCTTCAAGGTTCGTAGGGAGACTGGAGCCTATTTCAACCAACTCTGGGCAAAGGCAGGGTTCACCCTGAAAGGCTCAACACACACACTGCCATTCATAATCACTCTCACACCTAGGGGCAGTTTGGAACAGCCTATTAGCCTAATCTGCATGTCTTTGGAAACCGGAGTACCCAGAGGAAACCCACGCAAGCATTGGGCATACACAGAAATGATCTCGCCGCGCCGAGAAACGAGCGCTCTCTTCCACACAGAGAGCACGGTCACGACTGCTGTATGATTATGATTTACATTTTTTGGACTATTGGATAGTTTTCTTACTACTTCCAAACAAATTCTGACCAATCCCTAAGCTGGTATTTTTGTTTACACCAGCCTGCAATCATTTATTTTTAAATGTTTTAACCATGACAGAAGCAGGTCAGGTGACCTTATGAGCTTATGAGCTTATGACCTTATGAGCAGATATACACTGTGTAGTTAATAGCGTGTGCTTAGCCTATCGTTCAGAGTTTAGTACATACTACACGGAAGTGTAAGTAAATCATGATTCATAAAGGTTTAATATATATACACTACACAGAAACACAAGAAAAATGTTTCCCATTTTAAAGCATGACAACGACGCTTACTCTAAGTAACCATGACAAACTGAGTGTCGTTTTGATTCGAGTATTATTCACTTAGGATAACATCTTATAGATCGTGGCCCAATCAGATCACACCTTTCCTGTGTAGTATACTAACAGTTATTTGGTTCTAGATCTCCTAAATTATAAATAAACTGGTAATTAAACCACTGTGATGCTGACCAAGCTAGAATGAGTAAATGTGTGACTTAGCACCCGGTACACTCCCATGTTAATGAATGTGTTTCTTTTTCCTGCGAACCTCAAAGCTGACTGCTAGCATATAAATAAAAAACAGCCACTCCTGCAGCTCTAAACTAGAACAAAACAAAGCATCCTGCAACATCCGAAGGAATTCAGCAGAGATCATCCATCAAGCTGTGTTTCTCTAACATCCCCTGGATACTGAACTTTACCACTTTTGAGAAATGAAACCAAAGGCCTCGGTGTGCTTCAGCAGCTCCCACAGAAGCCCAGACAGCTTGAGATAAAGTCAGTCGGCAGTGAGGCGAGAGTCACTTTCCCATGCTGCGCTCCCGACAAGAACGCTCACAAAACACACTTCACAAACCAAAGATGAGAAACATTTGTTTTTCCCCAATCACATTCTTAGAGACACATCAGGAAATATTTGTTTTAAACATCTCACAGGTGGAGGAAGAAGTTCTCATATCAGACATCGTCTGCACTCCTTTAATTGCAGAAAATTTAGTTCTAGAATTGTTTCCACTATCAAATCAAACTAATATGAAAAAGTGTTTACGGGAAGCATCATTTATTCAGTTAGCGCATCTATACAAGCTAATAAAATGAGGACTCATTTATTTTGTACATTTGTAGTGCGATTTGCACTGAGATCAGAACATTGCCATGTAATCAGATGAACAATAAACCTGTTGACTCCACACTGATGAAATCTAGTTCTCCCCGGGCTTGTGTGGGTTTCCGCCGGGTACTCCAGTTTCCTCCCACAGTCCAAAGACATGTACTGTATGTCAGACTAAGCAGCTGTTCCAAATTTCCACTAGGTGTGGATGCAAGTGTGAATGGTTGCATGTTTTGCCCTGCAATTACCTAACAAGCTGTTCAGGGTGTACCTGAGCTATGCTTTAGCCTCCCTGCGACCCTAGTAGTAGGATTAAGTGGTTCGGCAAATGAGTGAGTGAGTGAGGGTTTGTAAAATGAATAATTTTGTCTCAAGAGATGTTGGAATGATTTGAAACAATGTAAACAACGTACAGAGGGGTGACGGATTAAAGGGATAAAAATGGAAAGTTCGAAGGCTAAACGGCAGAGTGTGAACTACACTGCACTATACTATACTGGAATTTACACACACAAATCGCTAAAAGCCTACAAATCTTTGGATGGATATTAAAAAAAAAAATCACTCTGGCTGTGTTCAGGTTTTATACCATGGAATTTTCAAGAATCATAAGTTGGGTTGGAATGCTAAACACCATCCCGAACGTGTAGGAGACAAACATCACGAGACAAAAAAGCTAGGGCACGTATAAGCACTCACTATACATGTGAGGTGGGGTACGTAGAATTAAGTTTAAAGATTAAAATGTAATGCCTTAAACTCTTAAGCATTCAAATGGGAAATCACAAATAAAAAGAGCACTTTTATGGAATGTATAAATCACTAATAGGCTTTAATCTCTGGGGGAAAAACACCTTTGGTAAAGTTCTCCAGGTTTTCTGTGTAGACGAAGACGTTGAAATTCTTGCCTGTGGTAATGACACACACTACAAATAATTACTTATTCATGTATTTATTCAAATTTAATAACAGCTTTATTCTGCTCAGATCACAGTGAAAGAACACCAGTCAAAGCAAACACATACATTCGTATATGTAGCAGCTTGGTAGCGCACGGAGATAGCACAATGTATTGCTGTACTGCGCCAAGCCATGCAGTACAACTAGCACACTGACATTAACCCAGCGTTTATTTTGGGTGGCTGTGTTGGCCTATAGAACCCTGGCCCAATGCTGGCAAAGGAGCATTTTCCATAACAATCCTGCCAAACATGAACTACTGAATAAAAAACTATTTTGAGTCTACATTCCTACCCAACTAAATAACTGACACCAAGCAAGCCATGGTAAAGTGGGATTTAAAAGTGGCTGAAAACCTGACATCCCAACATGGAACCAGTGGACAGTTGACGCCGGCACACATCAGTTGAAAGTGTTTTGTTTGAAATTCTGTTCATTTTAAATCTCGTGCACTGTTCTGTAGGTAACAGTAAAGTTCCCCCTTTCTTCAAGCTTTTTTCTTGCTCGGTATGTTCAGCACAGTGGGGGTTCAATAACTACAACAGTAGCTCCTAAAAACAAATCACTTCGTGCCCCAGGTCCTAGCTATTCCTGGCTATTCCAGTGGCACCCAACAGTACATTCCAATTAACCAAGTAAATGATCTTGAATGCAAAGAGCTTTATAGAAATTTGGTGCTGTTCATTACGACTTCTGATTTAACATCCCACTGCGTCCCAATTGCCCAATGTTGTAATCAGCACTTCACTATTTCAAGTATTTAATGCAAGCACAATTCCACTGAGCTGCTTCAAATGCTCGTGCTAGAAGTAGCTTGCTCGCATTTGCTCTCTCTCTCTTTCTGTCACTCATTGTCCTCTACACGGTATCCGCAAGCCACACCAGTAATTAATCTTACATCAGCTGTCTCACCATGGCAACAGGCCAGCACGTAACCAAACCAACTGGAATGCTTCACTAAGACGAGAGAACCCTGTCAGATGGCTTGTGCCAGATTTCATCACCGCTGCTGGTGCACAAAGTACTGGTATGAAAGGAAACCAAATAAACATAACATCAAAGAAGTAACAGAAATAAGGGAAAGGGCATGACATCACCACTACTGTGTGAAAATAAATCACTAAGCCAACTGGATTAAGCTTTTCTGAGGAAATTGAAGGCATCCTCAAACAGCGCAAACAGGCATGTGCATGTTAGAAAACACGTATGCTTTAGGGAGAGGGAAGCAGAGCAGCAGTGGAATGGGTAGAAAGAGCAGTTCTTATCACTTCAGATGAATGACAGGAAAGAGGGAGAAGCTTAAATAAATTGTCCGGCCATTTATCATTCAGTGAGTACGTACAGCAAGACAACTTCTACCAGACGTAACTGAGCCCTGGCTCAATAAATTAAGTAATTTCAGTAAGTCACAGATTTCTGTTGGAACTTTACTAGAACTCATCTAAATTGCACCTGATTAGGTTATTTCATGGAATATATTTCAATGGAAGGAATAAAACATGGAAAGCCATGCTGTTAGTAAGAGGGTCCAGGGTTCTGTGTGGAATTTTGCATGTTCTGCCTGTGCTTATGTGGGTTTCCTCCAGGTACTCCAGTTATCTCCCAAAGTCTAAAAACATGCACGGTGTGCTGATTGGCTTTTCCAAATTGCCCCTAGGTGTGAGTGAGAGTGTGATTGGTTGTATGCGTGTTGGCCCTGTAATGGTCTGATGAGATGTTCAAGGTGTACCCCAAATCATACTCTTGCTACTGGTGCAAGAATTAATACTGTACTGACCAACTGGAGCCACAATGCCATGGAGATTACATGCTGTGATCAAGGCTAATAGCACTCCCCGAAAATATTAGTGTGTGTGACGTTTTTGGGCCGGGCGGTGTATTTTCCTCAAATGTGTACATACACGCTTGATTCCATAAACTTCTGACGTTTCTCTGAAATTCCACATAAAAATATTTCAGAGGTTTTAATTGGTCGAGATAAAAAAGACGCTTTGTTTTCAGAACTTGAATAATGAATAGAAATCAAGGTCATAACACAGTTCAGACATCCTAATTTGGTGGAATAACCCTGACATTTAAATCACAGCTTTCATGCGTCTTGGCAAGCTCTCCACCAGTCTTTCATGTGGCTCTTGGGTGACTTTATACCACCCCCAGTGCAAAACTTCAATCAGCTCTGCCTTGTTTAATGGCTTGTGACAATGCAACATTCTCTGGATAACATTTCAGCGATTGTCCCTGGGGTTCAGGTCTGAAGATTGGACTAGCTATGACAGAATCTTGAACCTGTGGTCCTCCATCCACATTTTTTTGATTGGCATGACTGTGTGGCATGGAGTTAGGGAACAATGTCAAAGCAGAAGAAAGCAAGTTTTCTACCAGGATAAGCTTGTACCTTGCTTGCTTGAGCCATCCTTCAAAACAAATATTTGCCATTCTTTTTGTTGGTCATTAGGGGGTTGACAATGTTTTTGCTCAGTCGAGAGTTGTTTTTTACCTCCTACAGTCTTTGTTGTCCCCAATGTCTGCTACTTGACCTGGTTCTTATAAACTGCAGTCTTTGAGATTTTAGGATGGAGGCAATCTGACACAGTATCCCTCTGCCAGCAAAGCCAGAACTGAAATATTTTCTTTTTTTGGCATGATGTATGGTAATAACACTGTTTTTGTCTTCAAAAAAAGTGGTCCTCTTACAAGATAGCGATCTGCTTGAGTGTCTTTTTTTCTTCTTTTCATCATTAAATAACATTTGTTTCAATCTCCTAATCAGTATCTCTAAGTATAATGAGGTGTGATTGCAGTAAAGTTCACCACAAACACTAGAATGAAACAGCTGCCATACACAGAGATATTAATTTAAGGGGGGAAAAAAATGATGTACACAAATAAATGAAGTTAGTCCATAACTTCTGACTGTTTAAAACTTGCAATGCATTAGCCAGGCAGGTTATTAATATCAGATCAGAAGGAGAGAAATAACCATTATATCTGTAGTCAGGACTGTAAGAAATATAGCATTTTTACCACTAGTGTAGCTGGTATTGTTAATAGCGTAACTGGTATTTCACTTCAGTTAGTTTGTACTTTATAGTGTTCATGGTGCTGCACATGCCTACACGTCAATAGCATTTTGTCCCAAGATGCTACCCTGAAAAAGCAGTTAAAGAGAGTTCAATGTTCAAGTTCAAAGTCAGCAATATGGCCACCAATTATGTATAATGGCTGCCAGTTATTTGTAACGGCTAGGTAGTGACTGGTGTGATTCTAGTTATTGTATTCAAATTCTTGCAAAGATCTAAAACATATACAAAATATGAGTTTACCAGAAAATACAGGAAAGCCAGTTAGCATAGACCTAACCCTAATATAAGATACTTTAATTCCATATTTTGCTGCTTTTCATTCAGATCTGGTTAGCATGAAACTCACTAGTTACTACTCACTAGTTAGCTGAAGGCCCGTAGTCTGTTTGCTCTCAGAAGTTAATGCTACATCACTTTCGGTTTCTGAAAAACAAAACTGTAAGTCTTGACGATAAAAGAAATATATATAAAATAAGAAAATTGCATACTTAAATGAGTCACAAATATTTCCATTTATTTCTTTTCTATGGTGAGATGCTGATATCCTAGGAGTACATTAGACAATTAGAGAGCAGAATTGTTAAATCTAGTGACCTAGGAAAGAGATAACACACACACACACACGTATAAACAGAGACAAGAGAGAACCTGCAGTGTAGCAGACCATTGATCATTTTCACCTCTTTGCTAATGGATTGAAATTTATATATATCTGATTCACTCAGCACAGTTATCACTGTATAATGCTTAAGCAGAAAAACATCTGAAAACAATCAGCCACGATGGCCCATCCCATGCTCACAGGAAGTAGAAAGCTAGCTTTTACATGTTTAATCTCTTAATACACACAGACCCCCCCCCCCCACACACACAACTTGCACTTAAGACTCTTCTGTAGTACAGTGTTACAGAATATATGGTCCCTGCCAACTCTTAGAGTGTGTGAAGCATCCCTGATAAGAGGAGCTGCTGAAAGGAGAAACCTGATCGGACAACCTGCCAAATGCAGTGACGAAAATGTGCGATCACGTGCAGAAGATTAGAACCTTCACTGTAACAGCATCTGGACATCAAAGACTTAATTACCTATCAATTTTTAAAATGCATACAGAATATCCACTTAGTGATGCAAAAGGTTGCTGGGAAATTATTTAAAGTGTGTGTACGCATACAAAGACTTGAGTGCACGCCAGATTATTTGAAGAAGGGATCCATTTTTATTGAATGTATTTGGTTCCAAAAGTACAGTAAATAGTTTAAAAATGTCAACCCATGATACTGAACATGAACAAAGGGGTTACTCAGGATTTAACGCTTAAGCTGTTTATACTGTGAAAATAATACATCCTTGCCCACCTTCCCCTTTAAAAAAATCCAACAGCCTTTCAGAGCTGCAGAGGGACCCGTTCTTTAACAAGAGGGCTGATGTTGGACAGTGTTTTCCTGTTACATTCTGGTGATCATCAGTACTCAATGAGAGAGCAAAAGCTTCCCCAGCTGCCCACTGCACTACAGGAGCTGCATTTCTCTTTACACTGAAATCAGTCACACAAAAATTAAATTGATTAAACCTAAACATATAAACTCTTTATATAAAAAAAAAAAACAAACAAACACAAAAAAAAAAAAAAAAACGTGCACTCCTAGGCATCACTGGCACTAAAGACCCTGTTGAATGGAAAAGGGGGAAAAAATGCAAATTGAACTAACAACAATAAGGAGGTCTGTCACAGGATAAATTATACAAAGCAATGGTCCCATGTTGAATAGTGGAGCACAGCGTGCTGAGAGTTCTACCAAAACAAACATGCACTGCACATTATCCACTGCACAAGCTCCAGACTGTGAAAGTAAAACTTTTAATGTGGAGCCATTCTGGATGTCAGCTGAGGAACGGCTCTTAAGAGGGCAGAGGTAGCTGGGAGGATTTTACTTGCTGGGAATTCATTTACTAAAGCGCATGCAGGACGAGTTTAATGGAACAAAATGATTTGAACATGGCTGATAAATTGTTAAGGCATTTCCAAAATCCAATTATTGCCCATGTTACTGAATATACATCTATTTTCCTGTGCTGAATGCTTTGATGAAATGTTATCTAATCCTGGTCCTAAAGTCCTTCTGCTCTGCATATTTTAGAGTTTTCCTTGCTGCCGCCACACCCAGCTCAACTCACTGGAGTTTTCTGAGCGAGAGCAAGGAGAACATGGACATGCGGTGCAGCTGTAATCTGCAGAGAAACACTATCCATCATGCATTACCTAACTCCAGTGTCATGGTGGATGAAGCAGAGATTTACAGCATGAGCATGGTGCACCCTTTGATCATTCAATATCATCGAGCATAAACAGGAACTACACAGACATTAATACACAACCAATCAAAATCACCAATAAATAGAATGCAGTAAGTCTTGCTTTTGTTGTCGCTGTTCTTGTAAATCACTAGAGATGTTCAGGCCAAGGCAAGAACTGGGGAGAGAAGCAGAAAAAAGTGAGATGGATGTGGGAGGGTTGGCATAAAGTAGTCCTGCTCGAGGAGACGTACAGAAAACGTACCACTTATAGCTTCCTGAGCAAAGTACTTTACATCCATATCTTGGTCAGTGGAGAGCTTCTCTAAAACTGGCTTCACCTCCGTCTGCAGGGAGCTGAGAAACACACGGAGGTGAATGCGTCTGCTTTCGTAAGAAAGTAAAGCCGAAGATGGGTTTATAATCAACTTACTTGCTGTCTACAACTGGTCCGATTTTCTGGAGGCATTTGGCTACATTGAAGCGCACGTTAGCAACCTGGTCGTTAGACATCTTTAGGACAATGGGAAGCATGTGCTTGGTGGTGATCTCCTGCCCACATGCCTCAGAAAGAGCCTGACAAATCACCAAATCAAACGCATTAAACCAGCATTAATAATTACAGCCTTCCTGTTTCTTATTTTAGCATATTTCAAATGATCTGCAAGGTCACTGCCCAACCTCAGCAGATCTCCGATTGGCATGAAGACTTGAAAAGCATTACATACTTAAGACTTCTGCGATCTTGATACTTTAAATTTGTCCTTCAGTGTTTATTCATGTAGGGTAGTGTATTTAAAACATTTTGCAAAAACAAGCATCGTCACATGATCAAATCACTGGATCTGATAAACATGAACTCACATTGATGCAGAAGAGCGTGGTCATCCTGTGCAGGTAGTTGGGATCATTGGCCATCCCCAGTACTTTGGGTACAATAGTGTTCTCAGCCCACTCTGCTCCAAACTTCTCCACTAGCTTCATCAGGTTACAGGTGGCTGCCTCCCGGATTGCATAAACTGGCGAGTGTTGAAGGAGAAACATGCATGTGTGTGAGGTTTGTTCCTTTAACGATTATATAGAACAAGTAGAAAACTGTAGCCCAGTCTGCTGTTCTTATGTAACAGGTCCGGCCTGCTGCGACGGTCAGCCAGAAACTATCCTATGATGTAACCCATCTGGTCGTGTGTGGATTTCCATAAAATAAAATGGTTGTTTTACAGATACAAGCAACATAAGTCTGAAAAGTGTTGACCAGATCACTCAGTTAGGCACATATGAATGTGATGTGTACAATAATAAGGCTCAGCATGAGAATCAACCCATTAGCATGACATTAAACAAAAGTTGAAAACAAGACAATGAAGCATTAACCCCAGTGTTTGGTAAAGCATAAACACCTCTGGACAGAAATAATTTAAGCAGGAATAAAAGGGAACACAATGTATGAATCAAGGGTAAAACCAAATTTGACCTTGATTCACACCTATGCTGTGAAAACGCACGAGATAAAAACAAACGCGGCTCTTCAAAGCCACTGGCGCAGAAAAGCCAGAACGGGCCAATGAGCTGACCTACATACTGAGCAGTGGCTTTTCCTGAGAGCCGACCACACAGCAGCCAGGAAGGCAGTTAGGGGAAGGGGTATGGGGCAGTGTCAGTGAGAGAAAAGGGAAACAAGAAAAGAAAAAACAGGATGAGAAAATTAACAAAAGAGCAGGAAAGTGCTCGAGTGCAGTCCACATTTAAGAGGGAATGAGACATGGGGGGAGGCCAGAGCACTGGGGGCCATTTCCTGGGTGCTGAAGGATTCTTATCAGACTCGCTGAGTGCAAAGAGAGAAAGCTGCCGAGAAGCACGTCTTCCTTTTTCTCCTCTCTTTGGCAGGAACGAGGAAAAGGGAGGAGCCAGGCAGAAGAAACAGCAGCAGCTTTCTTTTGTAAACCTATCAGTACTACGCCAAGTGTCCAGTGTGTGAGAAATGTCTACTATGAGGCTGTGGATTCAATACACTGCATATAATAAGAGTAAGAGGCATGAGTGCAGGACTACTTGGGACACAATAAACACACTTGTAAAAATAAGAGATTTTAAATTATATATAAATAATATTACGTAGGGCTGGTCAATATTAACAGCTGCCGTGTTTTTACCCATGAATACTATACTATGTATAATTCAGCATGGTGCATTAAGAAAATAAGCTGCAAGAGTGCATGAGCCCCCCCCCAACATCAAAGGATCTGTACACGCCAAACAATCTGCATGTGCAGTCATGTTCTTTTTTGCTTTAAACATTATTTTCCAAGTATAATTTAAATTGTGAGGAGTATCGTTATTGTGAAAATGTCAGAAAATATCACGATGTAATTTTTAGGTCATTCACCCAGCCCTAACATTACATAAATAAGCAAGCAGTAAAGAGTGTTTCTATGTATTATGGCTGATTGGTGTATAAGCCGGTCCAGAAATCTTCAATAATTTTGGCGTTTGGTCACAAGAAGAATTATGGGCAGGAAGTGGTTAGAGAGCAATTACGAGCAGGAACATCAAGCCTGTGCCAGATTCCTGCGTCACACTACCTTGTTTTAGGGCAGTACTATGCCACCTGATATCAAAAACCGCACTGAAAAGAAAAAAAAATACTCAAGAAAAATTCCATCCAGTATTCATAGTGTGCTTTCATCTTGCATTTCATAACACTGAGACCTGAGCCTTTAACCACAATGCAATGCCAGATGACTTACCATGGTCTACCAGCCATGCCATGCACAGAGAATTCAGCTTCTCATCAAAGAACTCCACTCCCTATGTAAATACAAGGATGGAGAGAGAGAGAGAGAGAGGAGGGGGGTGTTTAACACAACATACTATTCAAATCATTCCAAATCTCTAACAGAGGAAAATTAAATACATAACACACCACAGACAACAAAAAGTTATAGATATGTTGCTTCTGTGGCACAAAAACAGACCTTTAACTGCCATGATTAAAAGATTTGTTTTGAGGAAGTTGAAGAAGTAAACATTTTCAGGAACACGTCAGCTCATGATCTATATAAACTACGCCTTGAGTAGAACTTAAAAGAGGAGGAGAAATTATGGCTAATGAACCAAATCAGTTTCTCCAATCAGGAAACACTGTAATAGGAACAGTTATTTAAAAAAAAAAAAATCCCAGTACTGACATGCTTGAAGCAGTTCTGGTTCAGGTAGAATTTTTACTCTGCAGTACAGGTGTGAAAAGTGGGACAGACTCACCAGCTGGCCTGCCAGCAGTGGCATGTACTCAATGATGGCCAGACGCACCCTCCATTTGGCATCTTCGGCCAGCTCCACAATAGCAGGCAACAGGGACTGAGAAAGCTGGCGGATGCCTATCACCTCGTTCACACAGTCCAAGTTCGAGATGATATTCAGACGCACTTCAGGACACTGCAGGAACAGCAACTGATTTAAACTGGGTATCCTGATAAGCAACAATCCTACATGCCAGACCGACAGTATATACTATAGACCTTTAAGAATATATATATATTTATTTTTGTTTAAGTCATGAGGGTAGACTTTTTTCAAACACCTCATAGCTCATAATGTTTCTATTTAGGCCCAGATATAAAAACCAGAACAGAAAGCCACATGGTGTAATAATGAAATGCTGCTTGTGTATTGCAAAATATATCTAAAACATACTTCTTGCATGTAGAAGCTTTAAAATAATCATCTTTTTAACCAAAAATGACGTGTGTGTACAATCAGCTAAACAAAACCGAAAAGGATTTAATATTTCCTTAAAAGGTTGCTCGAGGCTTCAAGTGCAGATTTTGTTGCAGCTCTTGCGTATATCTGCCAGACCTCGGATGACTTGCTACCAAACGTGATACTGTGATGAGTGACTCAAACCCAGACATCACTCTCGTTTGCCAAACATGAGGTCGGACATGAGCAGCCAATGGAAACATGCTGCGGGACAGAATTTGTGGACTCCAGCTCTAAACATTTTCAGAGCAAATGTTTGACATTCAAGAGTAAGCCAATAAAACAGAGGAAAACACAAACACAGGAGGCATACTTTTGGAAAAGACCTCATCTAAATGTTTTGATTTTGGCAGGCAGTCGACTTTACTGCAGGGTTAAAGGGCATGGACGCTTCAAAAGGAAGGAAAAATTCACTTTGTTTTGCATCGGCTTCTCCTGCACAACACATGCTGACAGTGATGTTCCTCAAAATATTAGGCTTTTCACTAGGACCAATTCAGGGGCCCAAGAGGTAATTAAGGTTTCATCAGTCAGGAACCTTCAGAATGCCAAAAGCCACTAGAACCTCCAAACGGACTCTTTCCAGACACCCACTAGGCAACAGGTACTAAGCCCAAGAGTGTCTGACCAGCAAAGTGTGTACTGCAATTGGGTAGTTTTCACTTGGAACAGCTGGAACCAGTGTGGTCAGGTGGGGTGAGTTGTTCATGTACAGTGAACTTGAACTCTATGATATGCAGCTTTGAATTCAGGACGGCACAGTGGTTAGCACATCTGCCTCACAGCTAGAAGGTCCTGGGTTCGATTCCCAGGCTCAGCGTGTCTGTGGGGAGTTTGCATGTTCTCCCCGTGCTTGTGAGTTTCCTCCAGGTACTCTGGTTTCGTCCCACAGTCCAAAGAGATGCACATTAGGTTAACTGGCTGCTCCAAATTGACCACGGATGTAAATGTGAACGGTTGCGTGTGCTGGCCTGCGATGGTCTGGCGAGCTGTTCAGAGTGTACCATGTCTTCGCCCAGTGTTGGCTAAGACAGGCACAGCCTCCCCACAACCCTAGTAAGATTAGGTGGTTTGTGATCTGGTTCTCACTTTACTGATGAATGCAAACAAAGACAAATTTGCAGCTTTATTCACAGACTACAATGTCAGCTATAATGGAGAGATGCTTCATTAAACCCTTATTAATGATAATGATAATAACGACTCCATTATGTAAAAAGTCTCCATCATGTTATAAGTCAGTGTGATTTTCTTAAGCACAAAAAGGTGCACTGTAATGACACAAGCACACCTGAGACCAGAAAGTGAAGTGTGAGCTTAGGCCAGCAGGGAAGAGGTGGCCATCACTCTTGGGTGGGGTACAAGGCAACCATGCCGTCCTCACACCAGACACAGTCCACACCATACAATTCATTTGTTGTTAGTACAAAACAGCTGACAGTCCTTTCATCGAACACTCATTTCCAGACCTCTCTCTCTTGCGATTCCTAGACTTCTACTTCATTTTTTTTTTTTTTTTACGAAACAGTCAAAATTGTTGCAATAAAAATAGTCATGACCCTCTGCTGTGTCGACGAACTTGTACTTTCATTGCACAGATTTCATTTTAATTACTGTTAAATGACCAGATAAAGGGGCTTATGGGAGCAAACAGAGCCTGTGTGTGATCATAATGTGTGCAGAAGATGGAGTGGGCAGAGGGCCCAGAGTACTACCTCGTCCTTCAGCTGGGCCAGGAAAAGAGGGAGCAGATGCTCCACAGTGTTGTCCTTGCCCAGGATAGTGGAGAGGCCCATGATGACAGAGGCCAGGGCAGACTTCACATGCTGATTTGTGTCTGACACCAGCTCCTGTTGGACAAGCATGAGAAGAAAAACAAATGAGAATTCATTCTCAAGTGTTTCTAATCAGAGACCGTGTGATTACTTTCTAGCTGAACAGCACATCCTGACACAACACTTAACAACCTTTCATCACAAATTCTAATAACATTCGCTGGAAAACATGCAAGAGCAGGACTGGACACAGGGGGAAATAACTAACGCATCAATCTCCATTAACCCCAAGCTGAAGACGGAATAACAATCACAAGTCCAAACCACAAGCAGAACTCAAGCAGCGCAGGGACTTTATCGGGTGTGTTGATGAGCTAGGCTGGGAACTGGTAACAACAGGAAAGATTCACTCTTACATAAGATCTTATATTAAACAGCTGAGCCAAAAACAAATACCATATCTCCAAATAAAGCTTCTGCGGCTCCTAAAGACTGTTCTGTTCATCACCACAACCAACTCGTTATCAATTATTCAAAAATGTAGTAATGTCCGTCAAACATCTGAGTTTTAACTTTTGTGCCTACTCATGCGTCATAAATTAATATGCAACTGATCCAGATTTATAGATGCTTGTGTCGAGTTTAAAGGGTACCTGTGGTGAATTTGTATTACTAGCTCTTTAAAACGATCACATATGACATCAAATGGTTCGTATCGTACTGACAGGATACAATGTGCCTTCTCTGCACTCTCAAAGCACCATAAGTGAGGATTAATCAGGATTTTATAGAGTTTAGTAACCTCTGAGTCGCTGTAAATAAGCTGACACGGCTTCATGACAGTGCCTAAAGGACAAACCAAATAAAAAACTTGATGCTTTCATTACCTCAAGGCTCCAAGACATCAAATAATACCCGCCTAAAAATAGGAACCATCAATAAACTCTTACCCAGCACTGAGAGCCCGGGAGTACAATGAACCACTGATCAAAACATTCTTCTTAACTTCTGCTGCAGCCACAGTTTCGATTGTTTTATAGACCAGACAACTACTGTACTTAAAAATTTGGCTATACTTGGCTTAGCATTTTGTAACGCAGTATCAACAGTGACCTCTGCTGCCCATGTACTCTAGGGATCCAGAACACTGCAGCTTCGTACTAACTAATTCATCTCAGAATTTAATTCGACATTGCCGCAAAGCAGCTTTACATAGTAAAACAAATTTGGTAAAGAATTTAGGCGTTTCCCTCTAAACCTTATAGATCCCTTTAAATAAACTTCAGGACTTAGAGCAGGAATTCAGCTGTACACACCCATATGATGTGTTTTACAGGCTTCGTTGGTTAAAGTTACACCATGAAGCCCATATAAAAATAAAACAAACAGATGAACGGAAGGCATTTTACCTTGACACAAGGTAGGACATGATTCATGATCATATTCTCCCGGTTGTCTTCTGGTAAATTTTCACAGAATTCTGCACAAGGGGGAGGAGGAAAAAAGAGAGAAAAAAGATGGAAATGTATCCAAAATATGGTATCACCGTTATTATTTTTGTTTCTTGTTAAAGGACATGGTCCAAAAAATTTTTTATTTAGCAGAAATACAGATTAGCAAAATTTAATACTACTTTATATTTTCAAAAGTACACCACTGAGGGGAGAAACACACACCACATGACTATAGCACAAGGATAGCTTAACGGATTACATTCAGAGTGCAACCACATGCATAACATCACGTTAGCACAAGTTCCTCATAAATTGGAGGAATTACTTCATGGATAGTATTGATCAGCCCTGCTCCAGAAGATCTACCTTCCTGTAGGTTAGCCTCTCCGACCAAAATCTAACATCTTTTAGTTGATCAGGTGGGCAGGATTACAATTGGAGCCAAACTCTTCAGGTAGGTCGCTCTCTAGGTGGTGACCACTGACTTACAGGATGTTTTAGAAATAGTTACATTTTGTCAAAAGGTGCTCATGTCCCCCGTGTATGGAATCTTAAGACACATTGTATTTGGTAAGAGGGTACGGCCTCACTTACCTTTCACCTTGTTTGCAGCTGCAGCCCTCACCTCTGCTTCACAATCTTTCAGTAAACTCTGAAACGCTGGGACCAA
Source organism: Neosilurus mollespiculum (assembly GCA_030014195.1). Taxonomy (NCBI): domain Eukaryota; kingdom Metazoa; phylum Chordata; class Actinopteri; order Siluriformes; family Plotosidae; genus Neosilurus; species Neosilurus mollespiculum. The sequence continues at coordinate 20,719,252 of JAQMYF010000013.1, read as the reverse complement.
ATCGTTCTTGGTGATTTCTGGACCCACTGCTTTTTGCAACTTAAAAAAAAAAAGTAAGAAAGAAAATAGAAAAACAGAATTATTTCATGACTTCGTCCATCACTAAGTGTCAGAGAGTAACTTTACTAATACAGAAATCGTAACCACAAAAACACCAACACATATCAGTGGAGAGAACAGCACCATGCTAACAGCATAAACATTTAATGCTTCAATCTGTACAATAGCAATAAAATAAACATGCCCACAGCGATACACATCATAATCCATCTCGACTGATGACATCTGACAGTTAAAACAAGGAGGTTCTGTGGGTATCATTACTGGGGATAGGACTCACATGATACAAAATTACCATACCGAGGTGCTGATTTAATTTGTACTGCAATTCTGTATCAGTATATTAATGCATGGAGTATGGGTATTCAAATATTTATGGTAAACTTGACAAACTTTTTTTTTTCTACAATATGCCAGTAACCAGAATCACAGCAAATTTAACCTGACCAACTAAGAGATTTATATTAGTTCTGTTTTGTACGGTAGAGTTTGTTTCTTTACTGTTTTCCGGTCTTTTATTACCTCCCCCAAGTTCATCTCTTTGGAAGGCGGACCTTCACAGTTAACGAGCATACAGCCTCGAAAGTGATGTTATAAAAGCGGATTATTATTAAGGTACTTGGAAGTTTTGGACACTGAATTCTCGCTCACAGTCCTTAGTGTTTCGGTCCCCGTGTCATAATTAGCTTCTCCAGTTCCACTGATCCGAGGCCACTCCCTCCTAGTGCTTCACCCAACCCAAGGAGAAAGCTGCAGGGTTAAAACCAGGGAACGGCTCAGTGCAAGAACTGAATTTTTCAGTTTTGCGCCAGTTGTTTTCATTTTGCCGCATGTGGACGCATCACACATTTTTCTTTCGTGTTTTATGAAAATAATAGGGGATAATAGCAAAAGGGCGCCTTGTATTAAAAAGAAAGAAAGAAAGAAAAAAAAACCAGTAAAGTACCACAATTATTTCCAATATTATTATTTTTGTTCAAATTGTTATGCCATGAACCATGAAAAATAAACTCAACTTCAATCCCTGAAATTACAGTAATCCTTAAAGTATTAATAATGTAAAAAATAATACAAGGTTTAAAATATGAAAGCCAAAGTTCCTCCAAACACTCAATCTGAACTGTTGAGGATCAGTACATCTCTATTCTTATTTATTCACAATGTTAGCAAATAATTCGCTTTTACCACAGGGGACGCTGTCCTGCCTGCCGCCTCAAACAAAGTGCAATGGAAACAATAAAATTTGATACACGAATCGCCAGACAAAAGAATAGAGACAGACAAGTGAATCTCTAGTAATAATGGTGAGAACATAGTAGCAAGTTTTGTTATCTATCTAGCTATCTATCGATTGATCTATGTGTGAAAATGAATAATTTTTTGATGCAACGTTTTAGGTCAAATTTTGTCACTAGAATCTGTGCACTTTTCTCTGGGGTTTTGTTGATCTTTTCCCAGACACGCCCCTTTCTCCAGTTTGGCGAATGGAGTCAAGGTTCATTCTATTACATTGATCCCAAGAACCTATAGGACCACAACAATGAGAAACATAACTTGAGTTATATCAGTAAAAATTCTCCTCCTGCATCTCTGTTTGTATCATAAACCTGATTTAAATATTACTAATAAAAAGCACTTTTTAAACTGGCCTCACAGCTCGGCTTCGTAAGCTGCACCAGTGATATCGACTGACGACATGAACAGGTATGAACATGACGCTCCTTTCGCAGTGAACGGAATGTGCACAGCCATATATTCAAAGATGTCAAAATCTGTCACGCACTTGTCGGCTTCTAAGCTTTCCGAGAAGCTGTGAGATTTTGAATACTTTGAGGAAGACAGTGAGGAATCTGAGGCATCTATACAGCAAACTGGACATGAAGCCCAGGTTGATGAGGACGGGGCCAGTAGAAGCAAATTTGATGGCAAGCCTCCAGAGAAAAAAAAAAAAAAAGACCACTGTTGACAGGCATGATGACAGCCATTAAAACCCACAGCAAGCTAGAGTGGTGATGAGCAATGTTTCATGATAACTGACAAAATTATCACACCAGGAGAATGATCAGTTAGCAATCGCTATCCCAAAATACATGCAGAAATCTGACGTTGACAGTCCACTGGATGACAGGTCAAATTCGAATTAGCTGATGTTCACCTACCGTGGTGAGGTGAGCCAGGGTTACCGCAAGGCTATTCGAGGCTTGTAACCTGGGGCTTTAATCCTTGAGCCAAAAACTGGTTTGTGTTTGTTAACCCATAGGATATTACTTTCAAATAAAGCTATACAGACTCTTATTTGCTTATGTATTTCCTGTTCTTTGCGTATATTACGAGAAGTTTTAACATGGCGGCTAAAGCTCAGTCCTGCTAAACCAGTTCAGCTTTCAGCAAACGTTTCACTGACTCATTTTCACTGTTCAGCTTGAGGAATAAGTTAATGTTTGAAAATATTCACAGACTGAAAAAGCCTAAAGCCCACCCTCCATCAGGAGAGATGTGGACGCAATGCCACGCTCTGCCAACATCACCCACTACATGACATTGGCAGAATCAAACAAAATCGGATCAGTGATTACTACACAAAAATGACGAATAACTTCTATTAAGCCTCTTGAATGTTTTACCTGGATTTATATTTCCGGGCATTTCACAGGTCACTATTGTACTGGAGAACAGCACAGCTATTGACACTACAACATGTACACAATACACATCTTCCTGCACACACCAACCCTCAGAAGATTCAGAAGACGAGGATTTCCGAGCTTAACCAGTTTAGGATATATTTATTGGGACTCGAATGTCCTGTAGTAAAACTGTTATAATTTCATGAAATATATACTAAAGGAATATAATCAGACAGAAATCAAATGTCCTGAAACTGTGACTGTGGTATCTCTAAGTACATTAAGACAGTTGGTGCTAAAAATAGTATTGACACCAGCCAGCGGGAAAATTAACCTTCCAGTGCCTTTTAATTTGAGACAAGATTGCTCCAGTCCAGTTCAATACACCGTTTGTTTCCCTCTAAAGAAGTGCACCATGACAAAAAAAAGAAAAGGAAGCCAAGGCAAAGTCTGGTGAGGCACCTTCTTTATCCTCACCAGCTACCACTGGCAAGCCTTTCAGCTCAGTTCTGAGAGCCTACCTCAGAGAACTTGTCTGCCACCATGTAGCGCACCCTCCATGACTTATCCTCAGCAGCCTGGCGCAGTGTTGGCATCACAAGACCCTCCAAGTCTTCTTGGGGCAGCAGGGTGGCGATGCTAACACAAGCTTCAACTGCCAGAAGCCGCACAGAGTCCTAAAATATAACAAATGAGACAACACATTAAAAAAAACCCTTATGTACACGTGAACCCATGAAAAAAAGAGAGGCCTGGAGTATAATATGATACTAAGATAAATTAAGTCATGACATTACAGGTAACAGAACTTCTTCACTGTTACTGACAGTAGTAAGTATCTGATTAGACAAATTTTAATACAAAAAAGTTTTATTTTCCCTTAATTTAAATCATATAATTTATACATAGTGTACACTGGAAACCAAGTACTGATACAAATTTTGCCCATTCTATTTACATATATGTGAGCATGTCTGTTTACCTGCTCATCAGAAGCCAGTGCCGTAAAAAGCGGGATGATGTCACTCTTAACATAGTCCAACTCCAGCACTTTGGCAAACTCGCCCAGTTTAGAAGCAGCAGCACGTCTCACCATGGGAGTATCATCCGAGCAAAGCGTACGGAAATACCTACAGAAAAGGCACGAGTACGTCAGCCCACTTCCAGTTTATGGAAAAACATCAAACGTATCATAATAAAGGCATGATTTCACTACGTTATAAACACAACGACTAAACGCATGGTGCTCACTGGCGGATCTCGGCCTTCACGGTGCTGGAGACTCGCGGATAGCAGACGCTAAACAGGCCACAGGCGGAGGTGCGAGATGTGAACCAGTCGCCACTGGCCAGTCGTTTCACCAGGGGTTCAAAGTGCACCTCGAGGTCTACCGGTGAGTGTTCCTGAGAGATCTTGCGCAAAGACTCCACAGCTTTATCTCGAACCACCGTCTCCTCCACAGTGGCCAGGCTCTCCAGTGGTGGCTGCAGCAAAAAAAATATATATTGATTTAAGGAGGCCTATTAATGGACAGGAGGATATACTGGTCCTGTTTATTAATTTATCTCATCATAAAGGTGCAGGCATCACTTCTGGAGAAAGATGAAAACTCAACAACCAAATAAACTCAAACCTTTCAGACCAAGAGCCTCAAAACCCCCGATCTCCATGCAAATCATTTCATATCTCGAGAACAATGCACATCACTATCCAGTACACTTCCTATAAACTCAAATTAACAAGCTACTTTTAATTTATTTTTTTATGTAACAGATAGGTACCCGTGGAAATTAGTTTGTTTAATGCTAGATTAGGAACTTTCACAGCATTCAGTTCTTTTCACATAATGTCTTGTAAAGTGTTATAAAGACATACTGCCTATACAAATAAAGAGTTAAAATAAAACTACAGTGATATAATAAAAAATCATCATGATGCATGTTTGTGGCATTTTCAAATGATAAAAATAACAGAAGAGTTCAACAGCAAGTGTAAACCTGGTCTAAGAGCATATTTTGATAAGTTTGTTGATATCGTCAGTAAAATCATTAGCATTAGCCATCCAGCATTTATTTTTTAAATGGCAAGATACAAAAACAAATCTGGATTTAATCTAAAATAACACTAATTAGGAGTTCTTATTCCACACACACACACACACACACACACACACACACACACACACCCTGGTCTTAATGAAAATATTTAAACCCTTAAGAATGTGTTGACCCGTCACTCGGCTAGAGGGACAACAAACTCCAATCCATATTTAATAACCACATCCATGTTAATGCACTAACAGAAGCACCTTACACAGCTTATTCGACAGGGTCGCAAGAAAGTTGGCCCAATCCCTGATGATTTCAGGTGCCGGACACTTGGGGCATGTTAGCAGTGCCTAGCAACCTAAAATCCCACCAATCTCAACAGCCATAAATAAACCTTCTGAATGAATGAAGGGAAATATTACCATAAAGAGTGACATCAAAAAGTACAGACATTTTATCACCAAATGTAACATCACACCGCCCTAACTATATCCCCCACCCATCTCCTCTCCCCTGCCCTGAGCGCATTAACACATGCCCCTGTTGCTGATTGGATGGAGTAGTGGTTACAGATCTTACCAGAAGGCAGTGGACATACTCCGGACCTCCGACCAACATGGTGAAGTTCCCCAACTGCTCAGCCAGGGCAAGAAGAACTTCATCCTCATCATAAATAGTGTCTGCATGAAAAAAAAAAAGTAATTGGTACTTAGATACTGAAGATTCCCAATAGCTTTTTTCTAGCACAAGTTACACATATTATATAAGTAATGAAGACCATAAAAACACACCAGTAAGGAAGGGTAGAAGCTCTGTACGGGTCCGCTCAACACCCAGAGCCAAGGCGATAGTCGACAGCTTCTTGATGCTGTTCAAGCGCAACTGCAAAGAAAGAAAAAGGGAGGATTTACATCAGACCACAAAACAAAGGATGCACGGCCTATCCTTATTGCCTATTTCTCTGTAGGTTCTAAAGGAGAATTATCTAATAAATACATTTCTGATACGTAATAGAAAATTTCCACCTTATAAGACTTGCATTTACAGGAAACTAAATGTCCTTCCATTATGCCTGGATTTCATCCATGGAAAACAACCCAAACTGCACTGCTAAACCTCAAAGGAAGACTGTTACAAGTGTTACCATTACTAAAAATAAAGCCTTATTTCCATTGCCGTCCTTTTCTAGTTTAGCTACGTTCCTTGTGCTCTGGACGATTATGGACAATAACTATAATAATCTCCATGAGACTGGATATAAATAAGTATAAGAGGAATAGGGTGTCCAGGTTGAAGTATCACACTATTCACATTAATTCCGCGTCTGATGGTAAGAGTGAGTCGGGAAGGAGGTTGAACTGCCTCAAATGGTGAAATTACTTTGAATCCAGCATATCAGAAATCAATGTAATGTTATGTTATTAATTAGCACTGATTTAAAACCGACTGAGTCACAGTCCTGGTCACACACCTGGAATACCAGCTGACGACCTGACTAGCAGATTAGCATAACTAGCATAACGCTAACACGGAATAAACGAGCTAGCTAGTTGAATTATTTACCTCCTACAAACAAAACGCGGTGATACAACAAAAGGTCGAAAAAGACAATCTCCCCACATAATTATTAATGAAATACGCAGTAACTTTACTCTATTCCTCAAGTTATATTTGTAATCATATTTATTATAAAACAACACACGGTAGCCGGGCTGCTCTTTGCTATCTAACTAGCATTAGCATTACCTAGCTAACATCGAAAGCTTGCTGTCTATTCTGAAGAAAGAGAAGCTGAATATAACCAAACGTGTTTCTAAAACAACGTTATATATCTTTAGGTCTTATACCTGGACATCTTCATTCCTTAATTCGTCGATTAAAACTGCAATAGGATACAGCGAATCGTCTCCTTCTGCTCCGGCCATTTTGAATTTTAGGCTTGGTTCCGCTTCCACTGCGCATGCGCAGAGCTCACTGGTTCAGCAGAGGTCTGAGGGAGAAAACCCGCCAAATTAAAAGAGCTGGAGTTTAAAATAAATAAATAATTGTATTAAAATAAAATCAAATTTTATTATCAAAATATTGATATTTATAAATAATTAATATATTTGTCAGTTAATTTTTTCATGAGATTAATTAATAATTAATTTGATTTGAGATGTTGCTGGGACAGCTCTTATTAAATAATCTGTTTAATTGATCTGACATCACAGTGGGCGTGGTCTGTCATCACAAGTGGTCTGTACAGTGCAACCACATGGCAAATTCATTAAATTGTTACAGCCTGTAACACTGATTCATTATGAAGTTGTGTAACTATGATCTGGAAGACACAGAAAAAGATTGCAAAATGGAAAAAAATGTATACTGTATACATGAACTGTTATATTGTTTAAAATGGATGATTTTGTTACTGTTATATTGTTTAAAATGGCTAACCCCTCCACCTACCCTCCAAGGCCCTTTCAAAGCCACGCTTTCCCCACATGTCCCACACAGAGGCTCAGACACAACAGAGCAGAGAAGCGCTGCATAAACTATAAAATTATGTTTTAAAAAAAATAATCTTTTTTAAATTATTACTGTTAATATAAGTATACTGCGCACTGCACACCCAAACTAAGATCACTATTTCAACTTCCCCAAGGAAAAATACACATACTTTTCTGATTTGTTTACAGCTATAGCACCACAAACATAAAAATAACATGGGAACCAAATTGAATTCACAGTGACAGATATTCAGCAACTTGTGTATATATATATATATATATATATATATATATATATATACAGTACAGACCACAAGTTTGGACACACC
>JAQMYF010000013.1:20692244-20702473 GCA_030014195.1 Neosilurus mollespiculum | reverse complement strand
ATCTATCTATCTATCTATCTATCTATCTATCTATCTATCTATCTATCTATCTGTCTGTCTGTCTGTCTGTCTATCTGCCTGTTTATCTATCTATCCATCTTACAGCACACTACTTTTTTCCCATTATTCTTGTGTCTACACTTTTATGTGTAAATGTTCCTCAATGTTCTGTCGATGAAGACTGATTATTTCATAATGTCAGAGTACATGAATCCTGCCTCCCCTACTGTATATATCTTATTATCCCGAAGAGAACATTTGCACTACAAAATAGTCTACTTGTTGTTCTTCTCCCTCCCCACCCCACTCCAACCCCAGCACACACACACACACACACACACACACACACACACATTCACTGGCTCAAAAAATATGAAAGTCCCTGAAGAGCAATTTTCTCCAATATTACAATGTCATTTTCTCTGCACAGTGAAGTGAGTTTCACTTTTGCGAGTGGCATGTGGTACTTGGAATAATCCGAACAAGCAGTCGGGGTGGAGTTTGCATGTCCTCCCCGTGCTTCTGTGGGCTTCCTCCAGGTGCTCCGGTTTCCTTCCACAGTCCAAAGACAAATTGGATATTCTCGATTGCTCCTCGCTATGTGGGTATGAGTGTGAATGGCCGTGTTTCTGTGTCTGTGATAGTCTGGCATACTGAATTGACTTTCTCATTGTCGGACTATCATTGCCGGCTAGCTCGATTGTAGTCAAGCTTTTTATTGCATGTAATGCAGAATCTGAGCTCTACTGTGTGTGTCTGCTTTGTAGGTCTGGTCACAGTCATGAAAGTATCAAAAGGAGCAACATAAACATAACATAGCGATGAGATATGTCTAGAGCCATTCAATTTTGGACTAACAAATAGTTCATGGTTAGTTATAATAGTATATATAATACTTCGTTCCAACTGAAAGAGTTAAATGTTTTGAAATGCAAAAATATGTGTGAAAACACGGAATGATGTTCTGTTTAAAAAAGTGGTTTAACAGATAAATGATTTAATAGGATGTATGCGTTTGGTGGAATTTCTATCCTTTGCGTGTGATATAAGAACAGTAGTCCAGTTAAATGGTCTAGTCGAGCAATGACTGTAGTTTAAATTAACTGTGCATGTTAATGTACTGAGTGTTTTTGCCTCCAGCATCTTTTCTTTTCAAGTAGCTGAAAAATTGGAGTAAATCAGAACAGGGTTTCGATTGTAGTTAAACCATGGTGTTAACAGCGAAACACATATCTTGAGATAGTAAAACAATCTAGTCCTTCTTGGGTCAAATAAACACATGAAGCTTCTCCTTTAAAATCCAACAATATACAAGAAACGTAACCCAACATCCTGAAGCAGCCACCCTTTACCACCTATAAACAACCTCCATCAGTGGATGTCCCGGATCACAGAGAACACTTAAGGGCCTGAACCAGCCATGGCTCCTCCTTCGTGTATATATAGACTTGGAAAATGGCCCGGTGTGTTTATTTCTTGATATGAGTGCTGTGTCATTCAGCAACACATCACAAAAGATGCCGGGGGTATAACTCCCTGACCTCATATCACCACAGAGAGAATCATGAAGGTAAAGTTTCATGACAATGTTTTTATAACTCCACTGTAACATTTTAAACATTTTAAACTTCTCCAGTTAAACACCTTGATTTGATGTAGTTTATTAATTTCACAGTGTGGCACCACTCTTTTGTTTGTGGTTTGTTTGCAAAAAATATCACCCACCCTTACTATATAATATAGCCTATGAAAAGTATGTAACATTTCCCCCCTGAACTCATGCACTGGCAATACTGATTCATCCACTTGAGCAATGGGGCAGAACAGCACCATTTATTTATTTCATTCACTCATTTCCCAAATCGTTTAATCCTGCTAGGGTCATGGGGAGGCTGGAGCCAAACACTGGGTGCCCAACACTGGGCAAAGGCGGGTTACACCCTGAAAAGCTTGCCAGACCACTGCAGGGCCAACACACACATACTTATTCACACTCACGATTACATCTTGAGGCAATTTGGAACAACCAATTAGCTTAATTTTCATTTCTTTGGACAGTGGGAGGAAACCGGAGTACCTGGAGGAAACCCATGCAAGAACAGCGAGAACATGCAAACTCCACACAGAAATGCCTGAGCCCTGGATTCAGCACCATGGATATTATGTGCACCTAGTGGTCACAAATTGGAACTTCAACAAGTGCTAATGGAACCATGCTGCCCCCTGACAGAGCAACTGACAAGACCATTAAGTACAGGATTGTCAGGGTCACAGTCGGTTATAAAGAGGTAGCTTGTCGTGTTCTACAGCAATGAAGATAGCAAGTAACTATAATTTATTTAATTAATACATATCTGTAAACAAAGTCAAATTATAAGGACAGACAGTGTGTTCATCATTACCTTGTTTTCCTCTCAAAGGCTGAGAAAAAGAAAAAAATATGTCTCCCTTGTCTGATACCTCATGGTTTAAGCTTAGTTTCATGTCTTGTATAGTTTTGGACTCTTACTATTACTCTTTACTGCTTATTATAAATTTCTATTAAACACACACACACACACACACACACACACACACACAAACACATATGTTCGCCTCACTGCAAGAAGGTCATTGGTTTAGGGCGTATCCGTGTGGTGTTTGCATGTTGCTTACCGTGTTTTTTCGGGTACTCCGGTTTCTTCCCACAGTCCAAAAACATGCACAGTAGGCTGATTGGATGTTCCAAATTGCCCCTAGGTGTGAGTGTGAGTGTGAATGGTTGTATGTGTGTTTGCCCTCCAATGGCCTAGCGAGCTGTTCAGGGTGTACCCTGCCTTCACCCTGAGATGCGCACCAGCCTCCTTGCAAACCTAATTATGATTAAGAAGCTTGGAAAATAAATGAATGAATGACACACAAACACACACAAGACTGTAGCCTCTAGCTTCAGTTATTTTGTAATTGATGTTGCTCTGCCACACCAAAATCTATTGTGTGCACTGGCAAGAAGTGTGTGATATTGAAATAAGCATTATTTGAGATGACAGTCAAGCAATGCACTAATAGGCCTTTTTCTCTAAAACACAAGGAGCCTATTTTATTATGCACGCCACCTCTTATGAAAGCTTTTATGAAACAGAATTACAGTATGTCATCCACAAAGCAAAGGTCAGTGTTCTGTGTAGTTATAAAAGCCACTATGTAAGCAACTCTCCTCTGAACACACGATTTCAACAACAACAGATCCAGAAGTTCTTTGTAGACTTTTGGCAATAGCTAAAATAAACTCAGTATGTATGTATGTATGTATGTATGTATGTGTATATATATATATATATATATATATATATAAAGGGGGGGGGTGATTATTATTATTATTAATTATATGCTAGCCTTTGTTGGTCTGTTCATGTTTTTCTCTTTAATATGTGCTTAATCTTAATCTCTTATGTGACTGCAAACTTTCTGTGCTCACTCAAAAAAAAATTACCCCTCCAGACCCTGTCATGAGCACCTTGCACACAGTATCATGTGCAAATCATCTGGCTGTGAAACTGGTGACGTCTGAGCTTGTGTCACCGCATGTTCCCATGGAAACCGCCTGGACCTCACTTTGATGGTTCACTGAGGCAAAAGCATGTAAAAGCGTCTTTGATCATTTAACAGGTGCAGAAACGCAGTTCATCAAAGAGGAAATGAACAGAGCAGTCTGTCACATACATACGAACTCGACCAGTACAGAGGGATTGGTACAATTTGTTCCATGCACAAGATAAAATAAGCAGGATGTGGTATGATCATCTGGAAAGCACAGATCAGGCAAAAGTTGGGGGGGGTGTTTATTAATGAAATAATACACACACAGTTAATGTAATCTTACTTGTATCGTATACAGTATATACTGTAATCTTAAGACATGGAGACTGCAAGACAAAGAGAAAGTACAAAAAGTATGTGGAGATTGTTACATAGTGTACTGTGTACGTATAATTTTGGAGACTGAAGGGGATTTTTATTTTGAAATCATCTAACCTGCTATACTGAGTACAACATTTGGATTTTTTCCCCCAAAACCATTTAATAGAAATGTGATTTGCTGACAGAATGAATAAGTAAAGTCCTTAACCAATTAAGACAATATGACAATATGGTTAGCATGTCTGCCTCACAGCCTCGGGTGTTTCTGTGTGGGGTTTGCATGTTCTCCCCATGCTTGTGTTGGTTTCCTCAGGGTTCTCTGGTTTCCTCCCACCGTCCAAAGACATACACATTGGGCTAATTGGCTGTTTCAAACTGTCCCTAGGTGTTGATGTGATTGTGAATGGTTGTTTGTGTGTTGGCCTTGCAATGGTCCGGAGAGCTGTTCAGGGTGAACCCCACCCTCGTCCAGTGTCGGCGGATTTAGTAGGATTTAGCGGTTCGGCTAATGAGTAAGTGAGTGTTTCAAATGTGTCTCAAATTACTGAACACATCATTAAAATATCTATAACGAAATAGTAAGCCAGGATTCTTGCTAATATGATGCAGATTTTTTTCCCCTTCACATGTAGCTAGTCAGTGGCTTTCATAAACGTATCATGTGTTAGGAAGTTTTATTTTTTTAATTCCAAAAAAGAAAGTTTAGAAAATGGAAAAGTTCAAAAGCATTTCCGATATATCTGAATTCCCCCTACATGCCTTACAGCAAATGAATAATGATCCACTGCTGGTTTACACTTACCGCTTCATCTGGCACACAGTACACTGTGGAATAATGCTGATGATATCATCTGTATCTGGCTGCCAAATATCCACAACAGAGCGTGATAAGACAGGTCTTGGGCAGCTTTCAGCCTAAAACTGAAACAGCACTCAGGAATTGTTGTATTTGGGCCATTACAATTGGCTCTGATGAGCTGCAGTCTGGAATCAATTCAATTAAATTCCATAGTATTTACATAATGGTATAAACAACAGGTATAGTCCAAAGCAATTTAGCTGAAACTTAAGCTAAATCTAGACCACGGCAAGCAAATCCTCCCTGAAATGATGTCATCCAGTAGGATTATACAGTAAATCACTATTCTGCAACTATATACTGTAAAGTTACCAAAGATGAACATCAGTACATTAATGTTGCCAAGCTGTAATTGACTTTAATAGTTATAATGTTGTAACTACAGTTACAACGGTATCAAGTAATAAGGATTTTACAGCAATGAGGTTCAATTTATGAGCAATTTCACTTGGCAAATCACAGTTAATTCCACAAAGTTCTCTCTGATGAACTTGCAACTTCAAAATCCTCCATAAATTTGAAACAACCTTCAAGTCAGGACACTGGCTAAGACCACGTGATGCCTTCTTAAATTATTTTGGTTGTATGCTTGAGATCACGGTCTTCTCCCCGGATCCAGTTTCTTGGAGTGTGAGGTTAAATTTTCCTCTACGTCACTCTGATTGTTCCTGCTGCCTTCAGGTCACCCTGCAATTCTTGTCAGATGACTGCTGGCTTTCTTACCTTTTATATAATTGGTTTGCAAACATGTTTTGAACTCTTACATGACATCACTGTCCAGGATAAATGTCAATGTCAAGAAATAGGTCATTTCTTTCAACAATAGTACACAACGCTTGTTTTTTTTGTTTTTTTTTACAATAAAAAAAAACCAAGATGACTTTAGCAAAGCAAGGAATCCAGAACATCTTTTCTTTTTTACTTTTATTTTTAATAAATACTTTTTTTTTTAATTAACTGAAAACTGGTTTCTTAACTGAAACTAAAAACATATAAGGGTTTGCTACTACCTCAGAGGAACCCATTGTTGTTTGATACTAATTCACCAGTGTACTAATGTACTGGACTTCATATCCATCCACACACTGTAACCAGGTCAGATTTCTCAGATTGGTGAGTGTACATGTGTGATCAATATGACTTTGGCTGCCTTCTATAAAGTATTAAAGCATGGTCATTGAGCTTGATACGATTGAGGTCGTATGGCATGGTTTCTTTAAAAAAAATGGCAAGTTTGGGTATGAGCATGAAAATGCAGTCAGCAGGAAGAAAAGGAAGGACGTGGGTGGTGAGTTGGATTGGAGATACAAAAGCTCAAATGAACAACTATGTGAAATAACAAACATGTCACCAAGCCAAGATTTTTTACAGGCTTGAGAATTGTGCATTGCAAAAGCAAGTATTGTTTGATGTTAGAATGTCAAAGAAAGTATGGAACGATGTTGAAAAGTTGTTGGGAATCAACACTCATCACGCGAGAAAAAAGGCTTTATGTGACTGGTGGATAAAATGTTATCCCCATCAGGAGTGCCCCTACGCCAGTGATGTGCCTCGTGTGAAAAATGATGACAATGATGGTCAGATTCGGTTATTATTTCACTGAGAGGAAGACATGTTTTGACAAACTGTTATTTCCAATAATGTACAACAATGACATTGTGATAATCACCTTGTGACCGTCAGCTTCTGAAAACTTCAAATTCCAATATGAGATTCTGAGAATACTGGAGGTAATCAGCTGAAATTCGGAGCAGAAGTTCTTTGGACTACACGCCTCTCAAAAAATGCAGACTTAGTTAAAAGTGATTTTTTTTTGTTGTTGTTGTTGTTTACTTTGGCTATGTTTTTCCAGACAGGGTCAAAAAGTTCCTTGAACCTTCTACCTGCAAATTATCGATCCGTTTGTACTGACCTCAGGGTTTTAGGTTTTTGCTGTGCCTCTGTATCATTGTCCATTTGAGGTTTGTTTAATAATGTTTTTGTTTAATAAAGACTTTTGTAATAAAATTTGCACAAGAACATTGATATGAAGAACTTGATTTATTTTTAATCACTGCAAAAATCTTTGCAGGTTTATATATCTTGAATATAGACAAATGATCTGTTATTTCTTATTAAAGGATAACAAGATATCAAACCTGAGAATATTAAACCTATTTGTAAACTGCAATCATTCTATTCCAGTTTTTTTTTTTTTTGTATAGTAATAATAATCTGCCTATGCCGCAAATTAATTCCACTGGAATCAAGTAACTTTCTCCTCAAATTTGTTGTTTTTATTTTTTCTTTCATGTATTTCAGCTAATCTTTCTCGCACTTTTGGAACAATTACATACTCTTATTTGTCCTGCCTGATCAATTTCACTATTAAAATGTTCATTTTTAGAAATACATACTTATTGCCCCTCATTGTATCCCTGTAGATCTATTCACAGCAGCTTGAGGTGATTCATAAGAACCACAAGATTACTCTGTTAAGCAGGACAATCCATCTTTCACTACAATGTTCTCAGTGTGACATGAGAACAGCTGATGGAGTCATGCTCAGACCAATAGATGTGTCCCATTTTTAGAGCTGCTGTCAGGATGTGTCACACTTCCTTTCATTGACCCTTCATCATTACTCAACATCTGATATCTTTTATTAGTCCAGCTATAAAAAAAAATGGTTGGTACAGATGTTTACTCTTATTAACCACCCCCTCATTAAATATAATGCATATTTTAATTTCTACAATACTTTGATGGACTGTTTTGGCCACATAGCCAGTGTTCTCAGAATAGGCTTTGGTTGCATTACCAAAAGAAGCAGTTAGTTTAAATAATGTAATATATCCTGTGCATTGGCAGGATTGTGTTAACTTTTCACCACATTCACCTCCTCTACCTACATCAAAAAAAAAAAAGGAAAAGAAAGAAAAAGAAAGAGAAAACATGCACTAACACACTTGAATCTGACATGATTCCTCTAATTGGGTTTACACGAGCTTTATGACCAAATTGTTTAGAATAAGCAAGCTCCATATCACACAAGTTTATTTTCACCTTCATTAGTCCTGCTACTACTGTTTTTTTTTTTTTTTTTTTAACAATCAGTGCTTGATAGGCTCATGCTATATTTGGGGTGACTGATTCCTGAAGTATGCACTTGATCGTGGCAGCCCTAATACCACACAAACGCTCTTGACCAGTGTGGCGTTTTCCCTCAGTCTTTGTTCTGCGTAAAATTCATTCTACCAAAAGGACAGAACAAAATGATCGCTCTTAATTAAAACTGGCTGTGCTGCATTTAATTTGCTTCCATCTCTGGATCATGTGAGAATCTGCTGTATTGTGTTTTTGTGCCAGACACTTTAGTAATGACCAATGTTCATTACCATGGATACACAATGTTCTCCAGCATGGACACCTTGTGTTTACATGAGAAAGTGGCAATCGGTGATCCGGATAAAGAGCCATCACTACACAGATACAGCATGTACAGAACACCATTCTATACACGCTTGAAATGTAATCCCAAAAACAAAAATGGGAACATAAAAAAAGACTTTGTAAGGCATGTTCTTTTTAAAGCCGAAAACAGGAAAAAACAAAATGATCACCCCTCCCCCTTCAGGTATTTCACACCTGATGGTATCAGGAGCCTAACAAATTTGCATATAAGCATTAAGTTCAAAGTCTAAAAAAAAAAAAAAAAAAAAAAAAAACCCCCACAAAGAAGGGCTTTCCAATCTGGAGGTGCAGAAGCATAAAATAAATAAAGAAATAAAATAGTCATACCACCAAAATTAACCTCAAGCCAGCTAAGCAACAAACTCTTGAGGCACACTGCACAACAGAGACAAATTATTTATGGATAAACAGTGCAGCAGCGCCACCTTCTGGATATTTTCCTCATCTTATATGCATCTACTGTATAAAGCATTCCTATTACTGCTTGGATGCCAGATCATTGTGAGGTACCATGCACACATTCTCACACCTAGGGCAATTTTAAGAAGCCAAAATCATTTGTGTTGTGGGTTTTCAGGCCTCTGCACATACACTAAGCTAGGCAGAGACAAACTGGGGGTCCTCAAGCAGTCAGTCAGCACCACTACCCCCCGTGCCACTGTATCACCCTCAGTATACACTTAAAATAACAAAATAAAAGCACACAACACAGGTTTTCACTCTTACCCCAGTACTGTCTTGGGCATTTCTTTTACCTGTCATATGGGAGCAAAATCCCTGAGTTTTGCTTTAAAAAATAGTTTCATCAAAATGTATTCAAAAGCTACAATCCACATAGAGTATAACAGCATATCGAAATCATTAAAATGATATAAAATCATGTTTACCACATCATTACAAAAAAGAAAAGCTCTACTAAGTGGTGAGGTATGAAGATCAGACTAACAGACATATCAGATAGAGTGCATAATGTAAACTGGTGTTCAGTGTTTTAATCACTGCTAACTGACTGAGCAATGAGGACCATGACTACGGGTGGACTGTGTCAGTCATCAGAGCTCTCCTCTGATTTCTCTTCATTTGCTTTCCAGTTTTTCCTTTTTTTCCTTTCAGGCTCTGTTTGTGTGTCTATTACAGTTCTGCATCTCTTCCTGTGTGCTGTTTCTCGCCCTCTGTCTGATTCACTGTCATCTGTGCTGCCATCCTCCTCCGTAGCTTTGTGTTTGTGCGCCTTTTTCCTGCGGTGTTTGCTTTTACCACTTTTCCTCTTCGGCTTCCTTTTGGCGCTGTCTGTGGCGCTGCTGTCTGACTCAGAGTCTGACCCTTCGGTCCTCTGCTTCTTTTTCATTTTCCTCTTCTTTCTCTTTGACGATTTCTTGGTCTTCTTCTGTTTTCCAGTAGATGCTTTATCCTTGCGTCTTTTTCGGCGTTTAGAATCTTGTGTGTCCCTGGGTTCAGAAAATGTACAGGTTAAAAAAACTTCACTGGATCAAAGATGAAACTGGCTCATAAAGTCATAGGGACATATCGACTCTGTTTAGAATGAAACTAAAATATCTAAAACAATATATCAGCTAAACAATAAGAAAATCTCTGATGATCTGAAAAACTATTATTTAAAATTATAGAATGTCTTTCAGATTTACAACAAATGGACTGAAATAATATACTAAGGTTGCACAGAGAGTAGCTTAGTAATAATAACAGTAAACTATTCACCCCTGATCAGATTTGTCTGAATGACAGCAGCCAAAAGGAAAGAAATTTCACCATGATATTTTTAATTGCCTGGCCTGGCCATTAAAAAAATATCATGGTGAAATTGCTGGCCAGGCCATTAAAAATATCATGGTGAAATTGCTGGCCAGGCCTGGCCATTAAAAATATCATGGTGAAATTCCTGGCCTGGCCTGGCCATTAAAAATATCATGGTGAAATTGCTGGCCTGGCCTGGCCATTAAAAATATCATGGTGAAATTCCTGGCCTGGCCTGGCCATTAAAAATATCATGGTGAAA
>JAQMYF010000013.1:20679224-20692144 GCA_030014195.1 Neosilurus mollespiculum | reverse complement strand
GGCCTGGCCTGGCCATTAAAAATATCATGGTGAAATTCCTGGCCTGGCCTGGCCATTAAAAATATCATGGTGAAATTCCTGGCCTGGCCTGGCCATTAAAAATATCATGGTGAAATTCCTGGCCTGGCCATTAAAAATATCATGGTGAAATTGCTGGCCTGGCCATTAAAAATATCATGGTGAAATTGCTGGCCTGGCCATTAAAAATATCATGCTGAAATTGCTGGCCTGGGTAACAGAAACCGCTACAGATTTTAATGTAAGGTCGATTTTCCCCCCAAGACATAAACTTCCAACTATAAACCAGCTCAAAAAAACAAAACCTAACAAACAAAAAAAGCTTGTCTTATTTTCACAAATAAATTGTAATTATTGTAATTAGCATAATTAGCAGCCAGGTCAGGTATTTCTGCCATAAAAAAACAGTCATGGTTCCTTCTCTGTAAAATGTCAGCTGTTTTTTAGTCATTAAATAAAAGGATTACCTTAAAAAAACAAGTGAAGAAATTTAAAAATACAGTAGTGTGGAGTGAAAACAGAGTTTATTGGTCCTTTTCCTTTACTGCTTTTGGGAAATGTACTTCGGTGGTGTTCAACCACTTGCAAAATAGATATTATTTCCATCATTTTGATGCAGCAGTAACTGCTCCGAGTGTGTGTGCTCACATTGAATGGGTTAAATACAGAGGTAATAGTTTCCCTTGTGGGATTAACACAGTATAGCAAAATAAAACACTTGCATATTCTGTGTATGTGGGGTCTATATAACGAGTGGTGTACATACAAGTGATTATATAACAAATTTACCATTTATCTAACTGTGGTGCAGTTCTGCGAAATAGATGTAATCATGAACTGCATTATATAGTCTTGCGCGCTAGACTTGGCACCTAGATGCTAAACTTTGGCCGCATTGAGCAAGTAGTAAATATTGAAGAGTTTGATATTATTATTATTATAATATCATTCATATAATATCATCAATATTATTATTATTGAATATAGTAAATATTTGGAGTTTTTGTACGAAGTGTCACGATAATTTAACCTTACCAGTATAAAATACTAAAGTTTAAATTTTCTCATATTGCTAAGACACACCCCAATACATATACATAAGGACGAAAACACAAAGAGGAACAAGTGGTTTAATTGTTAGGGCCAATTTTGGTGATTTTTCAAGTAGATTCAATATGGGTAAATTATACATCATGTTTTAGCTTAGGGACTGACCTACTCAAAATCATAAAAACCTTTAGCACGAGCCTTGTTATAAGAAGAAAAAAGCAGGTCAAGGTCACTTACCTATGGTTAAATAAAACTGCCAACACAATCATTAGTTTGAAAAGATTTACATTATTAATACAATAAAATTCACTGAGAACACTTTACAAGTGACACATAATAAATGATAACAAAATACAAGGAATATATTTCCAAAAATATATAAAGGGAATAATCCAAAAAAGTAAAAAATGAAAAATAAATACTTGCGACACTTGCGAACTTTGTTTACCCTAAGCATCAACTCCCAGAATCAAAAACCTAATCCGGGAATAGCAGTAACAACATGCATGTGCAGAAGAAGCTCTTGCTGTCACAGCTTCAGGAATAGTGTAGCAAAGAAACATGACTCAATTCGCTATTGTTTTCATAATACTTAATTGCAACCCTTTCAGGCATCTGTCCATTTTCCGCCATATATACATACATTTATACACACACTTCATATATATGAAGTAGTGATGACTCCACCGGTGTGCAGCAGACCCTGCGTTCTCTTTTTTTATTTTTTAAAATTGCACCATTATTAGAGTTGAGCCGAGCAAACAATCGAGAGAGAATGTGGGATGTGTGTTACCTCCATTGGATTGAGCGTCAGAAACAATGGCTTATAGACAACACCAATAAATACACAAAAGCTTATTGTGGTGTTGTGAGAAACAAGAGGCTGCAAGACAGTTTAATAAGGATCAGCAAAGTCTCTCGATATACTGCTCGCCTATCAGATACGATGCCTGATGTAACTAGTGTGTATCTGAAACTTGAACAGACACAGAGACTCAAGTATACAGCCTTTCATAGGACATGTATTTGTCCAAATAATAAAACATGATTTGAGCAAATTCAGAGCAGTGGTTGCAGAATTTCGTCACTTTTTTTAATTTAAACAAATGTACAAAATTTGACCAAAAGCTTGTCAGCACCTATCCATGGTGCAGGCTACTTGCATGCAAAATTAGAAAGAAATCCACCTTGTCATCATAATGATGAGAAAAGCTGCAGAGAACAGAGTCGGCAGCTTCACTTTTGGCTGGTGAATCCTTAAAGCTCTACACATTTACATGGGCGAGCTGATTATGGAAATAATCCAGTGGGATGGGTTTTCACTGGCATTAGAACTCTTATTTTAAAGGAAGCTGCACACCTATGAGCTGAATTAAAATTATTTGACTCTTACCTCTCTGGTTGAAATTCCTCTGGATAAAGCTCCTTAAAACCACTATGACCCCACCTGATAAAGTAAAATCAAATCATATCATATTCATATGGTAAGTACAGGATTCATAGCATCCACATAAGCTGCATTTAAAAATCAATACTTAGGCACCGACACCGACCTGTCTGGATCATTGGCTTCAAATTCATAGAGTTTTCGGGTCCAGTAACGAGCCTCACGTTCATCTCTCTCAGAAAGATATGCTCTTTCACCAAGCCTGGCACGTGCGGATCCTTCTGACTCTTTCAGGTATCGGTCACAATGCATGCTGCTTCTGAAAGCAGGACAGGTGAGCATCAGGAATCAGTGGAAATTCACAGTGTACTGACAACCAAAGTGGACTTGAACCTGCTCCAGCTGTGCTTTGATTCATGTGGAGGCAAGGTCTGTAGCTCCATGTCCCTCATCTTCCACATCTCGGACTCCTCCTGTATCTGTGATTATACAACACAACATAAAGTAGGGGTTTAAAACAAACAAATAAAATGAATGACAAAATAAGTCATCTTAATTAATTACATTAATATATGAGAAAGTTTAACATATATTTTATAAAAAAGGGCTTAATATGAAATTAATATGAAATGCCTGTCTGTATTCATATATTAAGAGATAATTAGAAGGGATAAAAATATCCCTTAATTAAAAAACTGAACTGAATGAATTGTTGCTTGCACAGCAATGTTCCTTACTATGAATCTTTAATAAAGTGGGAAGTACAGAGTTTTTGGTACTTTCTTATGTACTGTATATTACGCCAGCATGATGTGTGAGCAAATACAAAGGTGAGAGAGCGAGAGAGAGAGAGAGAGAGAGAGAGAGAAAGCAGGAAGTTGGTGGTGGTGTGGTGTAACACACAAAAAGGGTGTTCCACACTGTAACAACAACACACTGGACACAGAGCTGCAATTCCTCACAGACTGTAGTACTTTTACACACATACACCAAAAATATTTTTTAAAAATTCCAGTTAATACCCCCCAGGTCAGCCTCCTACCCAACAAAGACAAACTATCCTTCCTGTTAGAGGAAAGGAAAGAGAGGTGTGTACTAGCAGGACAGTACGTGTCCACCTGTCACAAACTGAGGGACAGTGAGTAACACACACAGCCCTGTTTGTTCTCTGTAATATTATCTTCTGTAAGACTGTATTTATTTATTCATATAGTTTAGTTCCTGTTTAAGATTGATACAATCTTATTTTAATAACATTGCTCAAAAATATGTTCACATATAATTCATGAAGCACTTTGGCAAAACCGTACATGTATAAGGTCATGCTAATAACGCTCAATGAACTGAACTGAGAAAGAGAGAGCGAGAAAGAGAGCGAGAGAAAGAAAAACAGTTACAGAGAGAGAGAGAGAGAGAGAGAGAAAGAGAAAATGAGTTACAGAGAGATACAGAGACAGAGATTTACAGAGAGAAAGAGTTACAGAAAGAGAGAGAGAGAGAGAGAGAGAGAGAGAGAGATACAGAGTTACAGAGAGAAAGAGAAAGTGAGTTACAGAGAGATACAAAGAGAGTTACAGAGAGAGAGAGAGAGAAACAGAGACAGAGAAAGAGAGAAAGAGAGTTAGAGATGCAGAGAGAGAGAAACAGAGATACCGAAAGCAAGAGATACAGAGAGAGAAACAGAGAGAGAGAAAGAGAGTTAGAGATAAAGAGAGAGAGAAACAGAGTTAGATACAGAGAGAGAGAGAAACAGAGAGATATAGAAAGCAAGAGATACAGAGAGAGAAACAGAGAAAGAGTTAGAGATAAAGAGAGAGAGAGAGAGAGAGAAACAGAGAGCGAGAGATACAGAGAGAGAGCGAGAGCGAGAGAGAAACACAGAGAGAGAGAAACAGAGAGAAAGAGTTAGAGATAAAGAGAGAGAGAAACAGAGAGCGAGAGATACAGATAGAGAGCGAGAGCGAGAGAGAAACACAGAGAGAGAGAGAGAGAGCGAGAGAGATACAGAGAGAGAGAGAGAGAGAAACAGAGAGATACAGAGAGAGAGAGAGAGAGAGAGAGAGAGACAGAAAGAGAGAGAGAGAGAGATCCAGAGAGAGTCTGGAGTTGATGACCAGCCTTGTTGTGGGCGTCTGTGTGCCTGATGACATTACGAAGCAGCACTTTACCCACAGGAACCTTTGCCATGTTCACCTAAAATCAGAAAACCAATAATCACAAATACATAATGATCACATTTCATACCCAAAATGAAGGACCACAGGGGCATATTATGAGGGTTTGCTCTTGTATAAACAATAATCAGATATTTCAGGTACAAAGAACCGTGAATAAACACGTGATCGTTTTTAATTGTGTTCTGATTTAAAAGGATGACTGAGAAAGCTAATTTTTAAAACCTTTATATAAATCTTACAGAGAAATCTGACCACACATGACGAATCCTAAATATCTGACATACACTTTAAAGGGTGCTGGAGCCTTTTATTAAATCTTATCTACTAGGACTAGAACTAGCTGGTGTTTTGCTAATTTTTCAAGATGCTAACAAGCTCTTTGGCTAACTGTCTAACTGTAACTCCAGCCCATTCATTTCACACATATTATCAAATACAGACATGCCACATGGATTACTAAACAAAGACAAATATAAAGTTGTTTTCGTGTTTACCTCCACAAACTGAAACCATTTACACCCGAGCCTTTAATTTCGATACAAACTTCGTCTTTTTCGTCTTATTTTTTGGTTTAATGGCGAGTGCCGAATGAGATTTGGGGGACGATATCGCCACCTGCTGTTTTGGAGTAAATACAATCCCAGTGGAGAGACAACCACATCATTCATTCATTCATTCATTCATTCATCTTCTAACCACTTTTTGTCAGGGCTGTTGACATGTAAGTAATATTAATGCAGTGAATAAAGATAAGAAAGTGCAATTTATTCATTTACCCACCACTCAATCCTACTATGGTCATGGGGAGGGAGGAGCCTATCTCCACCGACACTGGACAAAGGTGGGGTACACTCCGAACAGCCTGCCAGAGCATTGCAGGGCCAACACTCACACAACCCATACATAGTCACACTCACACCTACAGTAGGGGCAATTTGAAACAGCCATGAGCCTACTATGCATGTCTTTGGACTGTCGGAGGAAACCCACACCTGCACGGGGAGAACATGCAAGTACAGGACAAGTGTGGGAAACATCTTAAAGGTTCCACACACAGCAGTGGATGAATCTGAAAGCCTGGAAAGAGCCACATAGCCTCTATTTCTAAGTTAATGCACATGGCATTAACTTGCACACACACACACACACACACACACACACACAAAGCATCTGCTCATGCCACATACGGCACACCTTGCACATTGGCATATGCCTTTGTGAATTAGTAGGTGTGAGCTAACTTTTTTTCAGGTACTGTACATACACATATACATAAACACACATACAGTACATATATATTTTACTATGCGCTTGTTTTTTCTGTACTCTCACCACATTGTCTGTCATTGGCTGTGCAGACTTGTGGAGTGGCTGCATCACATTTTACTGCAAATTTGTACCTGTTCCAATTGTGAATGTAACAAATGTTTGAATCTTGAAAAAAATCCAGCTTGGTCTGACAGACTTTACCAGTTTGACCTGGGTTTTGGAAGCTAGAAGCTAAGCTTTTTTTGTTGTTTTTTTTTAAGGTATGCTTTTCTGTCCTAATAATAATAATAATAATAATAATAATAATAATAATAATAATAATAATAATAATGTGAGTGTGAGTGTTAATGGTTGCCCTGCGTGGGTCTGATGAGCTGTTCAGGGTGTACCATGCCTTTGCTCAGTGTCCCATGTCCCCAATAGGATGAAACGGAAGTTCTGAAAAATGAATGAATGAATGAATGAATAATAATAATAATAATAATAATAATAATAATAATAATAAAAATAACTGTAAGAAGGGCTGTGCTCCTGGTAGCAAACCTGGGTACTCTCTTGACTTGTATTAGTAGGTCGCGAGGTAGCAAACCAAGGCTGTTGAGAACAATGGGGAGTCGGACAACTGTGTACTGTGGATGCAAGCAAGACATTTCAAAAGCAACATCTGCATACTTGGTATGTTTTTCCTGAATCTTGCCAATCACATTACTGTCAAAAGGGACAGAAAAGCCAATAATAATAATAATAATAATAATAATAATAATAATAATAAGTAGTAGTAGTAGTAGTAGTACTCCAAGTTCCAAGATGTGGCCTCCATTGATCAGACCAGTTTGTTCAGCACAGATGAGGAATTTGGAGGCCAAACACCTTGAACTCCTTGTCATGATCCTCAAACCTTTCCTGCACAATGTTTTGGGTGTGGCAGGGCACAGTATCCAGATGAAAGAAGCGACTGCTATTAGGAAATATTGATTTTCATGAAGGGGTGCACTTGGTCGGTAACAATGTTTAGGTAGGTGGAATGAGTTAAAGTAACCCCCACATGACAGGACACCTCCAGGACACAAGGGTTTCCTACCAAACATTGCCCAGAGTATCACATTGGTCCTGCTAGCTTACTTTCTTCCCATGGTGCATTCTGGTTCCTTCTTTTTCCAGGTAAGTGATGCACATGCACCTGGCCAATCACATTCTTCCTTTACTCCGTGGTCCAGTGCTGGTATTCATGTGTGCATTGTACAAGGTTCTGGCATGCTGAACATGCTGAGTGGTCTTTGGTTATGTAGCACAACACATAGCTGTGATGTATTGTGTATTCTGACACCTTTCTATCATAGCTAGCATTTACTTTTCCAGTTATTTGTGATACCAAGCTCTTCTGAGGGATTAGACCAGACCTGACAAAGTAGCCTTCATTTCCCACATGCATCAGTGGGCCTTGGGTAACTTTAATGCTGTTGCTAGTCCACTGGTTGTCCTTCCTTGGACCATTTTTGGTAGGTAATAATCAACGTATCCCAAAAGTTGTCCTGACCCAGTCTTCTCACCATGATAATTTGGCTTTGGTCAAAGTTACTTAGATAATTAAGCTTGCCCATTCTTCCTGCATCCAACACATCAACTTCAATAACTGACTGGGAAGTTGCTGTAGGAAATAGCCTACCTCTTGACAGATGCCACTGTAATGAGATCAGCATTGTTATTTTCTTCACATGTAAGTGGTGTTAATGTTATGGCTGATCAATGAAGTTCATTCTTTCATTCATTTATTAAATGTCAGTAAATACTTTATCCTGGCCAGCTTTCATTATATCTCTGTCCCAGTAGATCTGGAGACTACAGAGTTAACACTATAAGCAAACCAGGAGTACACCCTGGCTGGGACACCATAATGAAAGTAATGCAAGAACGTGTGCACAGTTATGGTATGTGATGTGTCTGGCTATTCTTCATAACTTAAACTCCTGATAAAATTCCTCTCTGAGATCTGGCCCTTGATAAAAAAAAGAAACCATAGGAATTGACAATTAATGAGGCAAACTTCCGCCTTTCTGCTACAGTTATGTGTATTTACCATAGATGAGTAATATAATGGTATTTACCTCTAACCCTGAGACTTTCTTAGGAAGAATGATGTTTATGTAATGTGTTCATGTCATGTTTATGCAGCAACCAGCAACTTTAGCATTTAAATTATACTCCTGCATACTCCTGGTACTCCAATTTCCTACCACACTTGGCTGTTACAGTTTGCCCCTAGGTGTAAGTGTGAGGGCAAATGGTTGTGTGTGTCACGCCGTGATGGTCTGGCGAGCTGTTCAGGGTGTACCCCACTACTCGCCCAATGTTGGCTGAATTAGGTGCCAGCCTGCCCTTGACTGTAATAGGATTAAACGGTTCGGCAAATGGATGGATAGATAAATATACATTACTGCCTGAATGTGCTATCACAAGTATATGTAATGTTTTATTTTAACAGTGTAATTTTAATTTCATCAATATATAATCTTTGTTTTATTCAAACACTGTTGTTTAGTTTAGTATCGTTGTTTACTTGATAGATACTGACTCTTAATAAATGCTAAATCATTCCCATATGTCAGAGGTGTCAAATTTAAGGCCCGCAGGCCAAATCTGGCCTTCTAACTCATTTTATGTGGCCCGCAAGATCTTTTAAAGTATATGATTATCATACATTCTTTGCATCAACTATTATTATGATATGTAATTCATCACCCCTCCTTTAGGTGGAGCCAACCTATTTCAAGTAAACAGCTAGCCATTCATGACTCAGGAAAGATTGCAAGCTAGTTTATGACTGTCAAGCATTGTTAGAAAAGGAAAACCAATAAAAGAAAATACAAAAAATGTGTAAACAAATAATACAACCATGCAGATTTAATGGATGCCCTTTTTGAATAGATGTTGAGTGATTACTCATCCCTCGATGATTTTTAGGGGTGTGGTACCTTCCAAAATTACTTCAGTTTGCTGTTCAGCATTTGTACATTTTCCTGAAAAGTCTCAGGTTCAGAGGTAAACACGATTATATTACATAGTCTTTAGCAAATTTGCAACCTTAGCAAAAAGGTGGAGGTTAACTGACATCATTGTGAAAAGAAAACATCCTATCAAAGAAGCGGCAACATCAACAACTGTCACCACCTCCAAAGTCTTAAAATTGAAGATGTCGTGTGAGCTTGTGTAAGCAGCAGGAAGGTGCCTGAGTGCACGATGATCCTGTTCTGTGCTAGAGGAGTAAAAAGGTGTTTGAAAAACACTTGAAATAAAAAGGCGCTCATGCAAGTTTTGAGACTAATTAAACCCCAGAGTCCTGTATTTGGGCAGCAGAGTAGTGTAGTGGTTCGCACATCCACCTCACGGCAAAAAGGTCCTGGGTTCAAGTCTCGAGTTTATGCATTTCTCTGTGGAGTTCCCATGTTTTCCCTGTGCTTATGTGGGTTTCTCCCGGGTACTCCAGTTTCCTCCCACAGTCCAAAGACATGCACATTAGGCAAATTGGCTGTTCCAAATTGCCCCTCGGTGTAAGTGTAAATGGTTGTGTATGTGTTTGGTCCTGGGATGGTGTGTTGAGCTGTTCCGGGAGTACCATGCCTTCGCCCAGTGTCGGCTGAGATAGGCTCCACCCTCCTCCTGGCCCTAATAGGATTAATCAACTCAGCAAATGAGTGAATGAGTCCTGTGTCCTGTCCACAAAGTCTACTTCTAATTCAGGTAGGTAAATAAATGTTAGTAGAGCAAATACCACAATCAGTAGTTTGACAGAATATGAAATCGTTAAACGGATAATGAAACAAAAAAAAGACGGGTAATCCAAACGAAAGCAGAAATGAGAACGGCAGTAAAGGGCAAAGCCAGGATCAAATACCTGCCAAGAGACATTTATCTGGAGCTCCAATTTTAAGCAGGTCTTTATTCTATATATTAACCTTCCTGGTGATCATCTGCACCAATAAATAAAAGCACATGAGTGCTCTTAATCTGACTCTACTGTGTTCTCTGACAAATGTGCTGCCAGAACTGTTACTAATCTTATTGAGTTGTTGTTGTTTTCACTTCAGTATTTTTCTTTTTTTCCCCTTTTTTTGGCTGCACATGGAACAAGAATATAACAAAACAAAGGAAAAGAAGAAGTGGTCTGAATACTTCCTGAAGGCTATTTTATATCGATATAATTACTTCACACTCTATGATTTTGAGGCATGATGACTTACAAGAAATGACCTCTTCTGTAAGTTTCACTTTCCTTCTCCAGGATAAATTCCTGCTGTGTGTTTTATTTTCTTTTACATTCCCCATCTGATTGTACCTGTCTCTGCATGAAGTTAAAAAAGGCTAGCACATAACATAAATTCCTCTACCATACAGGATATAAAGAACCTTTGTTTAGGTGAGTCTTATCTCACATAATCATAAAATAACCTTCACGGCTGAAGTGGCAGAGGACAATAGGGTAAAATCTTTTGAACAAAATCCAGTGACTTATTCTGCTTCTTTCATAAGACTGTGAAAAACAACGAAAAAACACAATACATGAAACAACACTATTTTTATTTGTTTGGTTGCTTTGAATACATTTGTGGAAATTTGCATTAAAAGTACCAAAGTCATTCAGATGGTACCAGGAACACAAACCACTTTAACATGAATACATGAATAAAGTGAGGCAGAAACTTGGGTATTTTTACTTCGACCTCTGAGACTAAATGGCATTTATTTGTTCCTGCATAATAAAATTCCCTCCTGTCATAGTTGTTGAGACCGAGTGTGGAAAGGGAAACCAGGTTTCTATCAGCTGATCATGGAGTTTCTAAGGAATGAGTTGGAATATCCTCTTTTCGTTTATTCCAGAATTTTTGAGAAATGAAAACACATTCACTTGTGATCAGTTGTGAAAACTTGGTGCTGCCTTTGAAACTGACATCATGTCACACACCATGCAGTTCAGACAGTGACCTTTGTTGTTCCTGTTCCATTTTGCTACTCAGCAATCCTTAATATAATTTGTGTCCAGCGACTTTTCATGTGCTTATTACAACACCATCACTGTTTATAGCCAGTCCTGAGTTATCTTAATAACTCACTGTAACATGATGCCACCTACTTATAGTAACAAAAAACAAACAAACAAACAAACAAAAAAAAAAAGTAAACCCTCAAGCTTCTGTTTATCTTTTAACTAGTGTATAAAAGCCTTTTAAAAATTTGTTACTAATGCCAGTTCCATATACACTAAACATATTAATCATCTGTTAACCATCAATGAATGATAATAATAATAGTTATATTAATAATAATAGTTGAATAGAATAATAATAGTTGTCATTACATATCTGAGATGTTAAATTAATGTGATTATTTGGAGTAAAAGGGACTAAACACTCTTACCGATCCTTGATGTAAGATTCAGGTACCTGTAGAACACTTATAGGTACTTACATTCACTTTCCTTTGCTTTTTCTTTGTTAAATAATATATGGGATCCTCCACTTGAAAAATTTGGGTTGTCAGACTTGTAAGTCACTCACTCACTCGTCTGCCGAACAGCTTAATCTTATTAGGGTTGCAGGGAAGCTGCAGCCTATATCAGCTGACACTTGGCGAAGGTGGGGTACACACTGAACAGCTCGCCAAGACAGTGCAGTGCAACACTCACACAAAGGTTCACAATCACACCTCGTGGCAAAACCTAGGGAGAGAAATGCCCGAGAGCAGGAATCAAACCCAGGACCTCTTGCTGTGACGTGGACAAGCTAACCACTATGCCACAATGCCACCTACCTAAAAAAAAAAAGAAGGAACAAAAAGAAAAAGAAAAGGCACTCTCTAGAAGTTTGTCAGTTTTTGGCTACAGTAGTGGCTCAACATGGTCGCCCTTTGAAAGGGAATCCGTTCCCTACATACGTGCAATCAAAGTGTTCAGGGACTGTTTCTGTAGCAAACAAATGCTGTATTTTACAGTCGTGTACACGTAGGAGCGACCCGTAACTCTCATGAATCACTATGCCACATGACATTGTTCTCTCAACACCTGTGTTACATGTGTTTTTGTGACACTAGCATGTGCACATTGGCAATTTGTGATTGGTCAAGTATTTAAGATGCTTAAAAAGCTTCAGCATGCCTAAGGCAATGAAGCAGTGAGCCACTTTAGATGTTTTGAGTGGCATTCATGCTTTAAGAGGAACTGAAATGTCATTGAAGGATGAGTAGATGGTAGGTAGACACCACTGCATACCAGGAACATCCCTTTGTTTTGGAGATTTATAGACCCAGTGTTTTAGAAATCACACTGTGGCCCTTGTCTGAGAAAAATAGATCTTTACACTTTTTTTATACTCAGATCTTTTTTCCACGTCCAACACATCAACTTCAAGAACTCACAGCTCACCTTCTGCCTAATACATCCCATTCCTGGGCAGGTGCCACTGTTATGACATAATCAATGTTATTCACTTCACCTGTCAGTGGTCATAATGTTTTTAATGTTATGGCTAATCAGTGTGTATCACCTTCAAACATACTCAATACACAATATGTGTTAAATTTTCTTCTTGTATCATAAACAATGACTATTCAGAGTTTTCAAATGACCAACATTAGCACTCAGTTGCAAACATTAGTTGTAGTTCCATGAACCAGGATATAATCAAAATGGTTATACTGGCAGGGATGTACTGTAATGTCTTTGCTATGTACAATTTATATATTCATATGGGCTTTATGTCTGAACCTGCAAGATATAATAATGATAGGGTATGTTTTAGCATGTCCAGTCCAGAAAAACAGCATGGTGGGAAATCTCATTGCTTGGATAGGTAATGGGTTTCTACTTGGAAGCTATTCTGATAGGGAAACACAAAGTTCAGTAGTGTTGAGCTTAGAAGCTTTAAGTGTTTCTCTGGAGTGACAATGCACATCTACAGTACAGACCAAAAGTTTGGACACACCTTCTCATTCAATGAGTTTCCTTTCTTTTCATGACTATGAAAATT
>JAQMYF010000013.1:20628528-20654023 GCA_030014195.1 Neosilurus mollespiculum | reverse complement strand
TATACACTCATTTAATTCAGTTACATTTTTTTTCATAAAAGGACAAACTCGATGTTTAATCCTGTGTAAAACAGTTGACCTCTAACTGATTTTGTGACTGGAACTCAGCATGTGACTTCTAGCTGTAAAGTAACTACAGGCCTGAATTTTTTTATATTTGTAATCTAAAATTGAGAAAAATATTAGCTTAAAAGGCAGACAAATACTGCAATTTGCAACAATTGTCTCCAATTACAGCAATAAAAACAACAATACAGCAATAAAAACTACTACAAAGCCATTTAGGCCCACCAGCTTGCTGGTTAACCAAAACATAATAATAATTCACATAGTGCCTCATATACAACTGTTTCAGGACAGGCATCAATAGATAAAATAATTTGCATATCATGCATGTGCAAGCATTGTCTGAACCAAAATAAGAAGTTATTTTAAGTATGGATTTGAAATCATTGGCAACATTAATACTGAATGTTTTTCTTTGACATAATTTTTGCTGACTTAAAGTTTAACAAGCACTATGGGGTTAATTTTATATTCACAGATGGAGTCCTAGATCTCTCAACTAAGAAAAAGCCAAGCAGAATCTCTTTTGAGCCCTCTCATGACTTCCCTGTCATTCCTGTAGTCAAACGGTGAGCACAGCATTTTTTATGAATTTGTACATTCTGCTTTTCTATTTACTCTTTAAATTCTTTTGTTTACTGCCTAATTTCCCTTCTCTCTGATGCCGTAGCAATTTAGGTAATAATTCAGTTTATAGTTAACATGAAAAACTCTGCATTTTTCACACCCTCTTTTTTTTTGTTTTTTGCTCTTTGCTTATGTAATATCCGTTATACTATAAATTAAAAATTACTGCTGAATTCAGATTAGTTTTAATGTATTAAAGAAGGTGGTGTCCATAAAGTATATAAATGTGACAGTGAGTGTTTATGGCAAATCCACAAAAAGAACTGTAACTTACTTGAATATAAAGCTGGTCTAATTAGTTGGGCAGCAATGGGAAAGATGACTTAAGTGTATTCCAGATATTTACAAAAATTATTAAAACCCCAATTCCAAAAAATATAAAAAGAAACAAAATGCAATGAAATTGCAAATTTAATAGAAATTGTATTTTACTCACAGTAGAACATATAAAACATATAAGACGTTGAAAGTGAGACATTTTAATTATTTCATAAAAAAATTGCTATTTTTAATTTGATGGCAGCAACATGTCTGAAAATGTTGGGATTGGGCAACAAAAGTCTGGAAAAAATAAATGATACTAAAAAAAGAAACAGCATTTTGGAACTAATCATACCCGTTCATTGGCAACACATTAATTACATGATTGGGTATTAAAAAGAGCATCTGAGCAGAGTTTCACCAATTTGCAACAGACTTTTTTTTTTTTTTTTTTTTTTTTTTACAAATTATGAAGTAATTTCTGAATAATAGACCTCATTCACCAACTGTTACCAAGAGAAGTAAAGGTCTACTAGGTAGCTTTGCCTTTAGTGGTGATGATTGGTAAGAAAAATTTGCTGGTATGGACAAGATTCACTGGATAGAGTATTAACTAATTAGTTAATAGTTGATGTCTTCCTGAAACTCTTCCAGAGGGCAAGTCGTCCCGGAGCAAACTTATAGCACTATTCTGACCCATCTTTGATGTACATAATGTAATCACAAACATCTGCCTTTTACAATAATAGTTATTTGGTCTCCCTGCAACCTTATCACCACACTGACAGCCTTTTCAAGGATCTCACTATTACATTGATGATATCGGCCAAGCAGTCCCAAGACCGAACTGTGATAACACTGTTCTTACTCAATCTTGATGTGCTTAAAGTAATCATAAACTTCATGTGAAACAAATAAAAAAAAAATTGTAAAACCACTTGGTTAAAATTGTTGAAATTCATTTTCTTCCAACTTATTCCATTTCGAAAAAATTTTGTGATGAGAAGCTTATACAATATATTTAATACAATGAACATGATAAGAAAGTCGGCCATTTAAAACCCTGCATGGTGTTTACTCGAAAAATATTAGATATTAAGTAAAATTTATTCCTCTTCATCATGAACATCAGCACCCAAAAAAT
This sequence comes from Neosilurus mollespiculum, assembly GCA_030014195.1. Taxonomy (NCBI): domain Eukaryota; kingdom Metazoa; phylum Chordata; class Actinopteri; order Siluriformes; family Plotosidae; genus Neosilurus; species Neosilurus mollespiculum. The sequence goes on along the minus strand of JAQMYF010000013.1, from coordinate 20,651,925 downwards.
TACAAGGTTGGCAAGTAAAATCCAATTTGGCATAAAAGCTGAAATACATAGCAAAATGTATTATAAACTTAGAGAAATATTCCAGGAAGAGCAACCTTTTAGCAACAAATGCAAGATGTAAAAGTTTGTATTTTTTTGTAAGTATATATCTTTTTCTTTTCAGGCTACCTGTGACAACTGATGAAAAATACCAATATATTGATGATAAGGATGGGTTGGCAGTACAGGGCTTGCAAGATGACATTTGGGAGAAACATGCTTGCTCTGCTGCTTTTAAGCCTTTACTTGCCAAATCACTTTTTATAAAGGAGAAACTCCTGAATCAGAAGCATCGGTTTCTTGGAAAACCTTCATCTCTTTCTTTGTCAAATTTAGAGACGGTAGGTTTTCTGAATTCCTGTCAAACACACCCTCTCTTATCCCCTGACAGCCTCTGGGAGAAACCACCACTAGATGATCTACGGGAATGTAAACCAGCCAGCAGCCATTTTGGTGATCTTAAGAACCTTCCACTTGTCTTAGAAAATCATGGATGCTTCATCAAAGGTACCAGTGCCTGCCATAGCAAGTCCCTTGATATCTTGGCCATCACAGCAAAGAATGATGCTAGAAGCTCCCCTCCAGTTGACCTGAAGATTCCACAAGTAAAGGGCATGGATTACTCCTGGAACTCCAATGGCAACATTTCTGATATCTATAATAACAACCCTCTTAATATGGGTAGAGTGCAGACAGATAATTCTCTCAGCAGAAGGCTTAGGGCCATTTTACCCAAACAGAGTAGTAGAGCTGGCTCAGGGAGCCTCTTTGATGGAGGTGGGGTTACTGAGAATTTAGGCAGTGATGCTGACCAGTCAACCTCTGGAACTCAGTATCCAACCTCAGATCCAGAAGCAGATCCAACAGTCTCCAAGCAGCCACGTAAAAAAAGGGGCAGATATCGTCAGTATAACAGTGAAATCCTTGAAGAGGCTATCGGTGTGGTGATGAGTGGGAAAATGAGTGTGTCAAAGGCACAGAACATTTATGGTATTCCTCATAGTACCCTGGAGTATAAGGTGAAAGAGAGGATGGGCACACTTAAGAACCCACCAAAAAAGAAACTTAAAATTATCATAAGTAATGACTCGGCAATTACTCCAGAAACAAAATCTACATCAGCAGCAACTTCTACTTCCAGCACAGTGCAAAAGGATGTATTGTAGGTGCTATGGAAAAAATGAAGAAACAAGAAGAAATATTATCGGCAAAAGGACATGGCTTTAACTGTGCTATTTCTTTTTTTCAGTACCTGAGTGAGCACAACCATAAGCATTCAATAGAATGGATGAACAATATTACAATGGTCATTTCAAGCAGTTGTTATGGTTGTTTTTCAATCATAAAAAAAGCATTAGCAAAGCCATGAAAGGAGCAAAACAAAATATTTTGTATTAAAAAGTTACATTTTGAAATTTAACTCCGTTAAATGCCCCATGGTATCCATTATTTTCAGCTACATGCAATTAAAAAAACGTTTTTGGAGGCAGCAAAACGGGTTTACTGTTAGCAAGATAAGGAAATGATAAAGGCCCATTACAGATTTTTTTTTTTCTTTTTGTCTCACAATTTCCTGTGGACTACAGGTTTGTAAAAGTAAAAATTAAGTAGCTGTGATTCTTAGAAGAATTGAAAACACATGGTTTAAGAATACACCTGGAAGCAAGATCACTTCTGATTCCCAAAGGAAAAAAAAAACAGATTTTTTTTTTTTTTACACTAAGTTATGCCACCAGGAACATAAAAATGAAAAAGTTTGGACTAATTATACAGTGATAGCTCTTAAGCAACTTATATATCTATGTAAATAATTTTAGGTAATCAAAACATTAGAAGAAATACTGGGTGGGCCTGGTGATGACATTGACTGGGCTCAGTGTTGTCAGCTGATCCATAATAAACAAATATATGTGAAATGTGCCATTCGTGTCCCATCACCATCATCAGATAAACTCTTACAGCATCGATTTCTGTTTGCTTACCCCAGAGACCAGATACAATACTGCACTACAATAGTGCTCGCTCTCTTTCTCTCATTAAGTGTTAATATAAGAAAAAAGTAAGTGTTGTTATGTAATTTATTATTAGAGAAGGCAGGTTATAGGCTTTAGGAAGCAGGGGTCAATTTGGGATGGAGTATTAAATAAATGCTATTGCTAGTTAGCAAATGACTCATGAGCACTGAGCTGTATGTAGAACTGTAGGGTTCATTAGCCCAATAAGTCATCGGCCATCATATTGGTCCTGCCTATCAGCTGTCAGTTGCAATAGTAAATAATGAAATACATGGCACTGACATGATTTTTTGATTCAGGGTTGTCAGGTAAAACAAAAACAATAAAATAAATAATTGGCTTATTTCACTGGTCACCTTACTGGCATGTGGGGTCTGCACCTCCGGTTAGAGGCTTCCCCAGACACGGAGCTCTCTCGGCCAGTCTCAGTTCTGCGGTGGGTCTGTCTCTCTCTCTCTCTCTCTCTCTCTCTGTTTCTTGTATAGTGGGTTAAAAGCAATCTGGAAAATATGCATTTTTTTAGTTTGAGAAGCTGAAAGTGATCTTCCCCAATTGTGTGCTAAACCATATTTTCTATGCCTTCAAGGTTATCTCATGTGGGTCAGTCTATCTGTCTATCTATAAAACTGTCTTTTTTCCATTTATAGTCTTTTACATAAAAATAGTTTGACATGTTGCTTTATGAAATATAAATTCAAGGATGAATGATTTGAGACTGGTGATAATTTAGAGACCTGATTACCTCAGCGTTATTTGTATCGCACACCTAACAGTCTGTGTGTTACACATACATACATACATATATATGAGCTGCATATATATAATTATTATTATTTTTATTTTTTTTTTGAGAGGGGGGTCTATTTTAAAGACCGATGCTGCCATTAATAGCTCTAAACGGGTATGCACGATCCCCTCCAAAAGCATTGGAATGGCAAGGCAAATTCTTTTGGTTTTGTTAAACACTGAAGACATTTCAGTTTGAGATTGAAGCATAAATATGAGACGATAGATCAGAAACCCAGCTTTCATTTTCTGAAATTTACATTTTGATATGTTAAACAACTTGGCATAATTTGTTTAAACCTACCCATTTTTCAAGTTATTACAAATACTGGAATATTAAGTGACATGTTTCTTGTTGCCCAGGTGTTGTCTATTTTTGTTTAAACAATCAATTGCTCTTGTCAGTGCATCAGTCAATCTTCACAGAACTGGCATAAGATCCATAGTTTCAAGAAGACTTTGTGAGAAGAAATATAGAGGCCACACAAAAAGATACAAACCACTCATCAACAATAAGAAACAGAAGGCCAGATTGTGACGACTGAAAAGAAATATAGAGATAAGCCACATAGCAAACAACTGCAAACAAGATGAACCTTTATTGATGAAATGTCCAAATTGACTAAAAAGATATGGTATGCTTATCATCGAAAACATACAAACTCATCATTCAGGAATGGTGGTGATGGTATCATAGGTTGGGCTTGCACAACTGCTTTTGGAATAGTTTCACTAATTTTTATTGATTACTTAAATAATGATGGCAGTATCAGAATGAATTAGGAAGGCAAAAGAAACATTTTGTCGTCCAAGATATAGTGAAATGCTTTAACATAAATAGCGATTAACTTCATCTTGCAACAATACAATAACCAAAAAACATACTGACAATTACAACAAAAGTCAACAAATTTGAACATATGCTTTCCCTCCTATTCATATACTTACCGCACGGTTTTCAAGGTTGGGTCTTAAGTTGGTTTAATGGTGTAGAGGTAAATAACAGGAGCTGAAAGTTGATTCTACTGTCAACCAGGAGATTAATTCAGAGCTATTAATTGTTTAAACAATAAACAGGGACACTTGGGCAAGATTTTCAAACAAATATTTGATGCCTTGAACAATAGGTAAGTTTAAGTTGCTCTAAGTCAGTGCAACCCCTGCTCTAAGCTGCCTAACACACTTATATATAACTTTCAGGAAATAAAAGGTGAAATTCTGATGTATTTTCTCATTCAACTTTTGATCTCAACTATCTTGAGTGCATAAAAAATGGATTTGCTGTTCCAGTATTTTCAAAGGGGAATGTAGTTGTTATTGACACTTTCACATAAATTGACTTCTAAGAGTGTGCAGTTTGGAGTAAGGGAGTGCAAAATAAGAAATAAACTTAATTTACATTTAAAATATTCTAATAATAACAATAAGAAGAAGCATCCCATGTCTCTGCACTATTTTTCAACGAATCTCAGGGTAACTGAGACATATATATATTAAAAAAATCTGAATATTGAGTACAATATATACAGTATATTGTACATTTTTAACTATTCAATATACAGTACAGTATATTGAGTAGTTAAAAATGACTGGTTATATTCAGGAACAAAACAACATTGTTGGTAATAGAACTGTATGTAAGGTGTCTATGGGCTGTTTCATGGTCAGGGTTGTTTTTTAAATTATACAAGGGACCCCTTTAAGTAGGCACTTGCATACTTTATGACTTTATGTCTCTTGTTTATCGTTGTATAGAGGGAGAGTAGTTCCAGCTACACTAGAGAAATATTTTCTCAACTCTGATAAATAGTGTTATCAGAAGAAAATATTGCTCATATTTTGACCAAGTACAGAATTAAATTCTCTCCACTGTAATAAAAATAGTAGCTTTTACCTGATAACATTCTGAATTCCACTCCTAATTACTAACTTTTACTTTTGTAGGGGTATTTTCATACAACCTAGAGTGATGTTCTGCTGCCTGTAATCCCTATTTACAATCTAAGTGGCTTTGTTGGGATCCTTTGTCCGTCAAAAATGTCTTCTCTGGAAAGTAGACATTACACGTGGAGGACAGAAGTGCTTTTTTCAGATATTAACTGCTTCTTCTAAAGCAGCATAGTACTGTATAGCTTGCCGAAAAATATAATTGGGATGGGATGTGAAATACTTTCTGTAAACCCATTAGCTTGATGATAAGCATGTGCGTTAAAAGTGTCTTCTCCGGAACACCACAGTGACTGTCACTGATGCTGTTGTTACTGCAGTTAATTATATATACAACTAATGTTGCATGAAACCTGCTCAGATGATGCGTTTAGTGAGCGTTTATTCTTAATGCTGTGAATTGTTTACAATTCTGATACACTACAAGCTGATGTACTTATTCTAAAGACCCTGTACCTGTTATACTTTCACCCAGTGTAATTTAGACACCATTAGACCTGTAGCTCTGATACTTCACACAAAATATTCTAGTCTCATAAGGTGTTGACTGGTAACAAGAAACCACAAAAAATAGGAGTTTAGTTTTTGAGCTACTTTGAACCCAAAAAGTATACCCTGATTGTGAAACAGCCCCTATCAGGTCTAGCTAAGCCATTAACAATGTAAACCTGTATAGGGAAGTAGACCATCAAAGGATTCATTGAATGTTTGACAAGAAACCTTTGAGACTAGCACTTTTTGTAAATAACAGCTGGAAGCATATAATTATAGTATTGGTTGCAGTAGCAGGTTAGATAACGGTATGTGAAGTCGATGGATGGAACATTAGTGTCTTAAAACTACCAAAATACTGCAGCTCTGACCCAAAATTACTTACATTTTTATTATACACTGGCTGACAACTTGAATTAGTGTGTATTGTATTTGTAAATCTGGTGTTAAAATAATAATAATAATAATAATAATAATAATAATAATCTGCAGTGTCTCTTATTTAATTATCAAAACTTGTTTCTGCTGGTGCTCACCTAGTGTGAGATGATTCCCAGGATCTTTTTTTCTCTTTTAAACATAACTGTTATTTGCTTATTTAGTTTAAATCTTTAATTAAATGGCACGCAGCATTTTGAACCATGTTAAAAGTTTAAATTTGCCAATTTCTTTGCCATAAAATCTGCATGTAGTGCATGCTATTTTAATGTATTTTTATTTCATATTTTAGGTGTACTCTTGTGTTATGAAATCTCCTGTCCAAAACAACCTCTGCTGATAGTCTTCAAGCTTTCCTATGTTACATGTAGTATGCATATGTTTTTCTGTTATGAATGTAATAGAGCTTTAAAATGGTTTGTAAAAGATGACAGAATTTAGGGTTGTTGTTTTTTTTTTTTTACTATTGCAGTTTTTAAACAGTAACGCTGTAGCCTTCAACATCATTTATCTCAGGATAAATGGACCTGAAGGGGCTGCAATAGTCATTCATAGGATGACCTAGTTAACTGTATTAGTAGTGCGTAGATATTCAAATACAGACATATGGCTATCTTTGTGAAACTGCTATACCTCAGCCTTGAAAAAAACTCACGTGCTCTATCACATTCTCCGTTGCCTGAAGAAGCGACATTTGAATTGTATGGCAGACCAGTACTTGCAGCAGTACTTTATGCGCTTTCAGGTAAAAAAAAAAAAAATGTGAAGAAATGTTTTCATAAATACTGTGTAATTAATAATTGAACATTACTGTGTGAGAACATACACTTCAGTTGTTTATTTATTTTTTGTTTGTTTTTACTGAGATATGAAACATGGATTAACTATTATATTTTTATTTATAACCTACAATTCAGGATAGGATTTCCAAATGAAAACAAGGAAACTGGAAATGTTAACTTTTGGCTGTATATAGTGTACAGTATATGTTTATGTTTATATGGTTGATTCAGTGATTTGTTTTGCATATTACACTGGATAACTACAAAAACTGCTCTGCTCTTACCTCACTTTCTATAGCATATACCATGGGTTGTGTTTTTTGTTTGTTTTTTTAGAATTTTTTCAGATTTTGCTCTGTGCTGCTTATCTATTTACCTCAGGTCAGACCTCTCCAGAGCTGCTAATTGTACAAATGAGGACTTTATGTTACTGTTCTTTATGTTTCTGAAACAGCTGTGTTGTACTTGTAATACAAACTTGGATATTCTTTTATGGAAGTGTTTTATAGTATTATAAGTGTTTATTTTGTCATGTTCCATCGGTGTAGTCTACAATGTCTTTTTACAATCTACTTGACTAAACCCAGGTCTTTTTAAATGCAATTTTAATGTGCTGACTTTAGTGTACACAGTAACACATTATCACATAAAGGTATAATTCATACTGCACCTTAGGAATGGAAACTAATCGACCAATAAATTTACTAGTCGCCACTATGGGGATGTCAACTAGTCAGGTGATAGAAAGTACAGTGACTTGTCATAAAGAATTCAGTCAGTTTTATGATATTGTAGGTTTTTAAATAATGTAATATGAATGGAGTCATAATTTTATTTTATTATTTTGCACATTTTTGCACCAATTTATTTACTTATTCACTTATGTAGTGTAGCTTGAAAACATTAAAGCTGAAACTTTACTGTGTAGCCTGTGTGTGGTTGTTAATTTAAGTGCAGTTTGACAAATTCTTTGCTGCACAAATAAAACAGCCTAAAATAGCCTGGTTGACTAGTAAGAGTTTGTGTTGGTCCAACCTCTACTGTATATATTTAAAGACACACAAATAAAAGCACATATTAACACTACTTTTGGGAAAATTGCTTTGCTTAAAGCAGATTGACATATCAAAGAGTAATTAATGTTATACAAATTTCTACACTGATAATCATTCAGAACTGTTACCGTTAGTCTCTTCAGTTTGTTCATTCAAATTTGTTTCATTATTCTACTTTTAACAACTATTGATCTTATTCAGGATGGCAAAACTGAAAGCCATGATGATTATAATATTGATAAAGTAAAACCTAAACTATTTTCATTTGGGCTAGCATTGCACTAAGGAGAATTGTGACAACTTAAATTTTGACTTTTGATTTTTACTTTCAATAAAGATATTTTAGAGTTTGCTAGATTTTACTAAACCTGTAGTTTAGTCTGGAGTTTGTGATAAATAAAATGTACCTGTATATTTAATGTTCCAGACACTAGAATAATATATTTTAGATGCAAGTTATGTGTAACTCTAATTTCATTTAAGATTTGTTAATGTCAACTTTCAGCAGACTAATAAAGATAGATTTTTTTTTTTTTCCTGTAGGCTTTGACTGAATTGTCATCAGATGCTTTTGGTTGCAGTGGCAATAACCTGCTGATCTCAACATGGACTGAAAATCGTATTAATCTTCAGGCAACTTACACTGCAGTTATTTGCTCATCACTATGAGTGTGCGTTTAAAAAACATTTGTTAATCAATTAATTTTGCCGACCGGTTAATTCTACTAGGGATACGGGGAGGCTGTAGCTTTATCTCATCCGGCTCTGGGCAGGGTATACCCATCATAAGGCAACACGGGCACCTAGGGGCAATTTGGAACAGCCAGTTAGCCTAATATACATGTCTTTGGGCTGTGGGAGGAAACTGGAGTATCTGTGAAACCCACACAAACTCGGGGAAAACATGAAACCTCCCCACAGAAACGCCCAAGCTCAGGACTCAAAGCCATGAACTTCTTGCCATGAGACAGACATGCTAACCACTACGCCACTGTATCACCCCTGTCAAACTCTGAAGATGCAGTTTTGTTTCAATAAAAATTTGGTCTTTATAGATAATACATGATGCACGATGATGCAGATTCCTTGGATCAGAGAGGAATGTCTTTTTGCAACAAGCCTACTGGTGGCAATGCAGGCCAATTCTTGCACATATAGGTCAGGAAAATCCTTCTGATGTGTTTTTTTTTTTTTTCCTATGAGTGAACCTCTCCTAAGCTCTTCTCTGTCATGTTTGCTCTGTCATGTTTGAAGTTCACTGTATAAAAAAAATAAATTAAAAAAACAGCTTTAGATATCCCTGTGTTGTGCATGAGTGACAGATGGCCTTTCCATCAAAGCTGTCATGCCATTAGCACAGCCTCTATCTAGTAGTGTTTGCTTGCTCTAGGGGTTGATTGTTGGTAACATGGTCTTGACACTTTGTGCCCAAGATGGAATGTAGGCATCATTGGTGAAGGCATACCAAGAGACATATCTGTTCACAGTACAAGACCCAGACTTCTGACCCGTAAAAGCAGCTCTGTACAGCTCTACAATTTTATATGAGATGCACAGTGAATGATTGTGCCATTCTGAGTTTGTGCAGAAGTCTTTGGAGGTTAAAGATACTCACATCAGTTCTGAATTGTATGTAGATCACATCTGTGACAGGATACATAAATGAGTGATAGTTGAATCATTAGTGGCATATAAACAATTGGTTTCTTATGAAATATAGATTTAAATATGAGGTGCGATCCAAAGGTTCAATGACCTCCCAGCTTGATGCTTCATTGCCATTGTACACATGCCAGTGAAACACTATATGTGTAACTCATGTCAGAATATTCATTCATTTCTGAAACGCTTAATCTATATTAGGGTCGCGGGGAGGCTTGCACCCACCTCAGCCGTCCCAGGTCGAGGGCAGAGTACACCCTGGAAAAATCACCAGGCCATCACTGGCAAAGGAGCCTACTCTTTTCGAAAGTCAGCAATGGTTCTTTTACATGCCTCTAACCATAGACAGTGAGAGACAAGCGATCTGTGGGTTTATTTGGCACATAACATGATATCAAAATATCAGTGTTTATTTTCATTGCTATGGTTATATACATATTATTATACATGTTATTTATTAATTTAAAAACAATGTAATTATCCCACATAAAGTGATGCTATTTGCAGCATGCAAACATTTTTATTCCAAATAGGGTTTTTTTTGTAGAAAACTTATATATATATATATATATATATATATATATATAGGTTTATGGATGGTACTCGTTGGTATAAAAATAAATTAAAATATAATAATTTCTAGACATATGTTCAAAGTGGACACTGCATACTAAGGCCGACTTTGAGGATGCTACATCTGCCCTCTTGCATTTGAAATGTCTGTCGGGAGACTTCTCATGAGTGGGAAAACTAAAAAATCATGTATAGTATACACTAGCATTGAGGATGTTGCACATACATGTATATCGATATAATATATGGATACATAATGCATATCTGGAACATAATATCAAATAACTTAGAACTATACAGACAAATGTATGAGTATGTACTGTACCTGTACGTACATGTAGATGCAATACTGCTATAACGTGTACACTGTAGTCATACAGTGCATAGTAGCATTGTTGCAGGAGTACTTTCCATACTCATGCTCCTGGATCATGTTCCCAAACATAAACCCATATATATGAATAATGAGTTTATATTTACTTAATACATGCACATGTAAGTAGTGACTCCTACTATAATTGGCCACATGAACATGATGCATAGAGTGTAAAAACACCAGTACCATACTCAAGTGAATACACACTCTTCTAACATAGATTTATATGGGTTAGGTTAGGTTATAAAAAAAAAAAAAAAAAATACCTAGACTTAAACATCTCAGAGCACTGTTCAATCCATCTTCCAAAAAAGGAAAGAATATGGCACAACTGCTAACCTACCAAGATATGGACATCTACCTAATCTGACAGGCTGGGCAAGGAGAGCATTGAGCAGAGAAGCAGCCAAAAGGCCCAAGGTAAGAATGGAGGGGCTGCAGAGATCCACAGCTCATGGGGAAGAGTCTGTCCACAGGACAACTATTAGTCGTGAACTTTATAAATCTGGCCATTGCTGAAAGAATGCCATAAAAAGCATGTCATGTGTTAGAATGACCCAGTCGAAGAAGTCCAGACCTAAATCCAGTTGATAATCTGTGCCAAGACTTGAAAATTGCTGTTCACAGATGCTCTCCATCCACTCTGACTCAACATTAGGTATACTGTAAATAGGAATGGGCAAAAATTTCAGTCTCTATATGTGCAAAGCTGGTAGCCCCATACTCCATAAAATTAGCTCTATAAAATTCATTTACATTTGTGGTTATAATGTACCAAATATGGGGGGAAAGGGATATCAGTCCTTTTGTAAGCCACTGTAGCTCATTTGCAATTTTTATCTATCTATCTGTCTGGCTGGCTTTCTTAGTCAAGTCTGTTTCAGTGTAAAGAAAACAGTTAAAGGTGCTAATTCATAATTGAAAAACCTAGTTGATAATATGTTTTATCTTTATTTATCTATATTTTTATGAAATTTTATGAAATTCAAAGTCTGAACTTTCCTGAACTGTTCGTGTTCAGCAAATATTTTTCTTGTTTCCACTATTTTGTGAGCTTTTCTCACAGGCTCAGAAGTAAATTGTCCTGTGGTGTAACATCACAATTACAGTAAAATTTTAAATGTTAAAAATATTCTTAATTACAAGTTAGTTTAATTCAAAATTTAGGCACCCCTTTACATAAATTGGAAAGCCTAACTTCTACCTGAGAAGATGGCGACTGACTAACTTCTACAAACTATCTTTAATAATATGTATAATGTAACTTATACACCACAGGAATTACAAAAATCGACATGTGAACAGTTTGACAGAAAGTATGAAATTTGTTTAAATAATAGGTAACACTCACCTTCCATGACCTTCAGATGACAGTCAAATATCTGAGGGACTGCCTGGTTCTTCTTGATGAAAAGCACCCCTATAGTGGTCTTTGAAGCCTCCAGTTTTGAAAATGTGATCTTCCATGTCAGCTGCAGGACAGCATTTTCATTACAAAAGTTAATTTACTGTGATTATTATTGTAGCAGTCTTATGTGTTTTAAAACCTTAAATTGGTAAATAAATATGTATGACTTAATACCAAAAGCTTTTAGGAATATATATATATATATATATATATATATATATATTGTATGTGGGAAAAAATAACAGTACTACAATTTCATCCCGACAAGCCTGTTTCGTGGTTGCCCACTCATCAGGGAATCCCCTGATGAGTGGACCGGCCTGATGAGCCACTAGGCTCGGGTGTAAAAGGCCAACAGACTTACCTTATTTTATATTTGGCAGGAATTTGTCTTTATGGGGAAAAAAAAAAAAAAAAAACAATTTAAGAGCAATAAGGAGGTTGACCCATCCAATATGGCGCTGTCGGTGCCCCCATCTGCTTGTTCCTTATTTCTAAACTCTGGTAATCAAGAAGAAATCATTTAATATTTTATATTAAATTTAATAATTTAAACTGTAGCCACTGTTCTGCACAGGTTTGAAATGACATACAGCTGAGTGCGTGGCTGTGGCGTAGACTTTATAATTATGACGTAAGTATTCAGGAACTACTTCCGGGTGAAAGACAGTGACCTTGGCTGTGATCATTATGGCGGCGCTGGTGAGGATCAGCTCAGTTTGCAACAGGGGCGTCAGCCGTGAGTATTGTGCTCGAAGCTGTGTGTAGTGACTTTTTCTGTGATGGAAATGATTCTGTGTGATTACTTTTAATAAAAACAGATGATGTTCCGGAAATGCAGGATTAGCATGTTGGTTAGCATAAAGCCTGCAGGTCTCTCTCTGTAGAACAAATGTCAAACACATACATGGTGATATATACATTTCATATAATAAAGTCTGCTGTAAATACATGCAGGCTGTGGTGTTTTGTGTTTATTAAGAATGTTTGTAATAAACAGTGACCCCCCCCCCCCTTAAACAGTCTTCTTTCATACTAGTTTAAAGTAAATCTAAAATAAATTATGTGATGAAATATTTGCCTATTTCTTTTCCAAATAGCCAGCTTGTTATGAGTTCTGTGCTCATTATTGCACAAGATGATCATTTTCAAAGCTGTTTTGTTTAATTTAATGCTGTGTAAAGTTTCTGGCTCAGGTTTTGTTGTTTATGAGCCTCCTCTCCTCTCTTGTCTTCCTCCAGCTCTGTTATTCCGCAGTGCTTCTCTCATCAGACCTTTGACAGCACATAAAAAGGACCAGGATCACTCCAACTTGCTCACAGCCAAAATACACGCAACACCATCTTATTATGGTACGCAGAATGCAATCATTACACAGTAACTCTTCTTATCAGGTTGATATGGATTAAACACAGAGATAGAGGGGTAGAGAGGCACACCTATACATATACCTACACATATATAGCGCTGGTGTCCACAGTGTATGTGACGTCGCAGGATTGCACTTCTAAGCCACCTGTATACACAAGCATCCACGGTAATGATTTAAAATGAATAAATGGAGAGTTTGTATGTTCAGATGATAGAACTCTTATTAGCACAGGTCTTACTGAGTTTCGCCTATACTTATTGTAAAATAAATTTCATCCAATCTAACTCTGTATCCTTCTTTTGAGATTCAGTTACACAAACACATGCACGTATAAGGATCAGGAACGCAGAGAGCATCCAGAATGATTAATGAAAACAAAGGAAGGTGAATGAATAGTAAAGCTATTATACTTCAAGCAAGCTGCTCTTCGCAGTAATAAACTAGGTTTGTTTTTTCAAAACGTGAGCTGGACCCAAACAGTCATTGACAAAAGTCTTGTCGCACATGTGGACATTGATGTATAAGAGCCCATATCTCACCAACCTATGGTATTAACCGATTTTAATCAGCTATGACTTAAAATAACCCTCTGATGGTACTGAATAATATGTGCTATTTCTTCAAATCTTTACAGCTTCTTAAATATAAATATTCCCGTTTCTGGCTGGACAAAATTCTTGTCGCAAAGACTTAATTTCACTTTCAAGACTATTTATTACAGAAAAATAATAAAATGGCCTTGTTTATAACTAACTGTATAATATTGTAGCAAATATAACATGATATTGAAAAAGTAACTCATAGACTCCAAGGTGCCTGTCATGATGAATAATTCTCATATTAAAAGAATCAGACACCTTCAAGATGTTCAAATTACAAATAATGAAAATCTGTAAGTGCTACTAAAGATTCTTGAGGCCCAAGACACTTGCAATCCATTTTTAATACACAAGTAAGTTATTTTAGAGGGCAGCTCGTTCATCAAATGGTCAGAAAACAGTCTGTTATCAACCCTATGGTGAGAAATCTGAGCCACCTGCAGGATTGAAACGTAATGGGAAGCAACAGTATGTTGATATTTGCATCTGGTAATGTTCCCACCTATCTTACATAGCTTTGTGATACCTATGTACTGGAGGTGACCTTAAACCATGATGTTTCACTTTCATACATGACCTGCTCTTCGGTGAACTCTGGGTCCAGCAATTTTCTAGATGGTCAGTAACAACATTAGTGGCAGAGCAACATGATACTGAATTAATAATTCATCTCAAATATAATTTTTTTCCTCCATGTTTCCGCTGATAACAGTTTTCACATGTTAGGGCCTTGGTAAGCATGTGATGGTGTTCTAGCGGTGTCTTGTACAGGACCTGTATGGTGACATTGCAAGAAATATGATGTAGAGTTGATGCTGAAGCAGACATTGCTAGCTATGAGTCCTAATGGAGCTTTTGAGGGAGTCATCAGGAGGCGAACTTCAACTTCTGTGGGCCCAGTTGTTTTGTGGATAGTTTTCCTTGCATGACTGAGCTCACCTATGTGTACCAAGGGTGTGTGAAATTTCTTACTACTGCTTGCAAATTATTTTCATTTGTTTTTAGGAGATCTTGAAAGTTTCTACAGTTTTTGCAAAAAGATTTTTTAAATTGCCTGAAAGCTGCTTTAATGTATTTTATGTATATTTAGTTAATCAAGAACTTTTATTATTTTTTACTAATTATCTTTTACTAATTTTACTAATTACTTTGATCCAGAATTTGATGTTACATGATTGCAATAAGACTTTTGTCCAGCCTAGAATGGATATGTTCGTAGTTTATTAGCTGTTAAAAAATATAAATACATTTACAATTTTCTGTTGCTTTCACAAAACAGTCTGTATACTTGTAGGATTAATGTAAGGCATAGTTGATGAAAATCTGGCTTAACTAAGTACTGAGTACATATGCATGATTATACTTTTCAGAGGGCTGACATTTCTGTGTTTAAAATCCTTTTTTATTGATTTCATGTAATAATCTAAGTGTGAGTGTGAATGGTTGTTTGAGTGTTTCTGCCCTACGATGGCCTGGCGAGCTCTCCAGGGTGTACCCCGCCCTCGCGCAGAGTCGGCTGAGATGGGTGCCAGCCTCCCTGCAACCCTAATTAGGATTAAGTGGCTTAGAAAATGAATGTAATATTCTAATTTTCTGAGATTTTGGATTTGGCGTTTTCATAAGCTATAAACCATAATCATCAAAATTATAACAAATAAATGCTTGAAATATTTCACTTTTCATGTAATGAGTATATATATTAGTTTCACCTTTTAAGTTGAATAAGTGAAATAAATGAACGTTTGCACGATATTCTAATTTTTTGAGTTTCACCTGTGTATTCAAGGTAGGGTCATGAAGGAGCAGGGAGACACAGGAGCATTTGACTGGATATTTCCCAGCAGCTGCGAGGCAGTGATTGGTCAGCGCCTTTACAGGATTAAATGGCCATAGATTACTTTTCCCCCTCTGACCTTTTTCAGGTCTCAAAATTTATTACTTGCTGTCAAGGTGTAAAGACCATTTCAACTGATTTCAACCAGTTTGTGTGTTCAGGTGAAAATTTACCAACCCCAGCTTTAAAGATATTAACACCTTTATACCAGATAAAACAACACATCTTCAGAGGTCTTGTTGAGTCCATGCATTATTGGGTCAGAGCTGTTTTCAGCAATACAGGGTGGACATACACAATACTTACGGCTGGTCTGTGTAAGATTAAATGCAGAAAGAATCGGTTTACAATCACAGATGTACATTGCATTCAAATAATTAATTTCCTTAGGGTGAGAACATTCTGCTCATTTCAAGCATCTACAGCGGTTTCAAAATAACCTGCTGAACCACTGAGCTACTACCAAAGGAGTTTGGTAGGTAATGACTTTGTGTATATAATATCATTAATCTATCTCTGATGTCCCACAGCTGGCTCTGGGTCTAAAGCTGCTTCACTGCACTGGACAGGAGAACGAATACTGAGTGTAATTCTTCTAAGCCTGGGCCCTGCTGCCTATTTCTACCCTGGCCCTGTCATGGACTACTCTCTGGCTGCAGCGCTCACTCTGCATGGTCACTGGTATGAAAATCCTTGCTTTTTTAAATTTTTATTATTATTATTTCTATCAGAGGGTAAAGCCAAATATAATTGGCTACGTTTCAAGGAAAACCTTGAATAAGCAGCTTTTTCGCTGGAGCATAGACTTTCAACTTGCTGAAAATACGAGAAAGTTTCAAAGTGAGATTTTTGTCAAGACATCTACCTTTAAAAATCTGTAAAGAATCCCTGAAACTGTCCCTCTCAGGAAAAGGTTTGATCAGTACATTTGTTTTGAGAATGTTGATGAAGTACCGGGAGCGTCAGAAGGTGCTGCACTGCGTGTTTGTGGACTTGGAAAATGCTTATGACAGAGTTGTGGAACCTGATGAGGAAGTGATGTGAGGGTTTAACAGGATATGAATAAGAACAACGTGACAGTGGTGAAGTGTGTGTGGTAATAATGACGGACCAGTCCAAGGTGGACGTGGGATTATACATTGTAAGCACATTGTAAGCATGGCAGAAACGGGACAGATGAGGTCAGCCTGTTCAGAGTTCAGCGTTTTATATACTACACAGAAACGTTAGGAAACATCACTCCATAACTGTGACTTTTACATTGTTCTAAGATATTAGTATGTGCTACAAGGGAACATAAGAAAAGCAAACTTAGTTTGTATATTTATTTATTTATTTTCATTTTTAAAGTGTGATACTGATTATACTGCCTGCTCCAAATGGCTGAGACAAACGATGAGTGTCCATATCTCCTTGGGATAATGCCTATACATTCCCGTGTATTATATACTAACTTGAATTGTACATTGGATCTTGGTGTATAGCAGTCATTTCAATTCATTCCAAAGTTGTTCATGGTTCCTTAGTCAGACCACTTAGTTTATACACATTTTTTGCTAATAACTTTGTAGAAATAATTTATGGAATAAGCACACATGGCAGTGATGGTCAGGTGACTGCAAACTTGTAGCCATCTAGTGGTGCAATTTAAATGATTCAGGAAGTGTTTAATGATCGATCTGACCTGACTGTGTGGAATCTCTCTTTCAGGGGACTGGGCCAGGTTGTGACTGACTACGTTCATGGAGAATCAAAAGTCAAGCTGGCCAAAGCAGGCCTCTTTATCCTGTCCACGGTTACCTTTGCAGGTTTAAGCTACTTTAATTACCATGATGTAGGGATCTGTAAAGCTGTGGCTCTGCTCTGGAGTAAATAGGACTGTCAAAGAGGGTTGAGGGAAAGTCGTCCGGTCCTGAAAGTTTTTCCCAGTTGACTGTATAAACTGGTGAGATTGTAAATTCTATAAATATCATTTTGACAAAATACCACATTGATTCTTGTGTTCATAATTGCTGTTGACTAAATTGAATATTTTTTCTGATTAAATTATCACAGTAAGTAAGGAGATGTGGGGGGACTTGGTATGTTTGTGTATCCGAGCTTATATTCACACTTCCTGTATTTCTTATGGATAGGTATAGCATCATTTTGAACTATTATTCTTCATGTCAAACACAAGTAACTATTGTTTTTCTTTTATTGAATTATTTTTCCACATTGAAAACACTCTCGTGAGAACTGGTCCTGGTTCTGCTTCACTTCCTCTTGTCTTCACGGAATCTTTTCCTTTTGCTGATTTGCCACATATACATTCAAAAATAATTATCAGCTTTTTTTTTTTTTTGAGCCCTGTTTGTGACAGTTGTGGTTATTTAGTCTACAGTCCTCTGAAATATCTCAGTAAATAATGGCCTTAATTCTGTTCAAATTCAGCATTTCATTTAGACATTTTTCATGGCCTTAATTCTCTCAGTTGCTTATATTTTATATCTTGTCATTTATTTGCAATTATGGTCAGAAAAAAAGTAAGAACTTGGAGCCATCTGCTTACCTGTACATGTGTAAGTGTGTGTGCCAGACATGAACACAAATGATGCCAGCCTGTCACTCAGTGTTGTTAATCGGCTCTACTCATATTTTTGGCCTTTGGAGAAAGTCATTTGTCTTTGGCTTCAATAAAGTAAAGTCAGTTTTATGGACCGAGTCGGCTGAATCTTAAATAAACAAAGCAGTCAAAAGTCACCATTAGATATCAGTACTGCACGTGACTCTGACTGAAATCATGATCACATTTTTTGTCCTTATATTTTCTTACGAACACAAAAAGGGAGCAGGATATCTTCTGATTTGAGAATCTACCGACAGTGTTATGATATTCGATCAGTAGTTCTTTCATCCACAAAGGCTTCAGTTTGTCAGGTGCAGAGAAAAAGCTGTTCACAGTTGAGCTATTGATCAGAGATTAAGGTTTACAGAGGAAAGTGCATCACAGGGTTGCTGGGTAACATACTGTATTGCATTCACAGGGCTTTACAAAGTTGGAACATAAAGAACAGTGCTCCATGTCTACAAAGTGATGAACAACCTATATAACAATCAGCTCTAAACCTACATCATATAAAACGGCAAACCTGAATCCTGAACTTTTTACTCAAACTGCTGCTACTACAGCCTGTTCAGAGGGTCAACCATAAAAAAATCCCCATTTTTTTTTTAGTTAACATGAAGTATAAAATAAAATTATAATACCGGAATTACATAAAGATCACCATCAGAACAATGCATGACTTCCATACAGTTTAAATCAAATACAGCTCTAATACCTTAATTTAATATCTGTCAGACGATCATCCCTGTAGTTTATCTGAAATAATAGCCAAAGACCGTTTCAGATGTTCCTTCTTTTCCTTGAGTTGTGATTCCACGCTCACAGCCTCAGTCAGAATATTCGTCAGTTCCTGAACCTGTGATGCATCCAAAGCTGCTCTTTCACTGCAAACACATTTTAATACAGGCAGAACAGAGCAGTGAGAAAGTAACACCGACATTATTAACTCCATAATCTTCTCCTTAATCCCTCTCTTCCTTTGCTTATCTTTGGAATAAAATTGGGTCTGGAAATCACAGACATGTAATGCAGTCTTAGCCTTTGACTCAATTTATCTGACACCTAACATGCTTAATGCAATACAAATGTCAAGTTTGGGGGCAATTCCTTTTTCATATGGTTGATACACTGCCCTGACAAGTCACGCTGCAGTAACCGCAAATTCAATGTTTTGAGAAAAATGACATCAAACTTAATTGGTTTTCCCTGGAAGGTGATCTAAGGAAAATAAATTGTTTGGAGTTATATTATACCTGAAATTTTAGGCAAACAGAGTTCATTTCAGGGCTGAGGAGTTGAAAAGGTTGGTTTTCCCAATTTTGAATATTTTGCAGTTACTGCAGTCTGGATTGTCAGGGTAGTGTAGGTGTTGGTGAGTTTTTGTCTCGTCTTTCTCATGGCGCTGTATGAATACCACAGTGTGCTTGAATGCTTGAGTCGGACTGTTGAGAAGGTGTGCATGATTTTGTTGTAACAGCACTTAGCAGCTATTAATGAGCTTCATTACTGTTCCTGTATAACTCAGGGATGTATACAGCTGATGCTCCAAACAAATCTTAGATTAATAATAAACAGAAGTAAAAATGGTATTTAAAGTAATTTTTAAAGTACAGTTGATGTGCTTACAGTTTTAGATTTATGGCCTTATATCTCTGAATTTTTGCAGACTGTTTTTTGGCAGGGAAAATAAAATAGCAACATGTTACTTGGCACAGAGGGTTCTGGGAAGAATAGGCCCCTTCAAATCCAACTGTAAACCATTGTAGTGTAATGTATATAATTGTATGTTGTATGTATGTAAATGTAATGTATGTATGTGTTCATGAATATATCAAGGTAGCATGGTGGCACAGTGGTTAGCATGTCTGCCTCACAGCAAGAAGGTCCTGACCAAAGGTTTTCTCCAGGTACTCCGGTTTCCTCCCACAGACCAAAGACATGCACATTAGGCTAATTGGCTGTTTCAAATTGCCCACTGCCAATAATGAGTGTGTGTTGGCCCTGCGATGGTCTGGTGTACCCCGTCTTCACCCAGTGTCGGTGGAGATAGGCTCTAGCCTCCTGCGGCACTAGTAGGATTAAGCAGTTCAGCAAGTGAGTAAGATATTAAATATTAAAATCGTTTTAAATAGTTTGCCACAACCAGAAATGTAGCGAGACCCCATGCTAGCTCCATGTTAGCTGGCTCCCCGGGTTTTGTATCTCACGATAAGAACATATATATTTTATTTTTATGCTTTAAATCCAGTAAGCGTGGAAGAAAAAAAACTTCCACTCACTCTCAGCGGATATGACTTACAGACGGCTCAGCTGTCGCCTCGCCAGTTATCAGTTCATATCCAATGCGAGGTCATGAAATAAATGTTCACAGTACATACAGTAAGTCATGTATGATATCCTTTTAATTTAATTGGGTTTGAGGCTGTGGTTATAAATGTCCTCTTGTCCTAGTCAAGTCTATGGTCATGAGTCACTGATGAATTTTGCTTGTTTTAATAGAACAATTTACCGCGTATCTGAACATGTTTGTGTTCACTTACTGCATCAGCTCGGAGTATTTTGTGAACAGGAGATTGATGTCTCTCACAGCATCTTAATGTAAATAAAGAGGTGTGTTATATACAGATTAAAAGACTGAGTGTCTCCTTGGTCATACTTTCCATTAATTATAAAAAGAACAAGTGTAACCTGACTACCTGAAAATACTGTTTCAAACCCATCATTCCCATCCACATGGGGTGATTTAGTACAAGACACTTTGGTCTTCTTTGCAGGAGAAACATCACCATACCCAGTGGTATATTCAGCCTGTAGGAAAACATCACATTTATCTTAAATAAATAAGTGCCTTTCTGAAACAGAATATCTTACCGAGGTTCATCTGTTCGTATAAACCGAATTATCATTTTTATTCATTTTGTACCTCTTCCAAGTCTGTTATATTTGATTAAAAGCAAAACGCTTTCACTAAATTTTCATGAAATTTAATAATAGCTTTATGCTGATCGTGATCATGGTGGATCCTGAACCCATCCCCAGAACGATGTGCATAAGGTAGGAATCTACACTCGTCCATCTCAGGGTACCATGCACAGACATTCACCACCAGCCGCTAATCCAAGTACTGCCATGTTTTTTGACATGGGAGGAAACCCGCATGACCATGGGAAAAACAAGCAAAAGTCACAGATAAATAACTTACCCTCAGGATGGAACCTGGAAACTTGGAGCTGTGAGGTGGCACTTTGCCACTGACACACTACTGTATATGTGAAGAGTTCAGATGCAAAATTCAGTTAAGACCACCTGACCGGCATTGTTTAAAAACAATGAAATTTACCTGGTTGTAAGGGTAAATCTCAATTATTTCTCCTTTTTTTGTTACAGAATGGTTAAGGCACACTGAACAAAATACCATATTGTACGAAATAAACCTGTTCCAGGTTAATGTCATTGTTTTAAAGTAGAAGAGGTCAACTGGAGTTACTGGGTTTTGCATCTGAACTCTTCATGTGGAAGCCATGTTTTAACACCTGATCATCACACCTATATGTGCTTGTTGAACGTACAAGGGGCAAGTAAAATGTTTCGGGTCGGTTCCTGTAGTGAATAGTACAGTCATGTACATGCTGCAGGAGTGAACATGTACCTCCAAGAATCAATAGCAAACAGCATTGCATCACACTTTTAACATGGACCCACGTGACCTGGATATATAACAATACGAACAGGTGTATTTGTGTTTTTACTGTTTGAACTGGGAACATCAGTGCAGGAGATCCTTAAAATGCTTCAGCAAGCCTACGGAAATGATCAGTGAGCATTTGAGTGACATTAGTGTGACATGGCTTCATTTGCCCTTGGCTTGTTGAAGTATTCAAATGTTTGTAACACAGGACCCAATGTCACACAACACACCTGACTCACAAGGGTTGCTGCTAGCTCCGGCTGCAAGCCCAGGATCATACTACAAATAATCCAGGAACTTTTTGATCACACCACATACCATTTTAGATTTCATCCCAATTTGCTCTAATAATAACCTCCACTCTTCTGGGAAGGCTGGAACATGGCTTCAGGGATTTATTTATTTTTTGCTCATTTAGCCACACGAGCGTTTGTGAGACCAGGTACTGATTTCAGTCCATCTGTTCAGTGGGACTGATGTTATGGCTCAGTCCACTTACGTTATTCCACTCCAAACTTAGGAAATTATTTTTATCTCCGCTGCATATAATGAAGGGGGGTTATATAGTCATCAGTATGTCCGTCAGTCCATCCATCAATCAATAATAATTTTAATGCCAACCCAGAAATCTTGGCAGTTACTTCTACTAGGCGGTATAGTTGAGTCTTTTGATATTTTGGGATAACTGCAATGGATAGTTTTTGCCATGTGTGGGCGGGGTTATCTCCTAGAGACTCTTTTTCTTTATGGGATCTTCACCTTGTTTGTGCACAGCGGTATTGTTATGATGGAGCAGATTTGAGCCCCTTAGTTCCAGTAAAGGGAGACGACAGTATATTGCCACTGCACACAAAGACATTCTGGAAAGTTGTGTGCTTCTAGATTTGTTGAAAAGAGTTCAGTGAAGAATCTCATATGTCCCACAAACCTATGGCCACGTAGCGTATTTTACATTAAGCAAATAACAATTGCCCTGCAATGGACTGTTGAGCTGTCCAGGATGTACTCTGCCTTTGCCCAAAGTCAGCTGAGATAGGCTCCAATCTACCCATGACCCTAGTAAGTGTGAACAGTTTGATGAATGAAATTACTATTGCTTTGTATATTAGCCAGAAAAAAAAACACATCATGTGTTAAATGATTTTAATTTTATTTAAAAAAAAAAAAAAAAAAAAAAAAAAAAAAAAAAAGTCTCATTTTATTGTGCTTTTTGTGCTTAGGTGCTCATGTAGCATAAACTAAACCTCTTTATGCACCTCTCAGCAACATCCACCTCGCCATCAGTACATAATTGTTAATTATCCAGAAAAAACAAACCAATCAGTTTGCCCCATTCCCGTGTAATATACTAATGCTGATGTGGTTTACCTCTTGCACTTTCACTTTAGTTCCTTTAACATCTGTCCCCCTGAGTGCCATTGGTGATCCTTTACCTGTCATTGGCCTTTCTGGTGGAAATACACATCAGGAAAATGTATCAGTTTGGCAGATTCTTCTATCCCAAGAGATTTATAAAGAAGACAGAATAACCGTGTTACAAATCACACAATAACGATCCTTTTCTAAATGTAAGTATGTAGATCCTCACACAGCTTTTCATGTCCTCGCATGACTTACGCACCGGACATGCATAAAAAATTAGGGGGACATATATATACAGTGAGAGTAAAAAGTATTTGATCCCTTGCGGATTTTGTTGGTTTGCCCACTAATAAAGACATGA
>JAQMYF010000013.1:20596683-20608051 GCA_030014195.1 Neosilurus mollespiculum | reverse complement strand
ACTTATTCTCATCAATATGATCCAATATTATATGAAATAAATACTTGAATAGTACTTGGTTTCTGATTTGTCTTCATTTTGTTAAGTGTTTAATCATCGCTGCACACTACTGTATTTTTTTATTTCTTCACTCGCTAAACCATTCAGTATGGTTTGAAGTTCATTCATGCTATGCAAAAGTAAAAAAAAAAATTTTATTTGTGACACCTTTTAATTTTTTGGAAAAATTGGTATTTTCAGTGTTTTTATGTATTAGCCATAATTTTACCTTAGTATTCTTGTCGGAATGATATTTTTTGGTTCTCGTTGCCTACAATAGTATTGTTCAATACATTTTTACCAAAAAATGACAGAGAAGAAAATTACAGAGTGAGCAATGTTTTAGAGTTGCAATATTGCAACTGTATGTTTTAAAGACATGTTTTGACGTGCATGTTTTTCGGTTTGTATAATATGCTACAAACTAAGTCTTCACTTTCTTTTTAAAAAAACTGAACAGAACCAGCAAACTATAACTTCAGCATGTTACCATAAAATGCTGTTGGGCAACATAAGAAACTGTGGTGTGGTGAGAGTGAAACCCAGCCAAGTGGGTACTTCTCCTAGTTTTTAATTAAATAAAAATGTGGATAAAATAAAACAATTATTCCGCTCCGTCTCTTTGGATACCACCAGTATATATATCTGTGTGTGTGTGTGATGTACATGTGTATATGTCAATGCTTAGTTTTGTTTACAGAATACATTGACACCACCAGTATAAGCCAGTGTGACAGACAGTACAGTTGCAGTGAATTTAGGTTGGTTGAAATGGATAATGTTCCTTGCCTCTTAAACTATTTAACTTGATTGAATGAACAGCCGCTCGCACCAGTTACACTGTTCCTGATGTGGCTCAGCTGCTGACTCTTAAAAGGCTTTCACTATTGTCTTATGGTTGTATCGATTAATGACACACACACACACCACAAACTTCATGGAAAACATGCCGTTAAAGAAAAAGTAATAACAAGGGATATAAAAGATGTACTTGCAGGAACTTCCAAAATAGCGTACTGCAGTATTACATTTTTAGCTGGTAAAATTTTATTTTTTTATTTAATGGCAGAAATCCATCAAGTCTTTCACTGTAAAAATAACTGAGTACATTCTTAAAATTTAATAAACCAGGGCCCGAAATGTTCATCATTTTTTGTAGAGCAATTGCTGAGGTTTGCATCTAAATTTTCTAATAACTTGTTTTCAGAATAAAAAGCATAAAAGGCTCCATCTACAGATTCTGGTGTTATTCAAAATGATTCTTAAAGGTTTTACAGATTCTAACATCTTCTCTCTCCAAAAAGCATAGTTAGTTTGGGTTGGAATGTGGATCTCAGTAGGGTAGTTAATAACATGCATTATTTCACATTTAATATTCTATGTTTAGAGAGAAAAAGTATTCTGAGTTCCTATTCCAGCCTCACTGTTTAATGTAAATGTATAACAAGTTAAAGGAAAGTTAAGAACATGGACAGGTTTTAATCTCCACTTCTAAGAAAAATCCAGTTTGTACTCACCAGCTACCATCTGCTCAGAACAAGCCGGATTTTACAGTTGGGTGAATTGATCCTGCTTTCCTATCTAAACTCAGAATGATATAAATAATGAGACGCTGCTTAAAAGCGGAAGCAAAGATGTTTGAATTTATTTCTGGTAAACAAACAGCCATAATATAACTTGCTGTCTTTTCAATGGAATTTCGAAAACCTATTTTTCCTCAAGAAGAAAAAACACTGATTAAACCAGAAAATTTCCTTGAAGTGCAAGTGCACGGTGGCGGCAGCACACTTGATGGGCTACCTGTGTGTGCATGTGAGCACGGACATGGCAATAAAATAGAGTTCATGGCTTTAGAGCTCCGCTATAAAATGTCAAATAATGCATGTTATTATCTACCTTACTGACATCCACACTCCAACCCAGACTAACCCGAGATATTTCATATCATCGTGTAGCAATAGCACAAAGGGGTATCATGTAAACACTACTTAGTAAGCATATAGAACTGCACAAAGAGGAGTGTAAAATAAATAAGAGGAAAAAATAAGCTTAAATCACCAACAGCTTTTAGTTTAATCACTGTTAGTACAGACTGGGTTTCTGTCACCACATAACACAGACAGCCATGTTATCTGTTTACTGATACACATTAATATGCTTCTGGCCATGCTTTTGGGAGAGACAGAATATAACTATTGATTATTATGGTGGCTTCAATAGTTAGGAGATGTGCTTGTGCATGAAAGATTATTTTACCATGCATGATCGTGTTCGAAACCCACCACACTTGTTTTAACTGTCGAACAGTTAATAAATTAGAATTAGATTCATTGTCTTGACAAATCTGTAGAGGTTTGTTAAATGTCGGCAGAAATAGTGGTACAAAGGTGAGAATAGATCACAAAAAGGCTTATTTTACAGTTCGTTACTGTACATTTTGGACCTTGTAAACAAGTCTATTTTTCTTCAGGGGACCAGTTTCCCCACAATGCCATGTGACTACTGGTGGATAGTGGTGCAAGTGAGAAATCTTCCTAGCCAAGGTGATGCAGCAGTGCTTTAGTTCATAAAAGTGAACTCTGGTGTCTCCCTGGGACCCAGACATAAAAAATACATCATGATTTACCAAAACATCTACATTTATAACCTCAAAACAGTGCTGAATAAATGCTTCATCCACAATTAGGGACAATCGCAGGAGTCGAGGACAGAGTTGTCACGGCTGGTGAGATAACATCAGTAATCGTGGCTTGCACTGACAAGTAATATTAGGTAGCTAGCAACCCGCCAGTCACCAACTGTGACACGAAACAAACAAATCAAATGCTAAGAGGTGTAAATAAATAATAAACACACGGCTGAATTACTTTTTCTGCTGTCAAATCACTGTCTGTTAAAGGTCTATTTTCTGCACAGGAAAAATTCTTTTGACCTGCTCTGATACTGAGAAAGCTTCGTCTATCCGGCTTTTCTTCTTCTTTTTTTTTTTTATTCAAGTTTTTATTACTGATTGACTTCCAACCTAAAACACATTGAAGCCTCTCCATTTCCATTTGATTTGCTGAAGCCAATATTAATAAACTCTCGCTTGTATTTTCATGTCAACGACATGCACGCGACCGACAGTGAGGGAATCACATTAGTCACACTCAGTGTTCCCTCAGCCAGAAGCCAAACTCACAGGATACGGAAAAAGAGAGAAGGAAAGACAGCAAGAAAATCAAAAAAGATTATTATTATTATATTTTTTTTTAAATAGCAAGCTTTTCTATTTTAATTAGGAAAATGAATTTGCATATCATCAAACGGTTCAGGGGAAAAAAGTTTAGGAATGGAGAAGTTTCGAAAAGCTCAGCTTACATATAAGGAAATGAGATCGTTCATCTTTCAAAGTTTTCATACTAATGATCATCTTGTAGATTACTAATTATCTGATCTCAGCCTCTAATGTAACTCGGTGTAACTATGTTATGTAGCTTAACCATGGCATTCTGGAGCTCTCGACAATCTTGCAGGAAAATGGTGGGTGAGAGAAGAAGTTGTTGGGCTTGTTTTTAAAGCTAACATCAAAATCTGGCCAGTTATACAAAATGCTTGTCCTGTGCTAGCAATGTCCCACTGTGAACACACATCAGCTAACTTCTCTCAGGAATAACAAAAATAGGGCACCTACCAACCACCAACCAAACACGTCACACGTTTTTCAGTGTAAACACATTTAATGGTGGGCTGTTCGTTTAACTACAGACTGACTGGAAGAGCTCATTTAGAAAAGCTGTCTTTAAAACAAACACAAGATCGGTGTGGGATTGTGCGTGTGGTGAAGAGCACCGTGTTTATTATTTATTTTTGTGCTTTTGATAATTGGAGAAATTATTGGCATTGCAAAAAGTATTGATGTGTGGAGAGAGAGAGAGAGAGAGAGAGAAGGAAGAAAGGACTGAACTCATACTGAAACCTATGCGTCTCCTCCAGCATCAAGTAAAACAGGAAGAACAGCTTTCGCAACAGTAAACACACAGAACAGCTGACAGTCTCTCACCACCATGTACAGGAAATCCTTTATGAGCTCTGCATGAAGCTTGTTTTAATCACTATTACTGAAGGTTTTGTCTTCCGAGTCCCTTTTCTGCCTATATGTCGTAGTATGTCTGATTGGAACTGTAGTGGACATGGGCAGCATTGTGGCATAGTGGTTACATCAAAAGGCCCTGGGTTTGAGTCACTGTCTCAGGCGTTTCTGTGTGGAGTTTGCCTGGGTTTCCTCCAGGTTACTCTGGTTTCCTCCCACAGTCCAAAGGCATGCACATTAGGCAAACTGACTTCTCCAGATTGACCCTAGGTGTAAGCAAATGTGTGAATGGTTGTTTCTTTGTTGGCTCTGCGATGATCTGGTGAGCTGTTTAGAGTGTACCCTGTCTTTGCCTGATGTCAGTCGAGACGGTCTCCAGCCTCCCTGTGTCCCTAATAGGATTAAGCGATGTGGCAAAGGACTGACTGAGTTTCAGAGAGAGAGTGTATTAGGCATCATGATGTATTGGTGTAAAAATATACATAAAGATGCAACTATAATAATTACAAATAATAAAAGTGAAGTAAAATATGCATATTATACAAATATAAAGTATGCATTATTTAATTGACTGGGGGAAACGGTGTTGTAGTGGTTAGCACTCTTGCCTCACAATGAGAAGGTGGTGGGTTTGATCCCTGTGGTCGGTGAGGCGTTTCGGTGTGGAAACTGTGCTAGCGTGGGCTTCTGGGTACTGTGGTTTCCACCCACAGTCCGAAGATATACACATTATGCTAATTGGTTATCATTTGTTTTATTATTCCCCTATGCAAATGAAGCAACGCTGGTTCCAACTCCGGAGTAATTGCGAGGGTTAGAGAAAGACCTGGCAACTTACCCTTTACATTTAGGCATTTGGCAGACACCTTTATCCAGAGAGACTTACATTTACTCCATTTCAATGGTAACTTGGTAGAACTGGGGCTTGAACCCCCAGTGTCAACTTTCTCAGCTTTATAATTAATCTTCTGAATAATAAACCAGAGCCTTAACCACTGAGCCACCATAACCCCTCTAAAAAGCTTGCCGACAAAAACTCTTCACAAATTTTGAGCTGATTTCAGAAAAAAAAAATGGCCCTGTCCACATTAGGCTCAAAACCAATTCTGTCATGCCCTGTTCCTGAGCTGGTTTTTGCAAGACCGACTCTGTAGGAATACAGGGGAAAGGCATGCTAAACCACGTGGTTAAAAGTGCACTCGCAGCAGAGATCTTTGCGAGAAATTCATTATGCCATATGATGGAAAAGGATAACAGCAGCACCTTAGATATGTCCTGATGTGTAGTTTACCAGATCAGTATGTAGGCTGCTGAGGTACTCCATCTTAAAAGATCTTTTGTAATGGCTACATTTGGATCTCTTTGATCCAATACGCGATATGGTTTCTAGAGTAGATTCGTTACTGTTTAGATTCAGTTTT
The DNA here is from genome assembly GCA_030014195.1 of Neosilurus mollespiculum. Classification (NCBI taxonomy): domain Eukaryota; kingdom Metazoa; phylum Chordata; class Actinopteri; order Siluriformes; family Plotosidae; genus Neosilurus; species Neosilurus mollespiculum. The sequence goes on along the minus strand of JAQMYF010000013.1, from coordinate 20,602,519 downwards.
CGAATAGGACAGGGGCAACATGTGGGTTTGGTATTCAGGTGTCCAGATATTTTTGGTCATGTGTTTTATGCTCTTGTTTTGCGCAATAGCGAACGTGATCAGCTGCTTTGTGCACGTTGCAGTCTTGCCTTTCTCTTCGCGGTTTCTCCTCTCCATAAACCACACCAGCTAAACTTACTTAAACTAACACGCGAACTCCGACCGTCGAGCTTTGACATGTTCCCATAAATGCACTGATTCTCGTTGAGTGAGCATCTATTCAGGTTCGGTTTAATAGTTTGGACACACTGATTTTACAAACGATCTTAGAATCAATTTTGTTTTAGATGTGGGCAAAGACAAGTCCTAAAACTGAGCTGCGCAAAACCGATCTTTCCAGAACTCTTCTGTGTGGAACTAGATGTGGACACAGCCTATATGTTCACCCTCATACGATCTCAGTGATGTTTACTATCAGAAACTTTTTTTTTTTGCTTCATTCTGTGGTTTCATTTCTTTAGTGCTTTTGGTTTTGTGAAGAAATGGCCTGTTCCTCCATTGCTGCTCACCGATGACCCGTTAACACTTGAGCATTGTGTTGACACGTTTCTCAAGTGTAAAGAGCAGCCAATAGCGAACGATTCACATCCCATTGTGTTTCCTTCTAGTGCTTTCAGAACAAAACCTTTCCACTGATTCACCTGATGATTAACCTCCTTGCTGGGAAACCGACTGAAAGCAAAAGTGTAGTTCTTCAAAAGTAATTGTTTGGGGGTGAAAAATAAGAAAAAAGGAAATTCTTTTAATTCAGACTCGTGCTTGACTGAATTCATAACTCTCCTATTTTAAGTAAATGTATTCCCATTTTGTATTGCTCTCAATTTTTTTAAAACGTTGCTGCGTTTTATCTGTTTAGCCCCTGGAAAACCTTAGTGTAGATGAAGATTCCAGATTCCTCTGGACGAACACCTCTCTTAGATTGGGAAACTGTATTGATTTTGGCTGCAGTAAAGATTCACAGCATTGGTCCTGAATACTAATGTGAGAACATCATCTTCAAACACTATGAAGAGTAGTTTGGGATGCAAACCCACCGATGGTTTTTAGTTTTTATTTATTTATTCGTTTATTTACACATTAAATTTATTCATTGATGACATTATTGTTATCAGTGTGCTCTTTGTATGTTAAAACACTTGATGCTTTGCTTATTCCAAGAGCTATGCAGGGCTAGAAAAGGATCTTAACCTCAAATCGAAGCCGTATTAATATAATTTATATGCCTTCTCAAACGGGAAGGAGTTATGGGTTTTTTGCTTACCTTCGAGTTTTTGCCTCAAAGGATGAGTGCAAATGGATGAACGCCCATAATAAAAGCATCATAATCTAAAGTGGGCAGCAGGTGAAGAGATTTTATTGAATTCCTCCTGAGATCTCCATGTGTTTGTGAGGAACTGTTATAAACAGTGTGCTGGTTTTCCCTTCCCGCATGTCACAAGAAAGAAAGCTATGAGTCACCACTAGAGTAAAATCAACACGAGCCTTGTTGTAGGCCTGAAGCTGAGGACATTTCTACCTGGGAACAGTAACACTGGTATAGTCACTGTGTCATGTGTTTTAACATGCTTAATAATAACAAAATGGTTCCCCAGCGACCCGCAGTTAAAGCTTTACCAGTGCTACATGCTATTAAACAGGCGTCTCTTATTTATTTATGTGGATATGTTTTTAGTTTTGTGCTGGGTTGATTGCATGCAAATTGAACTGCTGGCCACGGTATCAGTGCTGCAGAGATGATGTCATCTCCATCAGCTTAATGCTTGCAGCAGTGGCTGTAGCAGCACTCCTCCTGTCCCCCAACACACACACACACACACACACACACACACACACACACACAATTGGTAATATAACGTGAGATTGTAAAGAGTCACATACATTTTCCCTTTTTTACTGTCATCATAATATCTGAAGTTGCAAGGGTCACGGAGCGGTTTTAAATATGGTATAGTACTATATTTGCATATAGAGCTCAGCAGACTGTCCAAAAAAAAAGAATAGCTTCTTTCTGTCATATCTCAGGATTATATTGTCGTGACAAGATGATTGCAATGTTGCAAAGTTTTACAATATTTGTCTTATGCGCTGTAACATTGAGTATGAGAGCGCGTCAGTTAAAGCCAACGAGCAGCTTTCCCCCTTGAATGTTAGTGGGCCATGGTGAAGAAAGAAAGCGCTGATTTACGCATCTTGGAACACAAGTACCCTTATTCAGCAGCAAGAATGTTCCAGCTTCTGGATGGCGGGTCAAGGCGGTAGTGAAAGCCAACTGGTGTTCAATTATGGTAATTAAAGCTTTCGTAAGAGTGGTGTGAATAGCTGAGGAGGGGTGAGCCTCAAAAAGCATTGCATTTGCTCAAAGAGGAGAGGGAGTCCATCATTAATTATTAAAATTAATAGAATTAAACTTTGATAGGAAGTATTTCATGAAGTGGTAATGCAGGTCTGTTTTATTTCTTCTTACATGGTTGTGTTTGCATTTACAGCATTTGGCAGACAGGCCTCATCTGGAGTTTCTTATAGTCTCAATCCAAAAAAGATATATATATCCTCACATTAGTATAAAAATAAAGGGATGGAGTTTAAGAATAACATGTAGCTAAAGGCATTTTAGAGTGTAGCAAGTTGTTGCAGAAGCAGCGTTTGTTCCTTCAGTGCTCATATAATGTTTTTTTCCACATACAGTATGCAGCATTTCAGTATGCAGAATCTGGTACGCAGAATTCGGTATGCAGCATTTCAGTACGCAGAATTCGGTATGCAACATTTCAGTACGCAGAATTCGGTATGCAACATTTCAGTACGCAGAATTCGGTATGCAGCATTTCAGTACGCAGAATTCGGTATGCAGCATTTCAGTACGCAGAATTCGGTATGCAGCATTTCAATACGTAGCATTTTCTCAGTTCGTATGAAACCTTTGTTTGTTTCACTCTCAGTACAGTTCTGTTTTTCTTTTGTGCAGGTGACAACACCGTAATCATATTGTGGAGCCGTTCACTAAACATGTCATGTACTTTGGGATGTGGTTGACGTTTTTTAGCGTGTCAGCTGTTAAACTTGAACCTCGAGGTGCAAATTGAATTAAAGGGAACAGCTGTATAAATGGAATACATGTTGAATGTTTGGATTGATAAGCAAAAAAATGCTCATGACACTTTTGCCAGTTCACTGGTTGTCTTTCTTGGACCACCTTTGGTAGGTAATTACCACTGTGCTCCAGGAACACCCCCACAAGACCTGCTGTTTTGGGGATGAATAGACCCAGTCATTCAGCCATCACAATGTGGCAGTTATGTGAAGTGAGTAACGGTAATTAGTATATACTGACAGGAATGCTGTGATCTAATCAGTCCTCTATCTGGGGGTTAAAAAACAAAATGCTGATTGGATATTGCTTGATTTAAATTGATGGACACTCACGGTTTGTCACAGTCACTCGGAGCAGGCGGTGTCATTATTAGTATGCTTTAAAATGGAAAATAGGCCGTCAAATCTCATTAAGTCTGTTTTTTTGGGTTGCCACATAGTATATACTAAAACTTTGAATGAATATACAGCTCTTGAAGTTGGTGTGTTAGAAGCAGGAAAGATGAGAAAGAAGTAGAAAAACCTCAGTGCTTTTAAATTGTATGTCAAGCACATTACACAGATGAGGAATTTTGAGGCCAGCTTTCCTCAGACTGTACCATGAACATCCAGCATATGCACTTTGACTTGCTGTTGCGATCTACATTGCACTGTGTGTACTGACAGTTTTATATCACAGCCAGGATTAACATTTTCAAAAATTAGTGCTCTTCTGTGGACTCAGACCACACAGAATAGCTTTCACTCTCCACGTGTGTTGGTGAGCCCTGGGTGTACTCTTCCTTTTGCAACTCTTGGTAGTTACTAACCACTGCATACAGTGAACATCCCACAATACCTGTTGTTTTGGGAATCCTCTGACCCAGTTTTCAAGCCATGATCATTTGGCCCTTTTAAGTCATTCAGGTCCTTATGTTTGCCCATTTTTCCTGCTTTCAACACATTATCTTTGAAAAACTGATTCTTCACTTGTGGCCTAACATATCCTGCCCGGTGACAGACACCATTGTAATAAGACAATCACTGTTATTCTCTTTACCTGTCACTGGATATAAAGTTATGGGTGATGGTGTATGTGGGGCTGGAGGTATAATGGTTAGGGTGCTGGGTTCATGATTGAGGGGTCAAATCCCTGGTAGACCCACACTGTGCTAAGAACCCTGGGCAAGGTCTTAACCAAAAGTGTGCCTCTGTCCATCCAGCAGCATAAATGGTTACCAGTAAAAATGCTTGGAAGGTAACCTCTGATGAAGTAGCATCCCATCCAGGAGGAGTTGAACTCCTAGTCACTTTACGGTACAGAAACCGGGATAAGCTCTGGCTTTGATGAGCCATTATGCTTGTGTGAAAACCCCCAAAAGACTTGATGTATGATTCTTAGATATGAAAGGATCCTTTTCGGTCATAAATTCCACAAAATTGTGTTAAAGAATCAAATTGAATTGAATCCTGAAGCAAGTATTGTCAAGTGAATCAAATCAAATCAAATCAAATCATGAACAGAATGCAAATGTGTACACCTATAGTGTATCATTAATACTAAATATTAAAGGTCTGCTTACTTTTTAAATAATAAAAAATATATATTTTTATTATTACATCTATTCATATTTCAGTCACTTTTTTGATTCGTACAATTATGGGCAGTAAGAAGACAAAACAAGACAAGTAGCTAATTACTGAACAAACCCACCAAAAAACGTTTAGTGAAGAGGTAAATCTTCAGAATTAGTCAGCAGACAGTCAGTGACTGAGATGTTTGGACAAAGATAAATCTGAGTGCCAGTACAGAGAAAAGTCTTTCCCTTCTTCTGTCTTTAGGGATGGTGTGGCACGTTGAGCTGTTCTAGAGGCTCTAGGAAGCATAGATTCATACATCATACTACATCCATGGTAGATGCGTATAAATATAAAGGATCTGGATTGTTAGGATGAATAAACTTTCAGTTCTATATAAGGACCTTAACTAGACATAGCGACTTCATAACTGCTCAATTTCTGTACTGTTCCTTATTGATGCTGCTTATTTGTCAGTGTTCCCAAATGATTTCAGGGAAGAAACAGGCTGCACTCTAAACAAGTCATCAGTCTACTGCAGGGATAACACAGACACAAACCACAATTCTCAGAGCGCTGTTTAGAGTAGCCTGTTCACTTAATGTGCATGTCCTTGGACTGTGGAAGGAAACTGGATCACCCAGAGGAAGCCCACAGAAACATGGGAAGAACATGCAAACTCCACACAGAAAGGCCCTTGATGGCTGTGAGATTTGAAGCCAGAACCTTCTCACTTTGAGGAGACCGGCTAACCACTGAGCCACCATGCAACGTGTAGAGCTGTTCAGAACCCAGGTTTACGCGTTGCATGAAAAGCTATATGGAGTATGACTCTTTATTAGCAACTAATTTAATAGCATCTTAAACTTTTGTGATCAGATGCTGATATGATCAGAATGCTGAGAAATGTTGCATATTTTGTCCTGTGACGTACATGGCGTACGTCTCACTTCTGTGGCATTCTGGTTGCGTATCTGGAGATTATATGGGGTTGAAGGGATGTAAAGTTCTAGTGTACTGACGCGCATATGTGGCGTATATACAACATATATATGTATACACACACACACACACACACAGTGTGTGTGTGTGTGTGTGTGTGTACCGTATATATATGTGTGTGTATATATGTATGTATGTGTGTGTGTAT
>JAQMYF010000013.1:20551848-20574050 GCA_030014195.1 Neosilurus mollespiculum | reverse complement strand
TCTATATATAATAGTAGTTAATTACTTCTTACAGCTTAAAATTTCCCATAAGAAGCAAGACAGTAAAATATTATATAATTCAATTATCAAGAAATTAATAAAAAGATCCATCTTGACCACTTTTCTTAGTATCATGCATATGGAGCGGTCCACATCATAGACATAGTTGTAATATTTTGGGACTAGTAATATGGCGGCCGGCCTGGGTTGGCTGGTTTCACTTCTTAGCAGGCTAATAGGCCGAGTGCTTAACCCAGATAAACAAACAAGCAAAAAAACCCAAAGAAAAATATTTAATTGTTGATCTTGAGAAACGTTTTGTTTATTTAACATTTAGGGGAGGAGTCTCCAGTGTCAGTGTTTTAGAACCCATGCTAAGGCTCAACATTAAAGATGGATATGGATATGCACAGAGCCTTCTATTTCGAGATTTCATGATAACATGACAAGCTCTAGAAAAAGGGAGGCTAAGTAAGCAAATAACTATTTATAGTCATAAATGTGAATCCTGATGATCCCACAGTCATCCAAGACTGCAAAGCCAAGAGAGAAAAATTGTTCGTACACTTAGGGTGGGAGGGATGGAATGAAATTTCTCTCCTGCCAATCACAGCAGTGCTAGCCAATCATGGAGACCATAATGTCTGTGAAGTCATGTATGCGACAGGATGTAAACACCATTTGGTTTCGATCCTGTTACTAATGTAAAACTAATGTAACTATTTGCAGGTTACTGTAGTGTAAGAGGATAAACTATTGTCACACCAGACTGTGGTTGCTTATATATTTCTTATATGCACCCTGCACCATCATGTTCTATTTCTTAACTGCTGTATTGTTGTCTAAAACCTGTCTGGATTTAATCCTGATTTCTTGAGTGATGTTTCAGGTCTGCTCCATACACTCAGCTTTGTATGTCTTGCTTGTGAGATGGGTGGGGCACTGGTGGAACAGTAGTCTGTGTACGTTTCTCTTCAGTCTAATCCTTTTATCCATTTGTTCAGAGCTTCAGGAACCAGTCTCAACAAACAAGCCGGTGTGTTTATAAAAGGAGGGCGGCAGGCCTTTGTGCCAGGGAGCGAGAGAGTAAATCTCAGGGCTTCAGGGTCTCTGAAGCCATGACTCAAATCCTAAGCCTGCTGTGTTGAATCATTTATACACAGCAAGCTTCATGGCCTTCAGCGTTCCTCAATGTGGAGAGAAATGTGGGCTAAAAAATAGGGGAACATGTTTTAGAAATAGCTTTATTTTTAAGATCCTCATCTTAGAACTTGTGAAATGATATAACTGCTTATTTTTACTGGTTAAACATTCAAGGTTATTGCTGGAAAAAAAAGTATGTGAACCCTTACATTTAGTAACTAGTGGTACCTATTTTCAGATGCAAAGAGATGCAAAAAGACCCTGTGCCAGCTCCAGCTCCAGCATTTGAATGAGTTACTCAAATTACACCACTATTTCGAATCATTGTCAGACCCTCTTATATCCTCATTTACTCCAGAATCTACTGCAGCTTGGTTAGCCTGCTAAAATTCTCATCCCACTTATTTATTAATAAACTTTTTGACATAGCTTCAAATGAGATTCAGAATATTTAGAAGTTTAGAACTGTTTTTTCAGTCAGCTGTCCCTACAGGAACTCGTAGTTTCGCCATCGTATCACTTCATGCAAATTCAACCAAACCTTGTGCGTTCTGCATGACCTTGCAATTTCAACCAATCACTGCAACTTTCCCCAAAATGTGGCCAATCACTGTATTATAAAAATCTTTTTTTTGTAATATGCCTAGACGGATGTAGGATTTTACAATTGTCAAATAGCAGTACATATTCAGCCAATTTACAAAATATTATTAAAGTTTACCAAATTAAAAAGACTGATCTGCTAGTAAACGTGCTCCTGAACTGCTCTGTCTTTATTCTAAGAAGCCTGGATGGTGCCCATCCCTGGAAGAATCACTGGAAGGATGAGGTCATCCGGGGCTATGTGATTCAGCCCAGTGACCTTGTTTCAAAGTTTGTAGTCATTGCTGCTACGAGTCTCGCATTTGCTGAATCTACCTTTGCAGTACCTAACTTTAAATGCTCTATTGGAGAAACTTTTTTGATATTATACTTGCTCAGGTATTATACCACAAGTTGCAACAATCATAGTATTCCCCCAAGCAAACCTTGTATCATACGCTACTTCCATGTTTATGCTTTTGATGACAGCATGTGGACATGTGCGCAATTATTTTTGCAATTTTCGTATTATTTCACAATTTCATTGCAGTAACCCTGGGATTACACTGGGGCACAATATCCACGATCTCCGTGAATAAAAAAAAAAAATGGTGGAGTTCCACAATTTATGAGCACTCTTGATGCACAATTTGGGTATAAAAACGAGGCAGGATGCATCCAGGAAAAAGAAACTTGAAAGAATCGTGTTTCCAAGTTCATCAAGGTACCCTACGATGGTGCGCTCTGTTAAGGTTTGTTAAGCTATGATTCCCATATTCTATCAACACTGGCATGAAATAGTAATACATCATTACAATCGAGGCGAAATTTGTGACAGTGAAACATTTTTGAAACATCACAAATCCACCAAGTTCCTTCAAGATCATCACGATTTGATCCCATGACCCACCACGCTCATCATTATTCTCTCATATCATGGAAATTGTGGACATCGTGCCGCAGGGTAAACCCAGGGTGAACACTTAAAAACAGTGCAACATGCATCGCAATTCTTTTTGAAAATCTTCCTCACAATTTGCTATTTTAGACCGCAATGATCGAAAAAAAATGCCCGAGAGGTCCTGGACAGACCGATTAACACAGAATAAACAAAGAAGAAAATTTTCCATAATCAAAGCTGACATGATGAGCAATTCATCTGTAGAAAAGCTGAAAATATTCCATTTGATTATATTTAATGAATTTTTAGGCCAGAAATTGTGATCATGATTCTTCACAAATTATTCTTTCTCCTTTAATTAGCTATCCAGAAAAGACCAGTTTTCAGTATTGAGTGACATCGACTGTTCGTGCATATAATAAAGATAAGACACTGTTAAGCGATGCATGTTGTGTTTGTTAAACAAGGCGCCTGTTAGAAGCCGTTCATGCAGAAATCAAGATAATTGCAAAGGTTTCATAAACATTCCTCTCAGCTAGAACTCCGATAGGCAAGAAGAATCTGTGCTTTTTTTGTTGTTGATTGTGCAGCTGTTGCAGTGTGGCATTACTGTATATGTTCTTTTAGGGGAGTCGAGCCATACGACAGCCCAACCACAGTGCTGATCCAGAGGCATGAACCCCAGGGTGTCTCCAGCATTCTGAGCAGCACCGACTTCTTCCAGAGTGAGGAAAACCGGCACATCATTCTGGAAAGGGTGGACAGCTTTCAGCTCCGAGACAAGTACATGTTCGCTACTACAACCAGGGTAAGATCTGCATGGTGAAGCATGGCAACTCATGCTGTTGTGATGTAAGGATTGTACAATATGGTCAGTTTTTTTTTGAACTGAGCATGACACTATTTACATAGGTTGCATGGGGGCATTGTGTGCATGAGATGAGCTAAACAGAAAAATTTGCCTAGTTCAATTTCTATACATTAGCTTGCTGACATCACTGTAAACTGTCATTGGAGCTGCATATTAAGCATAAGTACAGATTATGAAGTGCAAGTGCACATACTAGTGAACCTGGTGAGTCTGTTTTGTATGCAGTACTCAGATCACATGATTAGGTATGTGCTGAGGAGCCTGAATATCTTGGGCAAGAAACTGTGAGGGGGTGAATAAATTAGTAGCAAACAACTGATTGATTAGCTAGCCCAGCCAAGCTACATCAAAGCTCCAGCCTTAGCTATGAGTGGCATAAGATAATATATTATCAGGGTGAGCAGTGGGACTTGGAAGTGATTGGCCACTGTGGCTAAGGGTTCTGAAAAACTTTTTGCCATGGTTGAGCTAGATTAGCCACATTATGTTTTGTTACTGGGAAGCACAATGGTGTAATGGTTAGCATGTTCACCTCACAGTAATAAGGTCCTGGGTTTGGCAAGAATGTTTCTTGTGAAATTTCCATTCTCTGCTTGTGTGGGCTTCCTCCGGGTTATTCGGTTTCCTCTCACAGTCCAAAGACTTGCACATGAGGCTAATTGGCTGTTCCAAATCACCCCTAGGTGTGAGTGTGAATGGTTGTGTGTTGGCACTGTGATGGACTGGTAAGCTTTTTTGGGTGTACCCTGCCTTAGCCAAGAATTGGCTGAGATAGGTTCCAGCCTCCCCATGACCCTAGTAGGAAAAAGTGACTAAGCGAATAAATGAATGAATTTTTTTTTTTTTACTGATGAGAGGCAAGTTTACTGTAATGGTTGGCAGATAGATAACTGTAAAGTGTTAAACAGTTCAGGGCTTCTACAACCTCCTTTCACTGAATCTCCAATCAAAAATTAATTATTCATATATGCAGGCAGTGTTTTTGCCACTAATTGAGCACAGAGACAGTAGGCGGATCATATTAATGATGGTGAACACCGATCAGCCGTACCATTATGACCACTGACAGGTAAAAAGAATAACACTGATTATCTCAAGGCAGGTGATATATTACATCAAACAGGAAAAAATGAGCAAACATAAGGATCTGAATTCTTGGATCTTGGATCTGAGATTTCTTTTGACAATGGCCGCATTGTGATGGGTAAACAACTGGATCTATTCATCTACAAAACAGCAGGTCTTTTGGGGTGTTCCTTCATGCAGTAGTAAGTGCCTACCTATAGTGGTGCAAAGAAGGACAACCAGTGAACTGGTAAAAGTGTCATGGGTGCCCAAGGCTCATTGATGCACATGGAGAGTAAAAGCTGGTGTCTAGTCTAATACCATAGAAGAACTACTGTAGCATAAAACTGCCGAAACCGTTAATTCTGGCTCTGAGCCCTGTGTGGGGCTGCCAGTCAGGTGGTGTTAGTCTGATGTTGCATTTAAAGGTCATAATTTGTAGTTCTGGACCTCCAACCAGTAAAAGCCAAAAAAACCACCATCAACTCCCTATTTCCACTTGTGTACTTTCCTCAACTATAAGTTCCTCTGAGTGATGCACACACTGTGGCCACAGGGTAATCTGTAAATGTAGTTTGTTGCAAAGAAACAACGATAGTGGCGGTATCGGTGTATTTTGTCCCACTTTGTATTTTGAAAACATGTAGGATGAGGTCAGTTGATGAGATTTCGTGCTCCAATGTACCTTAGCCAAGGTAAATAAAATGCAGCAGAAGGGCAATGACTCAACATTTGACTATGATGTGCAAAGTTTTGAAGCTAAGCTGTGTCCCCAAGTTGTTGCCTGTGGTCTTGGCTGATTTGTGATATGGCAGATTTGCACATGTTTATTTTGCTTTGTGGTGCCACATACCAGTGTGATATTGATTTGCAAAAAGATTGCCTGTCGTTCGTGCTTGGTACTTTAGCCACCTGGAAACCACCTGGTAGAAAAAAAACAGAAACATTCTACAACCAACCTTTTGTTTTGAAGAGTCAAGACTAAGTAAAAAAATAAATAAAAGTTGGAAATAAAATTTGTTTCCTGGGTGACTGTCCGGGCTTATGATTTGTCCATCCATTGTTCAGGCTGGTAGCCTTGCAGATGAAGTACTTCTGGTTTTCATCATCTTCAGGGGAAGGCAGAGAGACTCCAGTGATGTGCTGTTTTTTTTTTTTTTTTTTGAGCCCACACTTGCTCAGTGTTTTCTCGATGCTCCTGTGAAATGAATTGAAGACTTATTGAGGAGAGAATATGGAGATGCTCCTGGGCATTTTGGCTAGAAAGACGGTGTTAAGAGCCTATGTGAGATCCTCTGTGATGTACATACAAAACAGCTGGGAGCACTTCACTGTCTCCTTGGTCTGTGATTTACAACAGAGGCAGATCACAGTAATTCCCTTTTGAAGGCAGTAATCATCTGTTTTGTATTATTCAACTGTACAAAAGAGATGGTTGTGGTGTTGCATATGATGATCAGTCTCTGGTACGAATGAAGCGGTAAAGAATGCCATTATTTGCAGAGTAAACTGTTTTCATGCAGTTTTGTCTGTCTTGGTGTTCTTGGAATTTTTTTTAGACAGAATATAGAATTCAGTGCAGGTGCAGTGCATTATTTTGAGGTATGTAAATACTGTCCAAATGAGCTGTCAGTGTAAACAGCTACCTCCCACACAGAATGCTGGTGTATTGACAGTGATGCTAATGAAAAGAAAACTGTATCATGAAATAATTGCATAGGGCTTTCTGTACATCTATGTAGATGTAAAACGATCCAAAAGGGAAACAAAATGACCCCAATTTCTAATTTTTTCTTTTTTTTTTTTTTTTTTTTTTTTTTTTTTTTTTTTTTTTTGAGAAGAACTTTTCCATAAAATCTTCATCATGTACCACTCATCATATTGTCATTATGAGCTGGAAGGGATAGTGGCTGCAATGTAGGGCAATACAAAACTAAATGAAAAAAGATTTTTTTTTTTCCTAATTAGCAATGCCTTACACTTCCATGTTCTTGGATGTCATGTAGAAAAGTTAGGATTTTCAGCAGAGCTAGCAGTATAATATATTTCCAGCAGACACAGGGTGTTCAGTGTAGTCTGTGCCCCCTGTGTGTAGAAACAGAGGTTGTTATAGTAGGATTTAGAGTCTGAAGAAGCGGAGTTTCTCGTCAGGCTTTTCTTCACTAGGTGACATGAATGCTCAATTGGCTTACAGTCTAAAAACCTTTTACTTTTTCCCCCGATGAATTCCTTAGTTGTGTTGGCTTTAAGTTTTAGATTATTGACTTTCTGCATGATAATTGGGTGCTGCATGATGATTGGATGTATTTCTTTGTAAATTGGCAGGCAATGTTTCTGTAAACTTCTGAATTCATTCTGCTGTTATTATCATGAGTTACATTATCAGTAAAGCTTAGTGAAGCTTTAGCAGAAGCATCCGGAAGTCTAAACCATTACACTATCACCACCATGCTTGACCAGTTTTGAATTGCATGTATAATCAGATCCTTTCTTTTTCTGTACTTTGACGTTTGGAGATGAAGTTTCCCCCCGAACATTTTATTTACGGGGCCGGTGGTGTAATGGTTCAAATCCTGTCAGACCCCCACCATGCTAAGATCCCTGGGCAAGGTCTCGACCACATGTGCGCCTCTGTCAACCCAGCAATGGGTAGCAATAAAATAGTGGGAAAGTAACCTGTGATGGTCCCGTGGAGGCTGGCGATAACATCACTAACTGCTGTTTTTAAATTTTTTCTTCACAGCTTTCGTAATGTTTTCCTCAGCAACTGCTGCTGTTTTCCTTGGCTGATCTGCCCAATGTCTGGTTATTAGTTGGGATGGGAATCACCGGGGACCACCTGATACAGTGTTATCGTGACATACGACAAAACATTTTTTTAATCTATCGCGATCCTATAAATTCAATATTATGCTTTTTTCAACCATGAGCCATATAAAAGAAAACTGAGTCATACATCTCTAAAGCTCTAAACTTTGAAAGCTTATTCAGGAGCCACACAACTGAATTGCCCAAGTAATTAAATGTAACCTATACCTTTGAACTGTCACTTCCACGCTGCCTCCTTGCATGTGTGTGGCTCGCTTCCGGCAGCAACCTGCTTCATTCCCGTCTGCCTCTGCTCACCGACACACGTGTTACATGCCTCCAGCAGTGTCGTGCTCCATATATGAGGAGTACTGCATCACTGCATGACTGAATCGATTCTTCTCCCCTTTTCTAGTTATAAGTTTTTTTTATTTTAAAGACATTATTATAGAGATATTGGTTATGCCCAATACTTCTGCAATGACTTTAACAGAGTTTCCCTCTTTTCTCAGCTTTACAATGGTTTGCATTTCTCCTATAGACAGCTCTCTGGTCCTTATGTTGATGTTTTTTTACTATTAAATGAAATTAAATGTAACATGTCTTCACAGGTGAAATGACTTAAACAAAGAATAGACATTCAGAGCTTTTAAGTGTGCACTGGGTTTAATAATGCACATCTTGGCAACATGAAACATCTGTCAGCTTAAAGGTTCTATGCTCTAAGTTGTTTAAGACCTCTAGATGTAAATATCCGGAAATGAAAGCTGATCTGATCTGTCATCTTCTATTTGATCTCAAACACAAATGTCTTCATTTAGAAAAAAACCCCAAATGACTGGATTATTTTACCAATACTTTTAAAGGCGTCGTTGAATCAGCTTTCCACCTGATGTAGTGGACAATTTTTCATGAAAATGAAGCCTGAGGTATTCAGCTAGGCAAGGCTTCGATTGCTGAAACAACCAGCAGCTGCAGTGTTAACCACTGAGCTTTTGCACTTTAGTGGTTATGCTGTGGTTAGATTCAGCAGTTGCGTGCAGCTAAATGGAGCGTCTGGTGTTTAGCACAAGGCCAGATTCTGTGAAAAAGCACTTTGCCCATGCAAGGCTTTTTGAACATTTTCTTGGCTCCCTCTTTGCATTGCAGCTCTTGTAAAATGAAACTGACATCTAACCAAAAATTTCTGTAGAACACTTGGGAATAAAACAACTGCTCATTGTTGTGTTTTTAACTTCTGAAGCTGTGAGTTGGTTTATTATCCTTACTGGATTCCAGACTGTGAGGGTTTGTTTATCCCAAAATTTTAGTGGTTACTCATGCCTGTGTGTACACTGGCTCTTAACCAAGTGTGCCCCGCAGTAAATGTTTGGACTGTTAAAATAAACCTCGAACGCTCGTCTGTCGAACCCAATGCAGCATCGGTGGGTCAGATTAGGTCCAGATTATCATTGCTGCATGCGTTTTTATGGTCTCTGATATTACAGTTTGTAAGTGAATCGTCTTAATGAATAGCTTCTCATGTCAAAGTTGTTAGAAAGATTGGATAAGGTGTAAATTATTCTGCGCAACACATCTATGAGCTTTCAATGAATGTGTGGTTTGCTCTCCCCAGGGCATCTTCAGTGCTCCTGCACCACTTACCAGTGTTCCACTAACCCGTACGACCATATGGTCATGTTGTCAGCACTACGCTCCGTAATGCTCATGCCAAGAAGTTACTGCTCACACATACACAAATGTGGGGTTTCATAACTACTTGCGCCTGTTGTGCAATGGTTCTGAGCCAAGGTTATATTCCTAGGCATTGATTTTAGGATTGTTTTCTCCATGTCTACCAAAGAAGAACGGATAGGCTTTTCTGAAATATGCACTAGAACGATCTATATAATATCCCAATTCCTGTTTGAGTGCTAGATATGGCACTTTGTTTTAAATGACAAATGGAGAAGTTACGGAATTAGCCTCTATTTCCTTATGAATTTCCCTATCTTTTGATTATTTTTCTCTGTGATAGGATGAGTTTACCATAAGATAATTACAATTGCTTGGTGCTGCTATTTAAGAAAGATAATATGGTTATGACTAGGGAAATGATGGCGACATCTAAACAAACACGTGTCTGTGAGCCCAGTGCAGACAGCCAGAATGGTTGACTGGATATGTTTCTATGCTCAAGACCAAGACCCTGAGCGAATTACAAAAGTTTTGGGACTAGTTCCTGCCTAGTGTTACCCAGGTGGTGCATCTGGTTCTGGCTTTCTTTTCTTTTCTTTTCTTTTTTTTTTTTTAGATCAGTAGAACATTAGTCAGTCATGACTGGAGTCACTAGCGAGCCAGAGTGTATTAGCTGTTTTGAGGAATTGTATGGTTCAGACTGGCTGTGTTTTGGCTTTCTTTCCCTATATTGCTGTGGCTCAGTCTGTCAGTAGTCCTGAAGCTTCTAATAGGATTATCATAATGAATATCACAAGGACCCTTTGGCTCCAAGCAGCATAAAAGATTAATTAAAGCCAAGGAAATCTTAGTAATAATAAAACTTCCTTGCTGTTCACATGGTCCTGGAAAAAAAAAAACCCAAATTTTTTTTTACATTTAAAAAAAAAATATATATATATGTTCTCTACTTCTCATTGTCCCACTTTTTCCTTTTATCCAAGAAGATGGACAAAAAATGGAAGGAATTGAAGTATTAATTATTGTACTTCCACTTCCAAATGTACTGTATGTACCATGCTATTATTATCGATTGTTACCAGGGCAGCTACATTGGGACGCAGGCTTGCTAATTGAGCTTGCAGGTCACATCACACACACATTCAAAGTTTAACACAGCTTAATCAAGCTGCAGAGATCTACAAGCCTGAGCTCTTGCTCATGAGTCAGGTCTCTCTGGTCCGTAGAGCTTGCCCGCACAGTAAGGCTCTTGTTTGACATAAAAGCCTCTCCTACAATGAAGGAAAAGTGCCTCTAGGAGAAAAATATGCAGCAAGTCTGCAAGAATCTGCTCCATTCATGTCTTCAGACAGGTCAGAATTAACAAGCAAATTCTCCCTGGCAGTAGAGGTCAGTTCTGAGACCGGAACCACACCTGTGTATGTTACATTCCATTTGTAGAGGTAGTACAATTAAAACAGTTCTGTGCAAGCCAGTTTACCACAAATACTCACTCCAGAAAGAGTGTAAAAAGACATTTTTTAGGTGAGTGATAATGGAACTCGTCCATCAGATGTCTACATGCATCACTATTAGAAAATTATTTGGACATGGCCCTGCACTCAGGTCAGTTGGACCGAAGAAGGAATGAACAGCTAGAGGAACAGTGCATCTCCTTCGTGACAGTCCCTTGGCTCCACATAGCTGTGTCAGTTTTGCATATTCAAACCCAGCTTGTCCTCTTTGTCAGACTAAGCCGTTGTTACCACGCTACTGGCTCTTTCTCTTCATACTCCCTCAGCAACAGCAGCCCTTTCCAAATCCCTATTCGCACCCTTCGCTGCTCTCTAAAGCCACATTGTGTTTTGGCTGCCTGTGACACCGCTGCAGTCTGTTCCTGGAAACGGCCATTAACAGACCGATAAATCAGGGCGATGGATGCTAGGACTGTGACGAGAGGGTCCGCGAGAGCAGCGACACTGCATGCTCTGTTTTCCACGAGAGAACAAGAAGTGCTTTTCCGCCTCATCAGGGGAAATTCATTAATGCTGGGCAGATAGTTTGCAGCCTGTCAAGCTCATGGCTTTCTCTATGGCCTGCACAGGAGAGATAAATCTCTCTCTTGTGTGTTTTTTTGGCTCAGGCCTCCAGTACCATCTTGTGGGGATTGTAAGCTTGAGCTGCTAATCCAGGCTGATGCAGTAAACCTAGTGTAGTCTTGTCAACAAGCAGCCGATTAATGGATATCGGCATAGATATTTGAATATAGCTTGAACATTAATGAAATTATTAGAGGATGAAATAACTAACTAACTGTATATTTTCACAGGCTTGTGTCCATCTGTAAATATTAAATAGTAATTAACTTGCCAACTAGCTACGTTCTGTTATACCATAGAACTCAAATCTGATTGGTCAGGTGTTGATTAATTTTCTGTAACCTGATTTGGATTGTATTTTGAGTGCAGAGTTTATAGTCATGCTTTTTTTTTTTTTTTTCATGATTTTTCTCCCCTAATATAGTCCCACTGCTTTGTATGCCTTCCCAATCATGTAACCACCATCACTAATCAGGCAGGGGCAATAGAAAGGGAAAGCATTATCCTCCTCCTTGTATAAGCTGACAGACGTGATTGGCTTATGAGACAGGGAAGTCAGGCATGCACCCCCCACCTCCCTGTTATGAGGTTGACCACTCCGCCTGAATTGAACCCCCAGCCACGGATGGCTGGATACTGGATTCAAACTCTGGTGGCACACCTTGTCAATGCACCACTCTGAATTATATCAGTGCATTTGTTATAAATCATTTTTATAGTAACAACTTGCACAAGGACTTGGATGCAGTATGGTGGGCTCTCCACATGTAACTGTTGATACGTTTTCTGTGAAGTGCTGGTGCTGTGTACCGTTCAGAGGTGTAGCTGTGACCTTACTTATCTATCCTTGAGATGGTAACAGTACCTCCACTTCATGCTAGGCTTACCATTATGTCAGCAATTCAGATGTCTCCATTCGGAATTCAGAATCAGACGATGGTTCAAACAGGGTTTTATTTCTCTAATAATTGCATAGTACACCTTAGGATTGTGTGACCAGGATAGTGGGGCAAATTGCATTTTAATGTTCGTAAAAAGACATTCATCATGACAGTAAGAGTACTACTTTTTTTTCTTTTAATAATGAAGATTTGCGGAGCTGGTTTGGATTTTTTTCTTTTGTTTTGATTTCATAACTTGATTGTAAGGCCACGTGTGTTCATACAGACGCTGCTTGGGAGCCATGAGCCACAGTCTGTACAGCTGTGGGTGTCCTACAACCGCCAACCCATGAGAGCAGCCCAGTTTAACACTCGCCACCCAATCACTGTAAGTACTGCTACCCATTGTCTCATTGAGCTGTGCTTTCTCGGATGTTCTGTACTTGCTATGTCACATGATGTTTTCTTAACATATTTCATAGGAATATTACATAGCGGATGCCTCAGAGGATCAGGTGTTTGTGTGTGTGAACCACAACAGCAACATCACACACCTGTACATCTCAGACACGCAGGGGCTCGCCTTTTCTCTCTCTCTGGAGAATGTGCTCTATTACAGTCCCGAGGGTTCGGGAAGCAACACCCTTATCAGGTAGTACTGTGACATGTCATTGCTCAAAAACAAATTTTCCAAAACTACGCATGTACAGTAATTCCACTTCTTCTGTATTTCTCATTAAGACTGTCCATCTGTGAGGATTGGTGGTATTCCTTGGTTTACTGATATTACTGAAAGCCTTCCAAAATCTCTTGTTACACTGAAAATATGTATATTTTCATCTTCTGGTGGTTTTTACTTTTCGATGGTGCAATCTGCTAAGTAATTTTAAGGAGTATATTTTCCTGAGCAAGTAGTGCAGTCCAAAGTGCTTGTCATTCCAGAAAGACAAACAACTGCACAGGGTTCTGTTTTCATACCATTATATGCATGAAGTGGATATACAATGTATGAATGTTTGGTGTAAGCAATCAGTGAGTTTGAAGCATGGAATAATAAATTCATTTAGAAGTTTACATATACTCATGGATGCACCATGTCATGGAAATATTTGGCAATATTTTCTTTTTTGTGGCATGTCAGTGGTTTAACAAACATCTTTAATTAAAAAAAAAGGTTTATTTTATTTTATTTTTTGGGGGGGATTTCTGAAAACAACACAGTCAGAAATATACAGCACCTCAGTGGCGTCTGCTCTAAGACTATAAGGGAAGCTCTTCTATAATGTCAAAGATTTTGTCAAATATTTATTGCAGTATTTACATTAATATTTCAAAAAGAGTGCTCAACTTTATGGTTAGTTCATTAAGAATCAGCAATAATTTCTTGCCTGTGGCAGTGCAGTCCATTAAGACCCATTGACGCACAGCCTCTCTGAGGTCTTATGGCGTCGGGGTGGCGCAGCAAAGCAAGACGTTCACTGGACAAATGTTGAAAAACACAGCTGAGCTTCTCTGGGACTCTATGAGGAGTTGGCGGGTCAGGGCACTGGGATGCTGCATGTTGATTGGAGGAACTGTCAAAGTGGCTGGAACCTTTTTTTTTTTGATTGACAGTGGTCAAGTTTAGATGCACACAGATTTTAGCTGCTTGCTAGCTATTTTCGAGCTGTTTTTGTGAGCTATATGCTTAAGCATACAATTTTCATTTGCGCATATGAAAAAGAAATAGATAATCCTATTCTAAATAAGAACATAAATATAGCGTTCTTGAATTTGTTCCTTGTTTTAGTTTACTGATGTTTGTTTGTCTGTTTAGTAAATTTCACGAGTCAGTTGTGCATATTGGCATATAATACAAGAAACTGAATTAAACAGCAGGGAAGATCACCAGCCTAGACTGATTTTATTCAGAAGTCAGGAACAGTAAGCTGTCTTTTCAACTTTCCTTGTGTGAGAAAGTGAGCAGGCTGACTGGAAGTGCAGTGATAAAGAGAATGTACTGCTGGCTTTTTAATGAAACCATCTCAGAGTGTTAGGTCAAAACTGGGTTTTGGGGATCTGGCTAACTTTGACAGAGCATGCAAAGAATTTACATATAAATAACATGATGCATTAAATGACAAATTTTATGATTTAGTGGTTCTCCACCAGCCGCCACTGTAGCACAATCAGTATTTATGTAAATGTCTCTTATTAGGTTTGTCCTTAGCCAAATGCTTTTAGTACCAACATGCTCAAAAAGGATAAAGGATATCTTGACTTCTTTTCTTGGCAGAATTGGTAGAATCCAAGTTGTGTTGGTTTCTTGGCACAGACTTTTTTTTTTATTGAGGGGGGGTCCACATTTTTTCCATTGGGCTGAGACCATCCCAAAAGCTTAATGTTAGTCTAATGATCTGTGTATAGGGGTATTATCTTGTTAATGCACCTAACTGCATATGAGTTTCAAATGTCCAGCTCTGCGTACAAGTTTCAACTGTCCAGCTGAGGGTTATGCTGAAGAACTCTGAGGTAGTCCGTCATCATTAATCCGTCCACTTTGTTCAATGCACCAATTCCGCTGGCAGGAAAACAGTCCCAGAAAATGATGCGACTACCACCATGCTTAAGAGTTGGTACTGTGTGCTTAGGGTTGAATCCCTCACCTTTACTTCTATAAACATATCTGTGGTTAGCTTCCAGTCTCTGGCAGGCTTGTGGTGTGGAGGTTACTGGGTTGTTTCTGACCATCCAAACCAATTTCCTCTCAGCTCTCTCAGAAACATTCGTGATTTGTAAATCTACGATCCGCTTTCTCAGATCCGCACTGAGCTCCTTTGGCTTTATCATTGTATTGTGTTTTTCTCTGCCCAATGAGTTTGATCAAACAAACATCTTATGTTGGCATGGAGAATCTACCAGCTGGAGTCAATCATGGTTACTAACAGGAAGTTAAGAGACCTTGGCATTCTGGAACTTTCAGAAACATTTAATTAATAATCTGAATGTATAATTTAACCCTGTATTGATGTGAGAAATAAAATTAGTTAAAACTTATTGACCAAATTTTTTGGTTTTATTTTTGTTGAAAGAGAATGAATCAATGAAATAAATGACCCCCCAGTATTTTCAGTGCATTTATATCCATGATGAGTTTATATAAATTTTAAATATGTATAAATTCCCACCTGTTTGAAGGTTTATTACTAATTATTATTTATTAATGAAGTAATTGTAATTAACTAACTTGTACTTTCTTATTGGTAATTATGATATAATGCTTATGCTGCTTTTGGATGCTTACCACATGATCATATATACCAGATGGTGAACTTTGTTTTTTTTTCTGGTGGTTTTTGGTAAAGACGCCTATAAAACAGACAGAAAAGTTATTCACTCTGCTGTTGCTTTGATGTGTTAAAAACATATATAAAGTTTTTAACTTGTTGCTGTTTTGATAAAACAAGAAAATTAATGCAAAAGGTGTAGGCAGATTCAAATCCAGGCTCACCTCCTGGCTTGAGAAATGATGTTTGAGATGATACAGTGGATCCCTTTGACACCTGATTTTTTTGGTCAGGTCTGGCACATCACTTGTCTCTAAAACTAGTCGAGCGAGTGGTTGGTAGTTGAAGGAGAGTGATATAAAGCTGCTGTATGGAGCAACTCGCCCCTTATTTTGGTGAAAACAATCACAATCTGAAATATTTGCCTGATTGTTATACCTCCCAGTCACCTTAATATAGCTGCTAATGGAATAGAAGCATTAGCATTAGACTGTCTAGTTAGCTGGCAAATTTAGTGCAGTGCTGTATTGTGCCAATTTAGTGATATGGCCCTTTTTGTACTAGTTTCCTAGCAATGTCTATAAATCTGTTTTATTTTTATTTTACAATTGATAATTTCTTGGAACATGGTAAAAGTATTTAATGGCTTGTCCTGTAGTTCTATTATTTGCATCTGAACAAATGCTCTAGAAAGCAAGTGTACTAACCCCAGTTACAGTCTGCTTTCCAATCCATCCTCTGTGTGTTGAATATAGATGTGGATGATCTTGTTTCTGTGTGTGTGTGTGTGTGTGTGTGTGTCTGCATTCATTCCTGTACATAATATTGACACAAACATGCATGATTTTACATTGAAAATCGTATAAAATGATTGTATTAACGGTATTCTGTACAATTGTGTAAGTGTGAATGAGTGTGGATCACTGCGGTGTACATAAGAAAGCTTAGTCCCTTTAACACAAAGCAGTAAAAACAAAACTGTATGAAACAGCAGCATCTTTTTTCCCCATTGGAGCATTATGCCTTCATTGACTTTACCATGGGAATGAGGGGAAAACTATTGGCTGATAACAAATGGCCTAAAATTAGATCGCAGTTTAAGGCACGGTGGAATGAAACCTTTGCTCTGTGATATTGAACATGTCAACATCACAGCTGGCAAAGGACCAGTCGAGCCATTTAACATGCCACCTGGCTGAGTTCCTGTATCAGAAGGATGTACATCAAAATATGATATTAGGTCATGTTGGAACAGTGCTACTGTATTTACACCCATGTTCAAATAGACATTTGTCATTTATTATGGGTGACCTTGTTGTTTGTTTCGAGCCAATAGAAATTATTCTGCCATCAGTTTGTCAAATAGACACTCTCGCTATTATCAGCACTCACACTGTTTGTGCGAGTCTCTTTTTGTCCTTGAACATTATTTTTGACTGCTCTCTCTTGCCACCAGCAGGATCCAGATGCACAGCTTGAGGTGGGTTAGGAAGGTTTCATGCATGTAGCCTCCAGCCTTGAGCAGTTCTTCTCATTGTCTCCTCATTCAACCGAAAGTTACCTGTGAATGTAAAGAACTGCCAGATCTTGACTCACAGTGTCAACCTTTTTACTTAAACACCACCTTATTCATCTGTGTGTTTGTGTGTAGGTACTTCGCCAATGAGCCATTTGCAGACTTGCACCGTGTGGAGGGCCTGCGCGGTGTGTTTGTGGCCACACTCATCAACGGCTCGCTTAGTGAATACAACATGCGCTCTGTGATCACCTTTGACAAGGGCGGCACCTGGGAGCTGCTCCAACCACCAAATTTCGACAGCCTCGGGGGCTCCATCGATTGCCAGGTAGCACAAAACCCGATCACCACAGAAGTGTCTTGATCACTCGAGTGTGGTTTCTGAGTGTGAACGTGGGTGTTGGCATTTTAGAGAGGAAGTGGTAAGGGTGTTCTCGCTTATTGACTGATTCTCTTAGCACACAATAAGCCTATAAAGTATATCAAGCTTTTATTATTGCAGAAATCTAATTAAATAATATTTAGAAATAGAATTCTTTTCTATCTGTTTGCTGATATCGAGTAGACAGTGGAAATAAGTATAACTGAGAAACACTGTAGCTGTGGCTGAGTTGTAAATTTGTCTTGCTGCCACACTGTGTACAGTTTATACAGGCAACATGGAAATGACTTCGTCTTTGGCCATTTCATGCACACATTAAGAAAGAAACACAGAAGTAAGTGCTAATCAGTCTGCTTAAAAATATGTAAACACTAGCTAGTCTTTCTTATGTGTAGTTATAAGGTATATCAACATTGACCCAAGTCTTTTAAGTTTAGGAGGTGATGAGAGAGAAGGTTGCAATCCTTCTGCACTTTCATGTCCTCATCAAAACAGAGAATAGCACTTATACATTCGGTACAGGTCACCTTGAAAGGGTTAAATGGACCAGACATTCCTAATGGTATGCTGATTGTGATTAGAACTGTAGCAGTGAATGGATCAGACAAGTGAAGAGGCGAGCTTGTTAATCTTTTAAATTAGTGACTTGCGTCAAGTCATGAAACATGTTTGTTTTTCAGTAGATTAAGTGTTACTTGTAGATGAAGGTAGGGTGTCTTTCACTCGAGTTGAAATGAAAGTTGTAAAGATGAGGTTGTTAAGATTGCAAAGATGCAAAAGGGAAACAATTTGGCAGTTTTCAGGGGTTCCAAATTTTTCTAAAAGTTTACGAATGTGAGGAGTGTCAGTTATAGTTTTTTGAAAATGGACATAAGCAGACACGTGTCATTAAAAACGCTTGAATTAATATATTTTGTGCACCAAACAAATGTGAAAACCCTGGCTTATTAAAGGATCCAATCTCAACCCCCCAAAACCAAACCCCACCCATCCCCCTTCTTTGGCTTTGCCTCAAATTTTGAAGTGCATTTGACCCATTGGTGATCCTTCAAGTCAGAGCTACAAATGACTGGGTTTGGAATTGTTCCCTAAATCAGGATACCACTCATTACCTCATCAGTAGCCGTCAATGGCACAAAGTCATAAGCCAGTGCCAAGGAATTCCCATTCCAGGCAGATGTTTAGTCAATGCCAGTGCATTTGGATTGCCAGTGGAAAGGCCAGACAACCACTACTCCTCAACCGCCAAAAGAAAGGGGACACCCTACACTATGCAGAAGTGCACAAAACAGAGTGGAAAGAATAAGTTGCTGGGAAAGAAGGCTAAGAAGGGGAATTGGGACCGAGCAAAGATTAGCAGGGCATCTATATAGCCCAACTCAGAGCCTGCAGTGAATCTAATGGAGTTAACCTTGATCCATGTCTCAGTCTATGTCATGTCAAGTCCTTGAATTTGAAAGAATCGGGCCTGGAAAGTGCATGAATGTCTGATAATTCAGAAGGTGTGGGAACCCTGATTTCAGGTCAGGACTGTAATCTTTAGAACTATATATAGAAGAAAAGGTCAGAATTTCAAGATATGAAGGTTTTTTTCAGGCCTCCTGTGATTTAGCTCCTATTTTCTTTCTCATCTCTCTCATTGCAGATTTCAAAAGGCTGCTCCCTGCACTTGGCTCAGCGCTGGAGTCAGTTGTTGAATATTCAGCTTCGCAGGATGCCCATTCTGAGCAAAGAGTCTGCACCTGGCCTCATCATGGCAACAGGTAAGTCATGTAACCAGCACCGCACAGCAACCTGCGGCATGTTTTCTCAGAGTATAGACGTTTCGGTATATCAGAACTCTGAGCCGTGTGTGTGTGTGTGTGTGTGTGTGTGTGTGTGTGTGTCTGCCAAGTGAACACGTGCTTCTACTAAAGCTATAATAAACACTCCATACACGGTGTAATGATACAGGATGAGTGTGGGTTTGCTCTGGAGCATGCTTTCTCGTGTTCACGCCTGTTGGAAGACACTGACTTTCCTCTCTGCCTGTCTCAAGGGCGCACATGTTTTTTTCTTTTCTTTTCTTTTTGTCTCTCTGCGATTGCCAGCAGCAGCCGGCTCTTTAATTAAATGATTATCAGATAATGGGCAGCATGGTGAGAGCAGAGGAACAGGCTTTGCGAAGATGTCGGCCCACTTTGGGTGCTATCGCTCAAACACAGATGCGCTAATTATTGCTGTTTTAGCCACAGACTAATTATCACACACACACATGCACACACACACACACACACACACACACACACACACACACACACACGTGATTTGGGATTTGCTGGATGTCACCCAGCACCCAGAATTTTATAACAGAACTTTTTAATTTTTTTTTAAATACTCTATTTAAGTAGCTTTGACTTGACAGATCTCTTTGCTTGTTTATGATTTAAAGGGGAAGGTTGGAAAAGCTCACAGCTTTAAATTCTGGCAACTTGAAACAGGATATTGTGTAAAACCTCAGTTTGTGTCTGAATCAGCGAGCTCTGGGAGGTGTTGTCTAAGAAATGTTGGATCTGTTTCACCTCCCAGGCTCTGCTTGTGTTACTGAAGTGGAGATGTGTATATAGTAAACAGCCTCTTGTGTGGAGGTTGCAGCCAGGCATCAAGCTGCAGAGTTTTCAAAGAATACATCCTGGAGCTGCTAGAACTCACTTCCTGTCTCTGTTTCCTGTGCTGGTTAGTGGGCTAAACTCTTGTAATTTGTTGCAGTGGAAATGTAGTTGAAATGTAGTCTTGTGCAAGCTTTTTCAAGAAGTCAAGAAATTATTAAAATGTCTTAGAATCCTTTAACATTCATGTGATGCAGCATGTTTAAAGCCTAGTTCACATGTCAGCAATCACAGCCAAGTGTACACGTGAATTTTAGTTTGAGGGTAACTGTAGTAGGAAATATTATTGATTCCTCCAGTAGACATATTTGCTTTGATGTGTTGGTTAAAGTGGGCATTAACAACACATTTTAAAATGGTGCACTAGAGAGAACGCTGCTCAGCAAAAGTTTATAGTTGGAGAATAGGTCGAGTCTGAGATTTTCTGGAATTTATTCATTCAGTTACTTGAGGTTAATAATTCAATTCATTATTTAAATAATTTAGTTATACCCGAGCAAAGAACAGAGTAGTGCTCAGAATTACAGCACAACGGCACACCACAGGAACCATGGTCTGAATAGGAGGACACTATAAATTTCAATTTATAACACTGCTTTCTACAGTTCTTATATATCATGTTTACATAATACACAAACGTCTTGAGTAGCACGGTAGCGTAGTGGTAAACACTTCTATCTCACAACAAGAATGTCCTAGGTTCGAGCCCCATGTCTGATGAGGGTGTTTTTTGTGTATATTCTTCCTGGGCTTGCGTGGGTTTCGTCCAGGTACTCCGGTTTCAGTCCAAAAACATGCACATTAGGCTAACTGGATGTTCCAAATTGCCCCTAAGTGTGAATGGTTGTAGGTGTGTTGGCCCCGCAATTGTCTGGTGAGCTGTTCATGGTATCCCGACTTTTCCCGGAGTCAGCTGGGCCCTGCTTCAGCTTCTCTGTGATACAAATAAAAGATAAGGTTGTTTATGAAAAGCAAGCCATGTCATACTGTAGCAGTGTAAAAAGCAATTTGTGTTGTTATGCTTTTATACACAGAAGTAGAGCAGTGTGAATGCTGTTTCACTGTCGGAATAATGAACAGAAAATAACAGGAATAAAATGTTCTGAAGCAAATTTACTTGGGGAGAAGACACCTCGTGGGATTAATTATATCAGTGTAACTGCTGTTTAAATCTACGGGATTAAACTGTCTGTTAGACTGAATTACAGCTGCTATGGTACCTCATACTTTATATACAGTATTTAGAATAACATTCTACTATGATGGGTGATTCTTGATTTTTGCAGTGAAAAAGGATCAGTTGGAAGGAAGCAAGTGGACCAGACACAGTCGTTGCCATCTGCGTTATCATGACATTTCTTAAAATGTGCACAGCACCATACTCTACTGCACAGATTCAGTGGCAGAGTATTAATTAGCCTTAAGAACCCCAGTTTGAAATCCAGACCAACAGCTACAAACAACAAACATCCATTAATTTTGATGCCTACTTAGTTGTGAAGCATTCTAATTTGTTTTTTCATCTACTATCGAAATATGATTCATTTGACAGACAGATCTGAAATAAGACCGAAAACCATCTTACTCTCTTCTTAAGTTCTTGGTGCTTGTGGGTCAGATTTTTCTTGGCGTCAAAATAGTAGATTAAACTGGTTTCTTTCATGGCTACTGTAGCTCTGTTGCTCTTCATTAAACTTTGTTTAATTCAGCATCTTGGTAGGTATCAACACTTTTTAGGGATGTGGGGGAGGAATTGTTAGGTTTTACCTTTTGATTATGTGTATGCTGAATTTTAAGAGAAAAAGACACGATTGCATTGCAGTTCAAAGAAATTTTCGGTTTTAGATACCCCCACCCCAGCTCAGACATTACCATATTTCATTAGGCCCGAGGAGAACACAAAAAGAAACCACTACATGCAGTTTACACAGGATCGGCTATGTATATATTACATAGGAACATAAAAAATGAGTGTCAGTGGTTGTGTATGTGTTGGCCTTGCAATGGTCCGGTGAGCTGTCCAGGATCTAAGCTTAAGTAATCCCCTAGTTGGATTAAGTGGTTTGGCAAGTAATAAGTTAATGGAACATAAAAAGCTAATTAAATTAAGATTTTTATAGTTTATTTTCATATATTTGACATGACAGAAGTATCATGACACAAAAATACAAGAAAAGCAAACAAAAACAACATATATGTATACACACACACACACACACACACACACACACACACACACACACACACACAATAAGAAGGGGACATTTTTGATGGACAAAACATGGCATTGATGATGGTTCACAGAAATTCTTCTGAACAGTTCCCAGCCAGCATGGTAATGCTAATGGTCAAAAATGACTTTTGTTCCTTGACTGTAAAATAGT